>CM023953.1:25701481-25823585 GCA_013407115.1 Glycine latifolia
GCCCAATCCGTATACTTTAAAAAAAATTATTAACGGATCATACGGATTACCCAATCCGTATGGACCATACGGATTGCCCAATCCGTAAGGTCCATACGGATTGCCCAATCCGTAAGGTTATTACGAATTGTGAATCCGTATGTGTAAAAACGTTTAATAACCCAAGGGCATTTTCGGAAAAGCACTGTTCACGCTGGGTGTATTAGATATATGTATGGTGTATAAAGCTGAACCCCAGTCGAAAAGGACCATGTGAAGCCCATAGTCCAAACCTTTTTTTCTTTTATTTTAAATAAATAAGGAAAAATAGTTTATTTTATTGTCTCTCTAAGTTTTGTTCTCTTTCTTTGTCTTTGTCTTTATTGCCATGCTAAAACCTTACTAAAATAAAACTTTGTTTTCCATTTTTGGCTCACATTCTCCGCCAGATTTCTGATCAGGTACCCTCTTCTTCCTCATTCTCCCTCTCTCTCTTTTTCCATTTCTCAATAAATAAATAAACCTATTTCAACTATTTATTTTGGCACCTTCTGCTGTACTACTACTACCACCACTAATGGAATGGGAGCTGTTTCATTTCTTAATAACGCGTTCATAGTTAAGCTTCACAAACGAAAACCCCTCAAAATATTAAAAAAAAAGAAGTAGGTTGCAATGAGGTATAAATGTGAAGGAACCATTACTTCTTAAATCTTGATTGAATCCATAATATCTAGTACATCCCTTTCCAAGTTAGCCTTCCTGATATTCCACGCACTAATTTTCTCCTTTGCGGTTGTAATACTATGTTTTACTAACAAGGAAATTTTTTTGTAAATCACTTATAGATTTAGTTTAATGGTATTGCTGCATCATTTTTAGAGCATTTCTAGATATTTGTCAATACATGTTTTTTTTTTTTTTGGTATGCTTCTGTTGTATTAATGCAGCAAATTGAAGTGTAGAAACTGTTTGACAGATTTAAAGAAATTTATTTCTTCTGCACTGGGGATATGCCATGTACGTCTCCATTTACTGTGTAGTTGATTCCTCCAAAAGGATAAATCTGTCTCAAATCAGACATAAGTTCAATAGCAGATACTGGAAAATATGCTTATTAGTTAAGCAAATCTGTGATGAAATTATTCCTCTTGGGTTTTTAAATACCTGGATCAAAGAGAGTACAATAGTAAAAGTTTCAATCATTGTTTACATAATTGGTTGGAATCTAAATGTGATTTAATTCTTAAATAAATTCATACTTTCTCATACTACGGACTGGACAGTAGTAGTACATATTGTGCCTGTAACTAACTTACCATAAATGCATATGGGTGAGGGCTTATCAGGTGTATACTGAATTATTCCTTCCGCCTCTTTTTTATTTTTATTTTTTATGGTACAATCATTTGTAATAAATACTTATGAAGCCATGTTTGTTTATCATTTACAGGAGGGCCTTGGGTATACAATGTATAAGGGAGCTTCAAAGAAGAGAAATTTGCCTGCAAGAAACTCTGCTGTTCATTTACGCAATACAAGAAGCAAGACAGTGCAAAATTTTCACCAGAATAACTGTGGAGCTGTAGAAACTGGTGTTTCTTCGGAAGAAATAGATTTTACTTCTTCACTAAAAGCAACTACTCAAGCTCCTGGTTGTTTTGAGTTTTATGTCAGGTCAGATGAGGGAATTAATCTTTGTATTGATTTAAATTCATCCCCATCAGATTGGACTAACAGGTATAGAAATGAGGTATGCGTGAGTGAGAAAGTGTGTAGGAAGAAAGAATCTAGGAGTCTTTGGCAGGATCTCAGTAGCTTAGGAGGGAGTTCTACACAAGGAAAAAGTTCCTTTATATGGAATACAAATTTTGGCCACTTTGATGATTGTCATGGACAGACCAAATATACCCCAAGCTTGAAATTGGTAAAAGATGTTACAGGGATTGATCAACAGAATATAGGTAGCTGTCCTTCAATATATGATTCATCAACTCCATGCGCCATGACTGCAAATGTGGAAGAAAATGTAAATGAAGATCAATCCACTGTCTCAACTGAAGTTAGTTATGGTGCACCAAACAATTATATTTCTGGTGCCGAATATTGCACTAAAGATGTATCTAAGCAAATCCTTGATTCAATTGCTACTGATACTGCATTCATTAAGTCAATATGTGGTTCTATTTGCAATTCACAGTCAGGTCTCAACACACTAGGGCATGAAAATTCAAAGCCTGATAATGAAATTTCTGAAGATTGTGCTATGCTAAATGGTTTTTTCCCTCTGAACCCTGGTATGATATGTCCAGGAGCTTTGTTAAGTGATTCTTTGGAGCTATAAGTTTCAGAAGTTTTAAGTGATCCTAAGAATTCTTTAGACGTGGAACTGGGTGGACTTATAAAATCAAGCGAGATTAAGTTGGATACCGATGGGAAGAATCTCCCATCACTAACTGAAGAATGGATTTGGTGCTATCTCTAGCCTTCCAGATATAGATGTGTACTTTTTAGTTTTCTTTCCAGTTGGAAGGCTTAATAGGTTCATGGTTTTCATAGCGTAAAATGTGAAATTAATCCCATTATTAAATGATTCCTATTATTACTAAATACAGCTTCCTTACCCTTTCTACTTCTTGAAGATGTAAGCTTATTATTCAAATTGGTATCTTTTTCATTGTAGTTTGATCAGTATTTATTATCTCGTTATTTGCTAGTTGTTGCTTAATAGAGCTCTCAATAATTTGTATTTTATCCTCAATTTTTATGATTGTACTTTTTTAATCCTTTGTAACATATCTATGAAAACATATTTTTACTTTTTATGTTTGTGTGTGTTGGAGAAGGGGATAAAGTATAGGGTTTGAGGGAAGAGATATGAACTTCATGTATTGACGATCTTAACAGTTCTGAGGATCCTTTACAGGCATATTGGCTTGTGGCTCCCATGCGACTAATATTTATCTTTGTTTTTATGAATTCACTAAGTATATAAAACATCCTGTTATTTGCAGGAAGTCGGCAAAATTGTTAATGGAAGGGAGAGTTCAGAGTAATTACTCCTCTCAGCAACATTTTTCAAAGTTAACTAAGTTTTATACCACTGATTTGAGCATATTCGTACTGTGCTTCTTCCAGATGTTCCCATTTTGATAACGCACTTAAGAAGTCTGGCCTAGAGTGTGGTGATCAGGAGTCTAAAATGAAACTTTGCAAAAAGAGGAAACATATCCCGAAGTCCAAAGTTCCAGTGATAAACCTATTGGAATGTTCTTAAGAAGCATGAAGAAAGCTTTGACAGTCCAGCCTAGAAGATCCATGAGATTAATCTCCAAGGTGCTTTAACAGTTACTGCATTAAATACAACGAGTAACCAAACCTGAAAGTAAACCTATTTATTCAATTCTTTTGCAGCATTCAATTTCTTTAATAATATGATTCATATGTTGGTAAAGTAATTACGTGATATTTTAAACATCTTGGAAATTGTTCTGTGCATTTTACATTTGCAAGTTACCGAACTTCACTATTTCCCAATTGAAGCCACAGGAATGCAGGATTGGTCTGTTACAATCTAAATTAGAAACTCTTAGCCATATCATCATATCGATACACATTCCAACCTTACCTTTTTGTCTTTTACATAAAAGCTAACTTGTTCAATATCATTGAAATTTAAGATGATTCTGTTAATCATGTTAACTGGCTGCAGGTTACTTTATTGTTTTGCAAGAAATATACTCACAGAATAATAAAAATGCAAGGTAGCCTTTCAGGTAGATTTTATTTAGAGTTATCAAGTCAACCATGAAGTTCATAGTATTTAGAAATGAGAAAAATTATTGTTTCTTTTTTAAGGTGTACTGGGCTTTGAGACACTCTGATTGTATATTAACGTTGATCTGATTGTATATCGTAGAATTTACTTAGACTGAACTCATCAATCAATTAACTTAGCGTATATTTGAGTAGTAAAACATTTTCTGGATATCCTATGTCTGAGCTCTACTCGTGAAAATGCGTATTCTACCTGTGCTCCGAAGGACATGTTTGTCAACTGTATTGTGTTTTGAAGTTGAGTAGAATAAATTTTGAACTATTAAATGTAATTGAAATGTGTGTCTAAATTAAATCTTAATTACAAATTTTACATTAAAACGTGTGATGGTGGAAGGATATGAATGTGTTTCCAAGTTGGTACTGTGTTGGAGAATAAGACTCGTTGATCCTAGATTCTAACCAATTGCCTAGTAAATTAGTTAATGATTACTTTTCACAAGATAATTTTAAAAACTTTGATATTATAATTATCAGAAACCACATCCCTACTTAAAATACAAAGTATATTTGAATCAATCCGTTATCGAATATGCAAATTACATCAATTGATCATCCTCCAAAAGAAAAGTCCCCGTGCATGAACTTTAGGAAGATATAATATTGCCGGTACGCTGGATTAATATTGATATCATTAGAAAATGTTCATCGTTCATAATCAGTCAAGATATTTATTATTCTGGATTTTCCAACCCAAAAACTCTAGCTTTTATCCTTGTTAATCTTTTCAACTAGAACTTTTCTTTCTGGACGTATGAAAATATAGTACTCTTTGGCAAGAATTGTTAAACGTTGGGAGTGGTGATACACAGACAGATAACATGAAAAGTTAATTTGAGTCGCTTCCAAGTGTCTTTACTTGTGTTCTAATTAATGATTAATGATATTCTTTCCTATAAATGACATTTCATAACTATTTCAGGACAAAACTTAAGAGAGTATGTTTGTTAATGTCATTCTTAGATCATAAATTATAATTTCGTCTTGATAACTCGCACAATAAAATGACATTAAAAATTAGCACGGATTATCCATAATAAACTCTAATTTAAATTAGAAAATATCACAATAAATACCTATAAATAATACACCTAAATGTTATCCATTCTTTAAGAGAGAAGGCGTTGCTGGAGTAATTCTTCGTTTTATACGTTAAGAAATTATGTCCATACCTTGAACTCATCAATTCAACTTCAGTACTCACGCACTTTAGCCACTTTAGGTACACTGCAATTCTTAATAGCATTATACTAAGTAATAGATTATCAATAATAAAAAAAGTAATAGATTTTTGGGCTCGAGGCAGAATGGTAGGGCAAACAGGATACATAAGTTGATAGGTAAAAATACGGGCAAAGTATTTTAAGGGCATATTAATTAAGTTATCAATAAATATTTTCTTATTAAAAATTATGATGAATTGTATTGGTGATAAAAAAAATATGGAAGAAATTTCAAGATAAGAAATAATAGTCCTTTTTTTATTTTTATTTCTTATGACGATTTATTCCAGTTGAGGCTACACTATGAGCTCACAAACCCAAAGAAAATTCCTCATTATATATAAAAAAAACCCAAAGAAAATCTGTTTTTCTTTATACACAACTTTGCTTACCGTTTAATGTTTAATAGTTGCTAATTAGACAGCTAAAGTTAATTTTGAATAAAAATATACGAGAACCTACATACCAATAGTTTAATACTACATAGAAGCATAGTTGACTGACAGAGAATAAGAAAAGTAAACAAGATGTTATGCTAGTGATCGATAAAGAGCTAATTAAGACCACCTACCTAGAAACGACGAGTTTGAATATAATTTATCAAAACCAACGAAGAGCATATGAAATTTAGGATCCCCACGTGAAAATCACGAGGTTTAGCATATCCGTATATCACTGAAGACTGATTATGGAGGAGGAAGCCATTTCGCAGTGACAAATATATTTTTTTAGCGGACCAAAAAAATCCTGTTTGACTTATATTGTTTGGCCAACTATATATTATTATTCATTTCAATTTTAAGTGCATCATTACAATTATCATTGTATCAAAGTAAAAAAAACTTTCACCCCTTAATCTAGATTAAGGGTTTATTTTTGTACACCAAAAAATCTTATGTACATCGTTTAGGAATTGAGATTTGAGACAAAATAGTTTATAAATACTATCATTTTAATCCACTTATACATCTTTTAACAGAAAAATATAATATGTTAGGTAAATATTGAGGTTGAACAAGAAAGTAAAATATGTCAAGCAAGTACTACGCTTAATGAGTCTATGCTATAGGCTTGGTTCAAGAATGAAGATATCAATTCCTTACTGTGATTCGTATTCTTGAGTTTAAAACTTATTATGCACGCACTCCTTCTTTAGTTTATCACTGTACAAACCTCTCCTAATTTTAACAACTTTGTTGTAATTGCACCCCTAGTTCTTCAAAGTGTTAGTTTTGTTAAAAACACAACACATGTATTGCACATGCTTCTTTAATGAAATTGTAGGACAGTTATGCCCTCGTCTTCCTCACAGAACCGTTATAAGATGATTGGCAGCAGCAGGTTTTTTACCCAAAAAAAATATAAAAATATTAAAAGTATTTTTTTCGGCAACTCTCTCTCTCTGTCGTTCAGTTTTTCTTTTCTTCTTTCTCTTTTGGTTTTCACTTTCAGATCTGAAATCCGTCGATCTCCGACACTGCCTTCATGCTCCAGCCTTCTGTGAGAACTCAAAATCACTTCTTGCAACATTAACACACTCAGGCACCCAGCACAGTATAGAACAAAAAACAATAACAGAACCTATAAGCCTCAAAAACCCCAACTACATATGCCAACACAATCTCTATCAATAACTAATGATAACAACAAAAAAAATAGTATAATAGTGCAAAGAGAAAAGAAATAGAGGAAAAAAAGAAAGAAAGAAAAAACCATCAATTGTCAGGAACCTCCGTGAAGCGGCGCAGATCGAGGGGCCAGCCGATGGTTTGTTGCGGTTCAGGAGGCGGCGTTGGTGTTTGGTGGAACGGTGGTTATGGAGGTGAGGTAGATAGGTTTGGGTGGTTTACGGTGAGAGGGAAAAGATATGGGCGTGCTTTAGGAGGAGAGAGATTTTTCTTTTTTCCTCTTTACTATCTGCACCCAAATTTACTATCAGCACCCGACTTCTTCTTCTTTTTTGAAGAAGCACACCCCATTTTAAGAAGGTTTATTTTGACATTTCAATAAAAGTTTAACGCCGTTGGTTAACAGAAACGCTTTCTAGTCTTCTACGAGAGACCATTGTACTTGAATTATGTGAAGATTATAAATGACTAAAACTTAAAACCTCTCTGATTAAGCTAGAACGATTACCCACCGGTTGATCCATGCATGCACTCAAACCGGTTGATCCATGCACTCGAAGGTTGACTATGCATTTTATGTTTTGACGAGTAATTAACACGGTTGAATATTAATATGAATTATCACAAGTAACATATATGGTCCCAGATTCGATTGTATTATGGTCCTGTTTGCACGATTAACAGGTTATTATATATCCTGAAGTCAACACTAACGCGTGTAATTTCTTTCTAAAGATTGCGGTAAAGAAAGAGTGGCTTTCTACAAATAGTGAGGATGAAAGTAGAGTCTGCAAACTGATCGGGCAAAAGTGTTTATCTCACTCTTTGTAGGGTAGACACAATGGAAAGTCAGAAACTTTACTGCAAAGGTTAATATCATTTATACATATGCATGGCAGTATTTAACAATATAAACATGATTTATACGTTTTTCTCTAAATAAATCTTTTTAAACATATATATATATATATATATATATATTGTTAATTTTAATTATTGACATTTTTTTAGAAAAACATTGAAATTTAGATTAGAATGAAAGATATGGAAAATGATAAATCAAAAAAAGGAAGTTTTTTTTAGGATTCAAAGTTAAATTAAATTCTCCAATTGATATTAAAGGCGTAAGAGAACACATCGGTTTGTATTTTAGGAGTGTATTTAAATTTTAAAGGATAAAATATATATTCAAAATTACTAGTTTTCAATATTGAGTTATAACTTATTGAATTATCACATTAAAACCATAAGGGATATATCAAACCAATATTAAAAACATATTTGAATATAAAATATATATTTAAAATTGATTTCTAATATTTCATTATAACTTCTTAAATTTGGAAAGGATGATGAACATTAAGTGTAAGAAATTATTCTCAATGCAAGGGATCAATGTTTGTAAAAATATTTGAAAATCTCTCAAAGAGCTATAAAAGTGTTTATTACATTAAAATTGTTCAGTTAATATTAAATACATGCATGTTATTGAAGTTTGGTTAACATTATTTAATGAAAAGTTCAAAATATTTAATGAAAATTGTAATAATATTTAATACATTTATAATTAAAAATATTTTTGATTTCTTTTTCTTTTTTATTTTAAATCATTAACGAATACATTGATTAATGAATTAAAACAATACAAGAAACTATTAATTATACACCAAAAAAATGTAAAAATTACTTATTATTTTGAATAACAATTTGACCGTAAAAAACAAATTAAACATTATAAGAATAATTATGAGCAAAAGGAATAACAAAATGCACATGGAAATTTATGTAAAAAGGTAAGGTAAAATAGTAGCATGGTGACTAAAGAGACAGAAACTCCCCAAGTCACTAACCACAAGGCCGGAGAATAAAGAATTCAAATCGCAAATGTTTTTGGGTTGTAAAATGTAGTATTGTTCTTGTTCCCATGCCATGATAAATATACCTCTCTTGATGAAAGTAAAATTCGGCAGTCCAGGCATGGAAATATCAAAAAGCATTAACTTTTGTATTTAATGCCTTCACCTACATTTCCACATATTCAGAAGTAGCAGTTTTGTGCCATTTAATGCACCTTCTCCCCCACCCTTTCAACCTGCAAAACACCTTCAGTTTTTTTTTTATCTATGATGACCGTTTCTCTTGACTCCAGCACAGTTGAAACACACACAAGAGGGAGCTGGCTTTTCTTCTTGGTAATTTATTTCATCTCTCTCACCAAAAACCAGCAACAAGCATGGAATTTTCTCTTGTAAGCATCAAAAGTTGACAGAAGATCCAATAAAGTTCCTAGCTTTCTGTATTGCTGATTGCTGCCTGCGTATTTATACAAACCCACAATAAAGATTCTGATTTGGCTGACAATTTTACATCCAACAACAAAAGTGGACTTATTCCACTAGTTGCTTTACATCCCCCACCACTTTTTTTGGCCTTTTTTCCCTTCATTGCTAGTTATCCATGAAAATTGTGATAAATCATGAGGTAACATTGTTTTTTGGTTATTTATATGAAGATTGTTAGACTTGCTCTCTCCCTTCAAACTGTATTTCTTGTTCAGTAGTCAAAAGGTCTCTCTCTCTCTCTCTCTCTCTCTCTCTCTATATATATATATATATATATATCCGACCAGCATTATTAGTTAATAATCAGAAACACAATTCTTATATATATACGCTTTGAACATGAACCTATGGCCAGTTTTATCAGCAACTCTATTTGAGGTTGTGGTTTTTTCATGCTTGTGGTTGCAAATTTCAAGTCTTGGTTCCATGTCTTCCATTGCCGTCTCTTATGGCGACAAAGGGTCAGTGTTTTGTGGCTTGAAATCAGATGGATCTCACACTGTGACCTGTTATGGAATAAACTCAGCCATAATTTATGGAACACCAATGCATTTTCCATTCCTTGGTCTAACTGCTGGTGATGGCTTTGTGTGTGGGCTTCTAATGAGTTCTAACCAACCTTATTGTTGGGGTAGCAGTGGCCATGTTGAAATGGGTGTGCCACAGCCTATGGTTAAGGGAGCTCAGTACCTAGAGATCAGTGCTGGTGACTATCACGTTTGTGGATTGAGGAAACCATTGACCGGAAGACACAGGAACACTTCTTTGGTTGATTGTTGGGGCTACAACATGACCAACAACTATGTGTTTGATGGGCAGGTTCAATCAATCTCAGCAGGTTCTCAATTCAATTGTGGCTTGTTTTCTCAGAATAGGACTGTGTTCTGTTGGGGGGATGAGACTAGTAGCCAAGTTATTAACATGATCCCTCAAGGCAAGAGGTTCCAGAAGATCTCTGCAGGAGGGTACCATGTGTGTGGAATCATAGAAGGGGTGAATTCTAGAGCTGTTTGCTGGGGGAGGAGCTTGTTGGATTTGGGGGAAGAGCTTTCAATTTCGTTGACGCGTTCGGGGCAAGGACAAGGTAATGTTGAATTGGCTCCAAATGATCCCATGCTTTCGGTGGTGGGAGGGAAGTTCCATGCATGTGGCATTAGGAGCTATGATCGTGGTGTGGTTTGTTGGGGCTATAGTTTCAAAGCAGGTACTCCAGTTCCTAGTGGGATTAAGGCCTTTGAGATTGGTGCTGGGAATTATTTCACCTGTGGAGTACTTGTTGAGAAATCTCTTATGCCTGTTTGTTGGGGTGTTGGCTTCCCTACCTCTCTCCCTTTGCCTGTTTCACCAAGAATGTGTAGGTCTACTCCATGTGCTCCGGGTTACTATGAAACCCAACAAAATGGTCTTTGCAAGTCCCTAGATTCTCACATTTGCATGCCTTGCAGTGCTGCTTGTCCTCCTGAGATGTATCAGAGAAGTGGATGCAATTTGAAATCTGACATACTGTGTGAATATAATTGTTCTATTTGTTCCTCACCTGAATGCCTCTCCAATTGCTCCTCTTCCTATTCCAATGCTGCCTCTGGCAAGAGAACTGAAAGATTCTGGTCTATGCAGCTGCCAGTGCTTATTGCTGAGATAGCCTTTGCTGTTTTCTTAGTTAGCATTGTGTCTATAACTGCTGTTTTGTATGTTCGCTACAAGCTAAGAAATTGTCAGTGTTCAGGGCCAAAGGTGAAGAAACTAATAGGGAGCTCTTCAAACCAAAAGGATCAGAAATGCAAGATCCGACCGGACTTGGAGGATTTCAAGATTAGGAGGGAAAAGATGTTCCCCTATGAGGAGCTTGAAAGGGCAACTAGTGGATTCAAAGAAGAGTCCATAGTGGGGAAGGGAAGTTTTTCATGTGTGTTCAAAGGAGTTCTCAAAGATGGTACTGTTGTTGCTGTTAAAAGGGCCATAGTGTCTCCCAACATGCAGAAGAATTCCAAGGAGTTTCACACCGAGCTTGACTTGCTCTCTAGGTTGAACCATGCACACTTGCTTAATCTTCTAGGCTACTGTGAAGAAGGTGGAGAGAGGCTCCTTGTTTATGAGTACATGGCTCATGGCTCTTTGCATCAACACCTACATGGCAACAAGGTGATGCAAGAGCAAATGGATTGGGTGAGAAGGGTAACAATTGCAGTACAAGCAGCTCGCGGAATCGAATATTTGCATGGATATGCTTGTCCACCAGTGATTCACAGAGACATCAAGTCTTCAAACATCCTCATTGATGAAGAACACAATGCTAGAGTGGCTGATTTTGGTTTGTCACTACTTGGTCCTGCAGATAGTAGCTCCCCACTAGCTGAACTACCAGCTGGGACTCTTGGCTATCTTGATCCTGAATACTATAGGCTTCATTATCTTACCACAAAGTCTGATGTATACAGCTTTGGTGTTCTACTTTTGGAAATTTTAAGTGGTAGAAAAGCCATTGACATGCAATTTGAAGAAGGGAACATAGTTCAATGGGCAGTGCCTCTGATCAAGTCAGGAGATGTAGCTGCAATTTTGGATCCAGTTTTGAAACCTCCTCCTGATCTTGATGCCTTGAGAAGGATAGCTAATGTGGCTTGTAAAAGTGTAAGAATGAGAGGTAAGGATAGGCCTTCAATGGACAAAGTGACAACAGTTTTGGAGAGAGCACTTGCACAGTTAATGGGAAGCCCTTGTATTGAGCAGCCAATTTTGCCCACTGAGGTGGTTTTGGGAAGTAACAGATTGCACAAGAAATCATCTTCAAACAGGTCAGCCTCAGAAAGCACTGATGTGGAGGATCAGAGGTTTGAGTTTAGAGCACCATCATGGATCACTTTCCCCAGTGTCACTTCTTCTCAAAGAAGATCAGGCTCAGAGGCCGATGTAGAGGGGAAAAATGCAGAAGGGAGGAATTTGAGCAATGTTGGAGGAGGTGGTGGTGGTGATGTTTTGAGAAGTCTTGATGAAGAGATTGGTCTTGCCTCTCCTCGAGAGAGATTGTTCTTGCAACACAACTTTTAACCGTGGGAAATTTGAAGGAAGCAGATGTTATTAGTAAACTTTGTTTTGCTTTGTTTAAGTGATGAGTTTCATCATGCATGGATGCAACTCTTACATTATTTTAGTTCCTATTTCCTGAGAGTTGTGTTTCAGAATCTTAGTGGAGCTAGCTTTCATTCTTTCATGCAAGTACTACACTAGGATGTAAGGTAGCTATCATCTCATTTTATTGATTGTAAAGCTTATCATCCGTGTTCAATTCTACCATAACATTGGCTCTTTTTTCTTTTTTTTTCAATTAGAGAGTTTGGTTATTTTACAACCTCAGGTCAAATGATAATTTGAAGTTAATTATTAGCAGTATTTGCTTCAATTGCATCCCTCTTTCTGTCCTTTCTGATTAGGAATATATTTAGTTTTCAAATTTGATAAAATTCTCTACATAGATTACAGCCCTTAATCTAATCGAGTGGTCTATATTTTGAGTTGCAAATGTTAAACCCTAAAAATAATGTTCACAGTGGATTTTCTCCAAAAGATCAATAGCGTATTTGGATTGGGGTTTACATAAAGTTCAATGCACCGTGAAATAAAAAAAATTTGACAGATTGATATTGAAAGTAATCTGTAACGAAAATCCAAACACACCAAATAGTAACTAAGTACTGCATGTTAGGAAAAATGGTAGGGACCCCCTCACGGCCTCACCGTACGCTGAGTAGTTCCTTTTGCAAATGCAAGTTCAAGGGTCTCCAAACGGAGACCAAACATGCATGCTAGCCACTGCTATAATGTCGTTGATAATAATAATATTATGATTTATATGTTTAATCATTAATGAATTTAACACATTCCTACTGGCTACTAGATCACCAGTTTTTTTTTTACAGCAACAAAATCAGATTCTTTCCATTATTAATAAATTATCAATACAATGAGGGATTACATCAAAATATAATCTGACTCAAAGAAGATTGAGTTTCTAGCTAAAGTGTGAGTCACAATATTAACATGTCTCCTAACAAATTGAACGGAACAGGAGGGATGCAATCTCAAAATATCTCTGATTTGATTCACAATCAATCCGTATTCAGAAATATCTTCCCCATTCTATATTGATATTGTTTGTTTCAAAATTTATTTTTTAATAATTAGCTATAAATAATTTGGGAATTCTTCGCTTATATACTATTTACATAACATTATAATAGATTTGTTTGTGTCAAAATATGCATTTAAAAATTCATTATTTTCAACTTCATAATTGTTATTTAGTCACTTGCAATGCCAAATTTTATATATTTTGCCCAGAATATCAAGCAAATAATTCGTTTATGGTTGCCCGACTCAACTGTTGCCCCCAAAAAAAATCCCGATTCAACTCTTCTCGTAATTACTGCAAAATTGTCGTGTAAGATAGTAATGAAATGCAGCCAATCAAGTCAAATCATTGATGGAAGTTTGCCTATTGAAATTTGAAAAATAATATGAACATCCGGACTGTGCATTCTCAACATTATTTAATTACAAAGAAGACAGCCATGGATCAAACTGTACAACATCAACAATTCAAGTGGAACAATATAATTCTGTCAAGGCATTTGCATACCTGTTATGAGTCACACATTGTTAGAGTAACTTCAGAAGAATGAATTCAAAGGACCTGTACATTGACTGAACTAGTTCCTTCTACAACTAAAAATATCACAGCATATAAACCAATCCAATGGATTATTGAGTTCCATTGAGCTTGGCAAATTGATCTACAGAACTCAGCTGACACCTAAAGCTGTAGCGAAGAAGATACCTAGGTCAGCAACTACACTATTGCACGATATTTCTAGCAGTACTTTCGACCCGAACAGTTGATTCTGCTTTTAATCCAGTGGAAAAGAATTAAAAGACTAGGTAACTGAGCTCAAGCTATCTCTGACTCTGTTGTTCTATGGTTTCCATCACCTTCACACTGTCCACTATGTGTTGTATTTTCTTTGAAAGACTATTATTATGCTCTTCGATGTGCTCAAATATCAATTCAAGATGCCTTTTGTATGTTGCAGATCGCTTTTTCTCTATAGCCAACTGCTGAGATAGTTCTCGAATTTTATCATGTTCATTCCGGAAATTGCATAGAACAAAGATGTAAGGATGGGAAAAACTGAAAATTCAACAAGATGATCTTCAAATTTTTCTCAAGCTACTCTTCACATACAAGGTCTCACATGGACTAACACAAGCATATACGCCAAACAGAAGATATTGTCAAAATATTTTCCATGCATCTTAATACAGAAACTCAAACTTCTAAAATTGCAATCAATAGTCAATAGGCATAAATATTATATATCAAGGGTTTTATATTTGAGAATGCTTATCCCAAATCAGTTCTCGGTAATTTGTGTAGAGGTATATGATGGGAACTCTATTAGGTGCAAAATTCAAACTCTTGTATGATGGGCTCAACAGACAGTCAACAACACTGAATGAGTGACTGTCTAATCTATTATCTATCAAGCATAAAGTAACTATTAACAGAATCAACATGATCACATATGCCATCTTTCAGTGACGAAAAGAACACTAACTCACCGGATATTGCTCATAAATGCAATCCCTTCTACCTTTTCCAGGTGTCAAAGGTTGTGTGTGTTTCATTATAAACTTTGTAACAACCCATTTACCAGAACTTACTTTCCTAACCAAAATCATTGCCCTGCAACCAATCCTTGTCTCTGCCCTTTGCCTTACAATCTTTTCACGTTTGTCAGGCATTCTGTAACCTTCTCTGTTGCAAACAAGAGCCCGTCCAGTAGCAGTTCCATCACGCATTGGTCGTGAGAGCTTAGTTACACGTATGATGAATCCAACACGTGTAGCATATGCATTATAGAATGCATGTGCTGCAGCTTCAGATTCAAACTCCTGGCCCACATAGGGCTCATCAACTAACGCAACCGATACTGAAGGAATTCCTGATGGGATTGTGTCCCCTCTAGAATAATCTTAAGTTAATGATCTTGTTTATAAGCAGGATTAAAAGAACTGCAGCGTATTTTGTTTTCATCAATTGTGCTGCTACTAATCTGCACTATAGTAGCATTTCCTACTGTCTCAACATTAATGGAGCCATCTATACGTTATTTAGAGATTGGTTTGTTACTTTATATTTAAATTTGTTCATGTAAATAGCTAACTGCTTTGCACTCATATAAGGAAAGCTTGTTAGGTTTATGTGGTAACTTTGGTCTTTATATTAGACCTTTAACTCATCAATGAATTCAAGCTGCTAATTTAAAGCACCTCTTGTAATGATATCAAGAGTTTGACGATCCACACGCCTTTTTTTTTTCCTTCTTCTTTCACCATGTCTTCCGCACCAAGAACCTTCAAAGTTTCTAATCCTAAATCACCTTTCTATCTCCATCCTTCAGATAACCGTGGAGTTAGCCTCACTATGGTACTCCTTCGTGGTCAATCCAATTATGATAATTGGGCAAAGCTTATGAAGAATGTCCTTAAAGCAAAAAATAAACTTGGTTTTATCGATGGGTCCATCATGACTCCTGACAATAATACTTCTGACGAGGCTTATGCTTGGATTCTCTGTAATTCCATGATCAACAGCTGGATTCATAACACTAGTGATCTGTAGTTGCAACCTTTCATCAAATGTTTTGAAACAGCCAAAGGTCTTTGGGATGATCTCCGAGAACGCTTTGTTGTGGCCAACATCCCTCGTATATTTCATCTCAAGGCGCCATGCTTTCTACTATGAAACAAAATGGTACTTCCATTATGGACTATTACACCAAGCTTCGTTCAATATGAGATGAACTTGAGTCCAACCGCTCACTTGATGCTTGCACTATTGGAGACACTTGTGTTTTTACCAAATCTACTAGTCTTGAGGCTGAAAATGATCGTGTCTACCCTCTTGTTATCATCAATCCCAAACTCCACTGCAGCAACAAAAGATCTGCTATATAAGATTTTCATTGCCAGGTTATACTCTATAGAACAGTATAAAATTGATGACATACTCTTTCATTGAAGACAAAATTTATGAAATAAAAGGAGAACAACTATATTGTCATAAATCCAAAATTCTTAAGTTTTGTTAGAAGAAAGCTTAACAGCAGAGGGGAACTATACAAATGGTATATAATATAATAAGTACTACAAAAGAATCAGAGAAAGAAAGCGGTACAAATCAAAGTCATTTATAGAGGACAAATACACTACACTACAACAGTTAAAATGGATTACCAGTTAAGCCATTACCAAGCTGAATCCATAGACTTTTCACACAGTCAATGTGATGGAAGAATTTATGTCTTTCAATAGTATGATAAACTATTGTGTCATGGTATGGCAAACATCAGTCATCTTCAAACAAGGTTTTTTTTTTTTTTTAATATATAAAAAATATACTTCCATTGAATAACAAAGCAAAAAAGAAAAAAGATCATAAACTTTTAGAGTTTTTTTTTCTTTTAAAAAACTTACTCTGTATGGATTTGTTGAAAATTTGGTTTTCCATGGAGCGTAATGAGTTCGGACATCCAATGATTTATGTAGCCAAACTTATCAAGTGGAATAAGATAACAGGAATATATGTTCTACTTTATTTCTTCTGGCTCATATAACTCAGAGAAAAAATTAACTAGAAAATTATGACTCATAATATCATTTTTAACTAAAAGAAGCATTCCAAAATCTATTCTCTGTTTATTTTCCACAGCTTATTATGAATCAAACATAAATAACGCCATACATTTAGAAGAATAAAAATCCATAATTTTGACTTTTGACTATCATAACAGAGTGAGGCTTTGCACCCCAAAGCTGAGTAATGTATCAGTCGAAGCCAAGCAAATGAGTCCAAAAGTCAATGAGCGTTTCACGTTCCAGCTAAAAGGAAAAATAAAAAGAAAAATAATGAAAAATATCAACTTGGAATAGCTTTTCATTTCCTTTTTCCAAAATTCTGTCACGCGAAACAGAGCATCAAAAGAAATTTCGTATCTTCAGCAAAAGTCCCTAAACACTTCAGTTCAAACGAAATTCAAACATTCAGCTACTTGGCTCATTCCCTTTGAACAATTACAAGTTAAAAACATGGAAGAAGGGGAACCCTAAAATTCAATTGAAATCGAATTGGTTCAGTTGAGTTGACAAAGCTAAGAGAAAGAAGTCGAAACAGTGATAAAGAAAAAGACAAAAAAAAAATTACTGAGAATTGGGGCTGACACAAATTCGATAATCATAGGAAGCGACCGTGATTGTGAAAATTTAAGGATAAATACTCATTTTCGTCTCTAAATATAAATCGGTCTTTGAAATATGTGAATTCAAAATTTGGTCCCTGTTAAAAAAGTGTGACAAGAAAATTTATCTCTCTGTTAACTTTTGTCCGTTATCACTAATATTGAAGATGAATTTATCAATGCATTATATATTCAGGGACAAATTTGTCAATTCTCTATTCAAAATATAATTTAATCTTCATATTCTCTCATTTCTAATCATTGCAAGTATAACATTATAATAAACACTTAAAAATTAGAAAAACAAGCATAAGTTAAAATAAATATAATAATAAACATAATATTGACTAGTAAGCATAATTTGTTTATTATTCTTTAATATATATTATAAACATTATATAAAGACAAAATCAAGTTGAGTCTATTTTTTTGTAAGGATTAATATAATGATTGTATATTTTAATTTGTTTGAGCCTCATATATTGGATAAATATTATCTTATATTTTTTCTTTGAAATTTCTAATGTGACATTACATTATAAAAAATATGAGACCTATGCAAATAAAAATGCACAACTATTAAATTAATACTTATAAAAAAATGAGACCTAACTTGATTTTGTCATTACTTAATGTTGTTATAGTAAAAAATTTATAACAAACAAATTATGTTTATTAATAAATATTATGTTTATTTTATCTTATAATACTTACAAAAAAATATGAGACTCAAATAAATTAAAATGCAGTCATTACATTAATCCTTAAAAAAAATAAGACGCAACTTAATTTTGTCATTATCTAATGTTGTTATAATAGAAATCTCATAACAATAAACAAATTACACTTATTAATCAATATTATATTTATTATTATGTTTTTTTAGCTTATGCTTGTTTCCTAATTTTTAATTGTTTATTATAATGTTATGTTTGCAATGATTAAAAAAGAAAAAATATGAAGATTAAATTATATTTTGGAGAGAGAACAGACAAATTCGTCTCTAAATGTGAAGTGCATTGACAAATTCGTCCCTGATAATAACAGTAACGAATAAAAGTTAACTAAGGGATAGATTTATTACACATTTTTTACTTTCAAAGATAAAAATTTAAATTTCTATCTTTCAAAGATAGATTTGTCAATGTTTTATATATTCATGGATAAAAATAACTATTTATCCATTTAAATTTTTATATTTTTGTGTTCCGGGCAGAGGCAGCAGATTCATTCAGAATCAGAATCAGAACAGAACAGAGGAGTGGGGATTCACGTGAGGAACACCATATCAACGCTCCTGTGTGCCTCACCTTACGTGTCAATGCCTCGTTGGACACTCATAAAGGAAGTCAACTTTTCTGGTTTCGACAATTGTTCGCAAGTCCTGAATGAAGTAAACACGGGCCTGGACTTTTACTATGGGAACCTTACCCGTTATCATAACCCACCGGATTAAATAGTTCATGCAGAACTCATTGTGAAGTACGAAATACAATTTGAATTTTGGAATAGGTTTTCAGAATATAATGAGATACACAGAAAACAATAGTGGCAATACAGGAAACAACGGCCACTGTTTCATCATTGTTTTTTTTATTATAAAATAAATAAATAAATGTAATTTGTACAACTAAAAGTGAAATTTAAGATGTACATAAATAAATATGGAAGAAAAATAGACACAAAAATGATATTTTACAGATTGTTATATATTATTATTATTATTATTATTAAAACAATCTCAATGAACATGATAGGAATCATAAATTGTATTCATGAATTTTAATATGTATAAACTTATTATATACAAAACTTCTTATATGTATAAACCAGTTTTTTATAAATAGATGCACAAAGATTAATGCAGGCCATAAAAGTACAGGATGAACGTCCTAATTTAGAATATAGATCAGATCATATATGATATGTTCCTTGACTTACACACACCACCCATATTGATTCTGTTAGTTCTGTGCACTGCACACCATCATTGCTCTTGCTGTCTTGCTCCCATTATGCACCATTTACAGAATGTTCCACGTCACCCCGCCTAGCTGTTATAATCTCCATTTCTGATTTTGGTTAATAATCCCTTTCTATTACAGACACAACACTCATTCACTCCTCCTCGGCTAACAAAGAAACAATTTACACTTCAATTATAAAAAGTCTTTATACGATATATTTGATCATTTGTTTTTATTTATTATTTATTTTAATCATTTATTTTTTTAGAAATTTTATTTTAATCTTTTATTTTTTAAATTGATTCAAAGTAATCTTTCAGTTTAAATTTAATATAGTTAACAATATTCAAATATTATCAATTAAAAGTCATTACAAAACAAAAAATATTAAGAAAATCCCTTGATCTCCCAACTGTTCTAGCTCCTTCTCTCTCATTAAAACTATTAATCTTTCCTCAAAGGCCAAAACTTTTAACATGTAGTCTCTCATGAACTTCCTCTCCTTCTAATATCAAATTTGTCCTCATCATCTTGCTCTTTAACTTTTTCTAATCGGAATCCTTGTACACTGAAAATCTCAAAAGACAATGAATCACATCTTATTTTAGACCTGAATGGATGTAATTTCCCCTTCACTCTCGTTGTCACCGCGAGCAATGTCCTCCACATCACACACAATAGCAAGATTACCTCATTTTACGAGATCACAAAATCCATCGGCCCATAACGTCGTTCACCTGAATCCAATTATAAATTATGATTTGCATGTGCATTTGTGGAATTTTTTATCTAAAAGATGATTAGGATTGTGAATGGTGAAACTAATTTATTGGGAGTATATTCTGAATACTTCTTCTCATTTTTTGTTTTGTGACGCCTTTTAGCCGCTGTTATTTAAATATTATAAAAACAATGAGAATCTTTCTGAAATATGTTTCAGTTTTATATTTCTATATTTAATTTAAATATTTTCTGAGTATGATTTGTCCGCATTTTTCATATTGACTTTTCTTGACTTAGGTATGCTCATGCTCTTACTGGTTCTAGAAAAAGTATTTGAACCAAAACAGCTGTAATCATGCATGTTCCCTCATCAATACTGAAAGGTCTGACTGGTCGCACCAGGAAATTAAAGGGGGGATCAAGGAATGCTAGTATAATATATAGAAAAACCCTATTTTTTAGGAGTAATTACGTTTCATTTTTCTATTGTTATTTCTGTCATGGAAGCTGATTCCACATGTATAACAGAGAGAGGTCTAAAAAAAATATAATTTTGAAAATAAAAACTTGTTAATGAATGAATCAGATTCTGGAAGAGGACAACATTGATTCTGAATTCCAAAGATGATGAAAAAGGAGAAAATACGTGACATTGCTGGCTCCGCCTCTCATGTCCATCAATAATCAATTTTTTAAACCGATCACATGTTTGCTTGTTTTTTTTGCATTTTTCGGTCCAAACAAAGACATGTAAAGTTGAATTAAGCTTATAATATGACTAATTATCTGGTTTCCTGTAAAAAAATGATTAATTATTTGATAGAAATGACTTTTAGTGATCGAAGTTGTTTAATTTTAGTGAAATTGTTATTAAACATTAAATAATTTGAATGCATCAACAATTTAGATTTTTTATATTAATCACATGTTATACGTAATAAGTTTATTAATTTTGATAATAAGTATTTTAAAATCAAACACATGACATAAATTTCTGATTAACTATCTATGTAAAAAAAAACCTTAATGATACATAAAATTAAACTCATTAAAGAAACAAATAATCATGTAACTAATAAAAAGACCTTTATTCATCTCATATGTTCGACAATTCCTTGTGTCTGATTTTACGTTCCAAAACCTCCTTTACGAATATATTCACAACAAAATTGTGAAACGACACGGAAACAACAATTATAAACTTCAAGATTAATGAGGCACATAAGGGGTATCGAATACCAAGCCAAAGACACTGGACAAATTGTTTTATTAAAAGTATTTTCTTTAGTTTTACGTAAAAAGGGTGAAGGTGAAGGAATGTTAAAAAGTGGGTTGGAAAGGTAGGTCATGAATGAAAAGTACGGCAAATTAAAGTTACGTGTAAGAGACGACATGAAGCAAATGGTACTCCCCTACCGCCTATTATAATCATAGTGTAAGTGAATGATATGATTAACAACAAATTTTTAAATGAATTAATAATAATATAAGTTTTATTAATTTTATAAAATTATTATTATCATTAATTTTTTTATATGTGTCAAACAAATTAATACGACTATTATTTTGTGATAGAGGAAGGAATATTATGGTATGTGCACTAGAGGTGCAACGTTTGTGCTGACATGTTGCGTGTCTGTAACTGAAACAACACTAACATCCATGCACATGAATAAACGTTCTAACCACAAACATATCCTTATATGGTTGGGAAATTGGGGTAGAAGCAATTTGGCTTTAAACAAAAATAAAAATAAATTCCAATTCATGATTTATACTTACAAAAAGGAATTTAAATTTTTTAAGCATGTGATTTCATTTTCGATTTCGAAAGTTTCCTCTTGCCTGTATAATTAAAAATAGTATTAAAAGGAATTTATATTTTAGTTCTTAGTTGTCTCTCAAAAGTCAGAACATAGTCTCTTATCTAATGAGTAGATGATATTTTGAGAAAATTAATTAAAAGAATGCACAGCTATTCCCTCTTATAGATGCAGAAGTTGTTCCAGCTGACTTCGCAATTACAAACTATGCTCTTTAAAAGTCTTCATCTTTTTAATTAGCTTGATTTTGCTATTATGTTCACTTATGAAGTGAAAGCTAAAGAGGAAAACATTAACTAATATTAAATTCAGAAAAAAACATTAACTAATATTAAACTTAATAAATTCATTACTGAGTGTTACAAAAATATATATTATGAATTATTTGATCCTTTACCATATATAATGTAATGAGCTAATAGGTGTTATGTGAGCTGTAAAAAAATGTGTTATTGGATGGACTCTGACCCACAAAATTGGAACTTCATGATATGTAATTAATCGAATTGGTTGAAATTCATTTCGAATACTGTATCCGGTGACATTATATTTATATTTTTTATTTTTATAAGTATGATTAAAATTATTTTTAATTTTAATTGTTATATTTAAAAAATGTGTTTCTTATCATGATTTAGACGTAATATAGTGATTATTTTGAGTGATATGTAACAAAGTATGTTTTAATTTATTTCACATTATTATTAAATAGAAATATTTTTTTAATATTTTAAAGTTCATCTAAACTAAAACTAATATATAATTTTTTAAAATTATTAAATCATAAACTGAAAAACATGCATGCTTACGTTTAACGACAATGTAAAACATGCATGATACTGATGATAAACAATCAATGTGATGATATATATATATATATATATATATATATTATCATCGTCAATGTAATGATATAATAAAAATATATATTTGTACAAACGCGCAAATTATGTAAGGTTGAGAGTTTTTTTTTACTTTTCTAAAATACTGGTTTAGTCATTTAACTTATCTTTCAAGTTTTATTTGATCTTCTAATTATTAAATAGTTTAATTTAATCTCTTAATTTTTTTAAATGAGTTTAAAAATTGAAGTGAACGATATTAATGTAGTAGAAACACATATGGCTTTTACATTTTTGGCTGTTTTAAATAGTCCATAAGTATTTTTCACATACTAACAATTGGAGGGGGCACCAGATTGCCGATGAGGGAGATGAGGTGGGGGAGGGGTGAGAGCTCAATGACATGACCAAGAATGATGGCAAAATTAAAAGACAATAATACCCTTTAACTTTAACTTTTCATTTAAGAAATTCTATATCCAATGGTTACTACCAACTTGAGTTTTTTCTCATTAGAATATATCAACTTGAGTATTACTGTATTAATACATTGATATTTTTTATATATTATGTTAGACATCACTTAATACAAGTGGGCTAATGATTCAATATTTTATTAATAAGGATAAATATGTTTTAATACTTGGAAATACTTTTTTTATATTTTAATTTCTATAAAAAAATATTTTCTTAGTCTTTATGTTTAAACATAACACATGTTTTTAATTAAATGTGTCAAAAGTGAGTTAATCTAGTTCACTCCGGTTAGCTCATTAAGGATTTTCAAAAACTGAGTCAACCAAACTTGCTTTAACTCGTTGTGTTATACTAGGTTAAGTGAATTGAGTTGTTAATTTATTCATTTAATTTACGAATTCTGTTTAACCAAATAATAATATATTATTTCATAACAGCAATAAAAAAAAAGTTAAAATATCAAAGAAATTTGAAAATAAAAAAAGAAAGAAAAAAGAAATATTATCGTTATGTTACTCTGATAGAAGATACATACAATTTATGAAAAAAATTCTGAAATATTCGGATTCGAAAAGCAAGTTTGAATTTAAAACCGAGGGTAGAGTCCAAATCCATCAACGTTCACGCCCCAACCGAAACCAATGACTTATCACCAAAATTCAACAAATTGCCATCAAATTGCATTAATTTAATTAGTTAATTAATAATACTTTATACTCTATAATAACTAAAGAAAAACCCTTAACACAGAACAGAACCCCTTCTATATAATCTCCACCAAACCCCTCTTTTACTCTCTCTTCTCTCCTTTCTCGAAAACAGTGTTCCAAAATCCAAACACACACCCTCTCCCCATGGCGTTGAACAATGGCGTCCCCGCCACCGGCACCGGCCTCATCGCCAGCTTTGGTGAGATGCTCATCGACTTCGTCCCCACCGTCTCCGGCGTGTCCCTGGCTGAGGCCCCTGGCTTCCTCAAGGCCCCCGGCGGCGCCCCAGCCAACGTCGCCATCGCCGTGTCGCGCCTCGGCGGAAAAGCCGCCTTCGTCGGCAAGCTCGGCGACGACGAGTTCGGTCACATGCTCGCCGGAATCCTCAAGGAGAACGGCGTCCGCGCCGACGGCATCAACTTCGACCAGGGCGCACGCACCGCCCTGGCCTTCGTGACCCTACGCGCCGACGGGGAGCGTGAGTTCATGTTCTACAGAAACCCCAGCGCCGACATGCTCCTCAAACCCGAAGAACTCAATCTCGAACTCATCAGATCTGTATGCATCTTTTCCCTCTCTTATCTTTCTCGGAAATTTCTTAACCTTTTCCCTGAAAACGAAGTCTCTGTTTCATGTATGAGATTGAGATGTGTGATCTGTGAGGGAGAATCCGTGAGGTCACGCGCGTGAGGGAACACGTGGGCTTAGGCTGCTAGATACTGCCACGTCAGATTCCGTATAGTTGTCTCTGCTACTAGATCTAGGATTCACATTTAAAGTTTGTGAAATTCGATGATTTTATGTTTTTTTAAATCTGAAAAAATGACCGAACACCTATTAATGAAGGTCGCGAAGGTGAGTGGGTGGGATTGGTGAAATATGGCGGCACGTGAAGCACGTGCCTTTTGATTCAATAGTTATATCTAGTGCATAAAATCAGTCCGCAAATGAATCAAGATTTTACTTTTTTATCGGTTAAATTTGTATTGAAATACACATGGCAATAATTTCAACCGTAAATCACTGCAAATCAAACAAAGCATGTACATATAGTAATTGGAGTCGGATTTGATTCCTTCAAATCCAACAAATCAAACATAGAGCATAACGAAAGTCGTGGAGTTTTCAATTTTTTAATTTTTTTTATTCTGTCAAAAAACCAATATTTTGATAAGATTTTCTATGCCGTTCTTGTTTGTCTACGCGCTAGGACGATAAATTACGCGCTTGGTGTTGTTATGTTTGTATTTGACCGTTGCAGGTTTGGATTTTTGCGTTTGTTTAGTCACCGTGCTATTGTTAGCTTTGACCAACACTCCCACGCGATTCTAGCCTTTTCTCTTTTCTTTTTCACAAGTTGCTTTCTTCAACTAATTAATACTATTATGATTTTTTTACTTTGCGGATTTGATTCAAAATATTCAGAAAAGTTGTAAATTTGTTTATTTTCTAGCTGCATTGAATTTAGTGGTTTGTTGGAATCCCGACATATACGCAGTGATCAGTGGAACCGATAAAGGTATTATTCCCTCCACCTTATATCAATCTGTGTAAAAAAAAAAAAGTTCAAAAAAAATTTGTTAACTTTTAATGTAACTAAAAATTCATACACAATAATTTTTCTTATTTCTCTATTTTGTTTGAAAGTTACAGTGATAATACTTGGTTATTAAACTCTATTTTTTAATTTGTTTAACTCGATCCTTCTATTTAAAAATGTTTAATATAGTTCTTTAATTGTCAATTTTAAAATGTTTAATATAATTCTTTAATTTGTATATTGTTTTTTTCTTCTCAATAACAACATTATTATTCTTTAAGTTCTCAATAACAACATTAGCCTTACAATGGCATGTCTATTTTCTTTTGGACTAAGTTATCGATCTTAATGAAAAAGGATTCACATTACATATTACATACAGTATATTTCGACATTGGGAGAATCAAATTGAATAAATTCAAAAAAGGGGAAGACTAAAATAAATTTAGCTTTTTCTTTTTTACATTTACATCAACGCCCCTAATAAGAATATATATAGTAATATATTTTTTTTAGGGAGCGGAGCATAAGTATACTTTTATTAGATAGAGGGGATGCAGAAAAATGTACAAGGATGCAAAAGTGAAGAAAATAATTTTACGATATAATTATTTATCCTTAGTTTGTCAGTGAAGGTCTATCAGTAATTATTTATCCATTGTAACTGTGGGTCATTAACAAATACTTTAAAAAAAATTGTATGATTTAGCGGCTTATTTCATGCTGCTACAATTAAATCAATTATGTATTCAACGGACATTATTGACCATTGTTAAAGTGACATACTAGCACCATTTAGCAGTATGAGGTGGGTGGCTAAGTGAAAGTTGACCTTTTCAGGCAAAAGTTTTCCATTACGGATCAATCAGTTTGATCGTGGAGCCATGCAGATCAGCACACTTGAAGGCAATGGAAGTAGCCAAGGAATCTGGGTGCTTGCTCTCCTATGACCCCAACCTTCGTCTACCTTTGTGGCCTTCGGCCGAGGAAGCTCGTAAGCAAATACTGAGCATTTGGGAGAAGGCTGATTTGATCAAGGTCAGTGATGTGGAGCTTGAGTTCCTCACCGGAAGTGACAAGATTGATGATGAATCTGCTTTATCATTGTGGCACCCCAATTTGAAGTTGCTCCTTGTCACTCTTGGGGAACATGGTTCCAGATACTACACCAAGGTAAAAACCCACCCTTCACTTTAATTACCTATTCTTTTGTTATTTTACTATTCTGTTGAATGTTAGTTGCATTACTGCTGTCACAGTATGGTAGATCCGTAGATGTTTGTTTGGTTAGCTATGATGTCACTGATGTGTCGCGGTCATTTTGTATGCTTTTTGCAATGGATAGGCTTGTAAACAAGTTGCTTTCAGGCTGGGCCACCACGTGTTTTTCTGCTTGTGACCATTCTTTCCCTCCCTTTTTTTTAATCAAAATAAATTAAACCGCTCTGCACTTTATTCTCACCTGTTATGTCATTCATGGTAGCTCTGGAATTTCCAGCTCACCTTTGTAAAGATTAAACTTTTAAGCTTAACGTTTTGTCATGAAGCCATCTCTCACCTTAAAAATTGTTGATGGCTATATATATTTATTCACTTACACCTACTGGGGGAGTGCTATTCTTTCTTTGCATCGTATATATAATTAGCATCTGTTATCTGCATAAACTCAGTTTTTTATTTTATGCTTTCTGCGTTCAGTTTGTTTTTAAATATGTTTGGTAATGTTGTGTATTGTACTTTTGCCTTGAAACTGAAGAATGTTGGTCTCAATTTGCAATAATTGTGTTTGGAAACACTAATGAGTCTTTCCCCGTTTTTTCATAAAACCAGAGTTTCAAAGGATCGGTAGATGCTTTCCATGTCAATACAGTTGATACAACTGGTGCCGGTGATTCCTTTGTTGGTGCTTTATTGGCCAAGATTGTCGATGATCAGTCCATACTTGAAGTGAGTGCTTAGCTACCCCAATGGAAATACAAGTGTCTTGATAAAATTAATATAGATACTTGTAAAGATCCTTTTTAAATGGTGATTGACTTGTTTAACTTTCTGATTGCAGGATGAACCAAGATTAAGAGAAGTACTAAAGTTTGCAAATGCATGTGGAGCTATTACAACTACCCAAAAGGGAGCAATTCCCGCCCTTCCCAAAGAGGAGGATGCACTGAAACTGATCAAAGGGGCATAGAATCTTTTGGCAAATCGCAAAAGTTCTAGCATGATTTCGTTTTCTTCCCCTAATGTTTAAATTTTCCGTTGGATTTGCTTGCTATAAGTTTAGGAGGAAACTTTTGTTTTTTCTCCTATGCACTGTTTTCAGGTTTTGCTAAATGACGCTTTCTTTCAATTTTTGAGATTAGCGATTGAATGAAAATTTGAATCATAAGCTCGGCCCATAGTTGCAACTTAAGCAGCTGAAATTGTCTACCGACTGCGTTATACACCAGGCATTTTTAATACTAAGTGTTTTTTTTTATAGTTAAAATATATTTTTAAAATAATCAGATTCGGATTTGTCAATTTGTAAGTAAGTTTTTTTTTGTTAAAATATATTTTTTGAAATAATTTAAAATAATAGTACATGAAGGTTTGTTATGATTTTTGTGTTATTAATTAAATGTTTCAACTAATTAAAATAATAGATTTATTATGTTAAAAAATAATTAATGTTGATACATATAACACTAAATTTTTTAATGTATATTTAATACATATATAAGTTTACATAATAAATTTTATAATAATTAATTTTGATCTAATAATTAAAATAATATTTTTTACATATAAAAATTATAAATTTAAATAAAAATTGATGAATTTATTAAAAAATATTAACCGTGTAAATACATATAATTTTTAATTTAATATGTAAATATAAATAAATTTTTATTAATTAAAGTATTTAATTAAATATAGAAAATTATAATTTTAATAAAAGTTTACGAATTTAATAAAAATTATATTTGTATTTATAAGTTAAATTAAAAATTATATTTATATTTATAAGTTAAATTAAAAATTATATTTATATGTACAGGTTTAATATTTTTTAATAAACTCATAAATTTTATTTAAAATTATATTTTTTATTTAAATCTATGATTTTTATATAAAAAATATTTTAATAATTAATTCTGTATGTATTAGAAAAATTTCTAGTGTATAAAGCTTATCCTCATTCGAAGAAGAAAATAGAGGAGCGAAAGCCAGTCAATACGTCTTTACGCAGTTCAAAAAATCAGTAATGCGAACAAGAAGGATATTGTCTACACGTTTCAACACCAAGTTATAAAGTAGTGTTAAATAACATCACTGCGCGTGCGTGAGGAGATCAATTTATTTCTTACAGAATAGAATTTGGCAATATAATAGATTAGTGCGTCTTCTTGAAAGATATACAAAACATAAGTTCATTTGGTTCGGAACTCCATGTAACTACCCAATTTTATTATATAATCTATGTGGCAAGCAAGTTGCAATGTGGTATGAAATCCAACTAAGGAATATATTTTCTGATAAATGTTTCCTTTTATTTGAATTCATTTACATACATTCTATTTTTTTTAAGTACACACCCTGTACTTGGTGGGATTCAACTCTATTCTCACAGGTAGAGCCTAGAAGAGGGGGACATTTATAACACGATAGCTTGAGGATGACATTCAATAACCTCCATCTTTAACGACTTCCAAGCACTTGCACACCTTTCCCACTTTGCTTGCATGCAAGCCAGAAAAGCCTCTGCCCATTGTTAATTACTCCCTCTCATGCTTAGATCATAAGGCACTGAAAAACAGTTCAAAAGTGCTTAAAATGTCAATAATCTGCCGATTGACTAAATAGCATTCGTATGACTTTAAATTTCATCCATTATTTGTGTAATTTTTCACACTAACAGATGATGATGATGATCAAAACTAAACGTGGAGTTGAGTGGTGATTTAACATCACCAAATGCATAACTGAGTGAAAAATTTAAAGTAGATTTAGAGCAGACTGCAGTCTCACCAAAGATTTAGCTTGGCCCAGGTCACAAAATCCTTTCAGTGGATTTCATATCCATACACTATAATTAAAGTCCACCCATATGGAGTTCAATTTGTCACTAGCCACACCTCTAGTTCGATTGCCAAAGGTCTAACTGACTATGATATTAACAAATCCAAAAATGTAGTATTTACCTTAACAGCTCTTCTGCTTGAGTCCCTTTCTTGAGAGTACTATTCTTGCAAGAACTCAAATTTTAATGTACTCAATTTGTGAGAAATTGTTTAACAAGAAAAATGAAAGATTGCCACCTTTGGTTAATCCAATATAGTTGGCAAGTCAATGATATCATTCCAAATCCCAATTAGTTTGAACAGTGAATAGTTGGCAAGCATATACATTACACCTATTTGACTCTTGGCATAAAACATCTAAAAGTGGATATCACATTATCCTTGTTATCTCTTTTTTCCTACTCTGCTTTTGTGAACAAAAATTTCAACACAAACTATGTTCTGGAGAATTTAAAACAATTTCTACATCAAACATATAATGGAAGTTTCATAACGTAAAGCATGGATAAATGGCTAGGAAAACAAACCTACAGACAAACACTAGAAAAATATGAAGATATTTGGTTGAAAGATTATAAATGGCATCAGAAATATGCTCCTTGCCAAACAGATAGACCACCGGGTAGCCTAGAAGCCATCTGAAGCAAATAAAACATACTAAAATGAGATAGTCCCATCACAAATTACATGTTTAATAAGGAATAAGAAAAAGAAAATAGCTATGTAGAATCTAGTTTTAGTGAGTGACTGAGTGTATTACCATGACATACTGATGTGACAGTATTAACTTACTACTTTTCATTGGACATTCATTCAGGGTAACTAAATATAACAGATTAACAATGTAGCTAACCATTTTATTGAATCACCTCAGTCCTTGAAAGAATCTCAAGCATAAAAAAAGTATAAGCTATAACATAGTAGATACTACTAGATGCAATCTGTGCAACATTCCATGCAGTTACTGAGATCAATGCAGTCAGCAGAAGGAGAGGAAGAGCTCTGACACGTGGCGTTGGAGTTAGGATCATCAGTCATGAGGATGATGTACAAAATAGAACGCACATAAACATAAGGGAGAAAGTGTTGGAAAAAGACCTTATTAGGGGGTTCATGTTCAAGGTCAACAAAGCTTGATCTGACAAAGTGCGGTATTTCTATTACGTGTATTAAGTAAATCATGTCATGTATAACCATTACTCGGGAAGAGACGTGGTGTTGAAGCTGAGGCATGATTCCACCGTAGTCTAGCATTACAACTGGACTGATTCTTGTAGTGAGAGCGACAATATCTAATTGTAAGCGACGTTTGGAAGAAGGTTGATATGCGCTAAACACGAATCCAACACCTTCATATCTTCATCTATCTCTCACGCTGTTTCCATATCTATGTCCTTCACACTAATTCAATTCGCTTTCTTAATTACCACCTCCATCAAGGATTCTTTCTTATCATAATAATTTGCCTATTATCTTTTATTATAATGCTCTTTCTAATTTTTTTATAATTACTTTACTAATTGGAGACAAAATAATTAATTAGGTGAAAATAGTGAGGCAATGGATTTCAATAATTTTAAAGAGTAATTTTAATATATATATATATATATATAATATTGATAAATTTAATGTTATTAATTAAATTATCTTTCTAAATTCTTGTGAATTTATTAAATGAATCTAATATAAGGAGACAAAGATAGTATTCTTCTATACCAAAAGAAAACACTATTAATTTTTTTCTTCTTCTATTTAGACCAAATTTTATTATTTTTGTCTAAAAATGTACATTAGGATTTTTTAGAGAGAGAAAGGGATTGGAGGACTTTTTGGATCCAACCCCAGGCCCAAATAGGAAAAACCTTCAATCCAAAAGTTTCACAAATTTTGAATTATCAAAGTTAGGTACATTAGTAAATCCAAAATTGCAACTTTCCGTCCCAAATTTTCAAGTTGACCAGCAATGAATGAAACAAACTTTATTGTACTTCTTTTTTGTACCTTTACTCCAAGAGAAGTTGGCGAGGATAAAAAAAAAAGAGATAAAAGAAAACAAAGAGAAATAATGTGTTGATCATAATTAATTTAATTATAATTAGAATATACATTTGTTTTAATTACCTTATTTACTACATTAGGGGAAGAGTGACACTTCATACCTCTTTCTATATATTTTATATTTTAAATATATACAAAATATAAAAGGTTTAAAAGTTAAAAAAATAAAAAATAGGAGTAACAGAAAAAAAAAGGTAACTAACAAGAGTAGCAGACTCACTTATTAAGAAAGAGTAATGAAAGTTTAAAAAATTAGTCAGTTTACTCGAGCAATGTATGAACTATTCTTCTCTATTATCGATAATTTTAGTTAAATTTGAAAGTCATTCCTAAATATAAATACAATATTTTTGGATTTTTAATAAAAAATATTTGTTAAAATTTTCCAGTAATCAAAATTAACAAAAATATATAGATAGATAGGAAGACGTTAAATTTAGCAATAGTTATTTTACCAACAGAAAGAAATTATTCCACAGTAGCAGCAGTCACATAAGAAACAAATTCCCTTTCTACATGATGTTTGGATTTTCTAAATAGTTCATTATTATAAATATTTTAAAAGATAACCATAGACAATTTAAGTGTCTACGTTAAAAATGAAAACACCTACAGATTTGCGAGTAATTATAACAAAAAACATTTTAAATTAAAAGATGATAATCATGATAATTTGAACACAATATATTAGTCTTTGTCACAATAAAATTAAGAAAACCGAACAAATAAATCCAAAATGGCAAAGAGAATCTGTTCTTTCCTATAGCTAAAGGGGAGACTCTGGGCTTGCTGAAAGTCCTTAGGTTGTTGTCGGAGCATCACCACAGCGGAGTTATTTTTGAGATTGACAGCAAAATAGTTGTAAATAAATTCTATAGGGCTCACTAAGATTTTTCTGAGCTTGGCGCTATCATTTGAGAGTGTCGTTACATTCTCTCTCTCAATCCAAACTATTCGATCAAGTTTGTAAAGAGACAAACAAATCTTGTCGCTCATTTCCTTGCAAAGGTGGCAATCGTCTATGCTAGCTTCACTTGTTTTGAGAGTATAAATTATTTATCTTTTTGTATTAATTCAACAGTTGATTATGAATGAAAAGCTGTTAAATTTGTTTCTGTAAAAAAAAAAATCCAAAAAATGATTTGAGATAAAATGTCCAGATTTGAAAAGCTCAAATAAATTGTGCATGCTTTTGGTTGTAAAAAAATGTTTGCAGTTAGGTATTTTAATACATAAAACGTATTTCAAACATAAAATAAAATCGATTACAAAATAAAAATATTAACAATATTTTTATTATCATTAAAGGAAGGATTTAAAAACAATAAATACTAAATAAGAATTATATTTTTACATAACTGTAATTATTATATTTATTTATATTAATCAATAATAGACTTAATTAGTAAAAAAGTTCATTATCTTAAAAATAATTAGATATTTTTCATTAGCCTTTTATTTAATACTCATTTATTTATACCTCAAAAGACATAACCTATTCAAATTGCACGTGATACACAGATCAAACAGTAAGTCTTAGTTGTAATCATAATTAACCTTAAAAAATAAACAATAATCATTAAAAATATAATCTTTTAATTTATTGGTTTAAAACTACAACATATGTAATTAAATTAAAAGTACACTTTAAAATAAATGCTATGATTTTTAATTTTTTAATCCATATCCTTAAAATAATAAAGAAGATGAAGGTGCATAGATCTTAAACAATGGGTGATGGCGGCGCTGGGTGGTGGTGAATGCATGACATGGTCGAGGAGGGAGAGAAGCGGTGGTGGCAGAGAGAGAGTTAGGTGACTTAGGTGGACATGAAGAAGAAGCAAAAGCGAAAGTGAAATGTAGAAAGAAAAACGCACCGCTCTTCCTAAGTTTTTAGTGGAAAAATATCATACATGTACGTTGGAATCACTCAAACCCAACTTCAGGAAAAAGAAAAAAAAAAAAAACAACAGATTATAAATTCATAGATATGAAAATCAGACGAAAAAATTTACACGGACTAAATTCAAATGTTTGATAATTTTATAAGGAAAAGAAACATATTTTGATACTATGATTATATTTGACAAAATTAATTTAAAAGTTAGTTTAAAATTGGAAGATGAAAAATTAATTAGTAGATAAAAATTAAAAAATTAGTTTATTAAATTAGAAGTATTTAATAAAATTAGCGGTTGAAAAGTGTAAAATAGTATAAAAATAATAAAATCATGATTTATTTTAAAAATATAACAAAATAAATAAATAAATAAATATATAGAAAATAAAAGTAAAAATATATATAAAAAACTAGAAATTAACATTTTAAATACTACTTGAAAGTAATGTTTCAAAAAATCCTATAAATTACTCAAAAGCTACTACCCAATCAAATGAAATGATCGGTTAATAAAAAATTAGAAATTAATTAAAATATCTTATCAAATATAGTTTATGTTAAGATTATTTGATTGTTATGAAAGATAATATCATTTTATTCTCAATCATATACTTCCTCGATCCCCTAACTATAAGATTTTTTTCTCAAATCTGTTTGTCCCTTCTCATAAGACTCTTTTAAAGTTGTTTTTTATATGAATTATTTTTTAACCAATATACCCTTAATTACTTTATAATAAATGTTATAAATTAAAAAGATGAATGTATTATCTGTCTATTATAAGGAATAATGAATAAGACTAAAAATCATTAATTATGTGAAAAGAGAAAGATAATAAATCATAATAATTTTAAGTGTAGTTTTAAAAAATAATAAAAATTGCTAACAACTTTAATGTTATTATTTAAATTACGTAAAATATATGAATTATTTAAAAATATCTTACATTTAGGAAAAAAGAAGTATAATTGTCAGTCATTCCCTTATTTTTTTATAATTTAACGCTAGGGTTTGATCAGAAATCTCCATTAGGGTAAATTCAACAATATTATTTGTTTAAATATATCTTTTACCACTATTTATGTGGCTCCTATTGATATAGTTCCAAGATTAAGTTAAGGATAAATAGTCATTAAAGCCCTAACAAATTCGTCCCTGAAAGATAAAAATTCAAATTTTTGTCCCCAAAAGTGTAAAAAGTGTGACAAATTCATCATTTTGTTAACTTTTGTCCGTTACCGTTAATGAAAGTGCCTACGTGGCACAGAGGGACGGAAATGTCATACGATTGATTGTCAACATGGTTGCTGACTAGATTTTGGACAAAAATGTCAATAAGTTACCATTGGACTAAAATGTCAGTGATTTTCTATTGAACCTAAATGTCAGTAAGTTACCATTGGATCAAAATGTCAGTAATTTGTCATTTGACCAAAATGTCAGTAATTTTTTATTGGACCAAAATGTCAATAATTTTTTGTTGAATGAAAATGTCAATACGTTTTTATTAGACTAATTTGTCGGACCCCTAATTTCATTTAATTTAAGGGTAAAATATAACTTAAGGATAAATATTCCTTTTTTTTATGTTACAAGCATAATAATAACAATACGATAATTACTTAAAAAATAGGAAAACAAGCATAAGTTAAAAGAAACATAATAATAGCAAACATAATATTGATTAATAATCATAATTTGTCTGTCACAATAAAAATTATCCAAAATAAATATTCTGTCGATATATTAAAATAAATATTATAACAATGTATTAATCATTACAAATTTATCAAAGTTATAATAATTAATCGCAATCTATTATAAATTAACAAACTTAACTTATACTTGATAATTTGTAGTTAAATTATAATCTAAAAACTCTTTACATTATATATAGACTATATACTTATTTTTAAAAAATTATAAAAAATAATTAATTTCAGTTTTAAATAATCAATCCATTACTATTTAAAAAAGACCCATCAAAACATCAAAACCTTACAGTATTCTTAATATAAGATATTATTTAGAAGAAATATATAATCATTTTTATAAGACATTTTACAGTTTCTTTGAAGCGTTTTTTTATTTATTAAATCTCTACGTACGTATATGTGTTTTTTTATTGATGTGTTCTATTATTTTATAATGTTCTTAAACTTTAATATTTTTATATCACCCATAGTAAATTAATAATTATTAATAAGGATAAGATTGATATATTAGTAATATTTTTAAAAAAATAAGCAAACTTATGTACCTATTTTTATAGGTGTCTTATGTACCTATTTTTTAAAAAATAATTTATAGTAAATTAATAATTTCAATATAAATTATTATTTTTATTTTTAAATAATCTTCTTTTTCTTGCGATAGAAAATTAGATTTGATTAAATTTTTAATCTCTGTACTTTTTTAGCTTTTAATTTTTATTCCTTAATTTTTTTACAATTTTCAATCCTTTATTATTTTTTGTAATCACTTCTAGTTCTTTTAAAAAAATTGCCCACTTTAGTCTCTAATTTATTTTTATTATTTAAAATTAATCTCAAATAAAATAAATAAGGGATTAAAAATGGATAAAACAGAAACTAATTTTGAGTAATAAAATAAACAAAGATTAAATATGAAAAAAAAATTTAGAAGGACTAAAAATATTATCTTAAAATTTAATGAAAGACTAAAAATTATAATTTTTTTGAAGGATTAAAAATTGAAATTTATATGAAGAATAAAAATTTAATTAATCATAAAAATTATATTTTGTAAATAATTTTCTTAGTTTGTGACATTCGCATGACTAAGTTGCATCTTTAATTGCTTACAACTTTTAAGTCCTTCTAAATCAGATCAAAATATTGGTATTTGTTAAACAATATTATGATTTTATTATTATGTTTCTTTTAACTTATGTTTGGTTTTCTATTTTTTAAGTGATTATTATATTGTTATTATTATGCTTGTAATATAAAAAAGGGAAGATTTATTCTTAAGTTATATTTTACCCTTAAATTAAATGAAATTTGGGGTCCGACAAATTAGTACAATAAAAACGAATTGATATTTTATTCAACAAAAAATTACTGACATTTTGGTCCAATAAAAAATTACTGACATTTTGATCCAATGGTAACTTACTGACATTTAGGTCCAATAGAAAATTACTGACATTTTAGTCCAATGGTAACTTACTGACATTTTTGTCCAAAATCTAGTCAGCAGCCATGTTGGCAATCAATTGTATGACATTTCCGTCCATCTGTGCCATGTAGGCACTTTCATTAACGGTAACGGACAAAATTTAACGGAAGGATGAATTTGTCGCACTTTTTACACTTTTGGAGACAAAAATTTGAATTTTCATCTTTCAGGGACAAATTTATCAGCGCTTTACACATTCAGGGACGAAAATGACTATTTACCCTTAAGTTAAATTTAAAATAAGAAGACTTGCAAAGTATATTTTAGGAGTTTAATTCTCGTCGCAAACATCTGAATTGTGAAAAGAATAGCACACAGGTCACATGGGGATAATCGCTCTTCCAGACATTAGGGATGCATACGAACAAAATGGAATTAACCGTCTCAATTTGGTGGGGGATTGGGGAAGATGTGACCGTGGGAGAATCCCCCTTAGTGTATGAAGCATAAGGACAAGGCTAATTTATTCCCAAGGGCATAGATTCTATGCTATCCAGGAAAAAAAAAACACCTCAAGTACAATACTTATCAACTCCACACAACTTGTGAAAATTATTGTTCTTAGTGAAGTATGAATAATTGAATATACAACATATCAACATGTCTGAATGGAATAGTTTTTTGAGAAAATAATAATCTTTTTCGACAATTTACTAAATAGCTTTTAAAAAAAGAAAAAAAAAAACAATAATTTTCCCATAATTAATCTTATCCAATCATGCATGCACCATCCCATATGGCAAGCCACGCACTTAGCCAAGATCAGGCACAGTAAAATACTCATCATCATCATCATTTAGGACTTCAATCCTAGGCTTTTTGTGAGACATGTAGGATTTGGAGGTTCTGTATGAAGCAACACTGCTACTGTTATGAGTTACTGGAAGCTGAGGTACTTCAGCTGCAGCCAAGGCTTCCTGAGCAAATTGTTCACCAAAAATACCCACATCCGTAAGCCATTCCAGCTCTCCAAACTGCAGAGATTCCTTCTGAACACAGAAATTAAATTGGAGTTACAAATATTATAAGGCAAAAGGCACATCATCATTAAGTAACTAGTTAACTATTCATAAAGGCCAGGATCAAAATTTCCGTGTCATTAGCCCCTCAACAGAATAAAGTGCAGATACATATAGTTCAAACTATATATCAAATTATCAAAAATAAAATAAAACTGAAATCAAGTCCCGGGGTTTAATACAAAGTTATTTATTATTTATTAACCTAATGCTGCCTAATTATTCTGTAAACATAACTAGCCTCTACTACCTTGATGGTTCTTTCATATAAAATTAAATGCTTGATTATGCATAGGCAGTGCCAAAATAAGTACGGAGGCACAAGACAATCATTTATACATCATCAGTTCAAGGAAAATTCTTCAATGTAATTTCTGCCCTTATCTATCTCTTGATCAACAAAGAATCAACGGAAAACTAATTGGATTGACGGGATACCATCAAGAAAACAATAAATCAATTTATTCACATTTTCCAGCCACATTAAACCCAATTATAATGTTCACATGTACCATGATGATTGGCTACAACTATGCTATTATTCTATATGTTCAAAGATGTCTATAGACAACACATGAAACATGTAACGCTACTATTAACACCTTTCAGCTATAACACTCCAATTACTTAGTTGAGTTAGTTCAGCACGTATATGTATTATGTAACTCAAATTATTATTATGAAATAAAGCTGTCTTACTTTCTCAGGTGATTCAAAGCCTGTTAGTTCCAATAAGTCATCAACAGCCCAAGAGGATGTGAAGCTAGGAACTTGCTGAGGAGGAATTTTCGCAGAAACTTGTTGTGCATTCCTAGTAGGAGGCTCCAAGTGACTTTTTTCATTGTCGTTGGTGCAATTAGAACTCGAGGCCACTTGGATACCAGTAGCAAGGAAGCGCTGGTGGTTCGCGGAAAGGCTTCCGGCTGAATGAATTGGTTCATCACAATCCTGACAGAAGAGTGCTCTGTCTTCAACACAAAATATGAATGCTGGCTTGTCCTGTTTGTATATGTAGGAGAAAGGAAAGAACAAAATGAGCAATTCTTCTAAGAAACTTATTACAATATCCATCAGATCCATCAGACAATTGTTTTCCCCCATTTCAGTAGAGGTATTAATTCATAACACTATACACGAAATATCCTAATCCAGATCTCATCAGTTAACCTAACTCAAGATCCCAGTGTCAAGGGTATAATTCAGTCTACAAGTGTCTACATAATACATTTCACAAGGATTTAGAAAATAGCAAGCAACATTCTCACCATGCACCAGCAGAAAGTTTATTTAACAATGTCTTTAAGAAACAAAAAAGAATTCTACACTTGATGCTTAAATATATTCAATTGGTAAACAAAAGAGAGAGAGAGAGAGAGAGAGAGAGAGACTCACTTCATTGGTAGTGCTTGTGCTTCAATTAACATAGTAATCGGCAGTCACACACAAAGTTTTAGTAAAATGGTATAATATCGTGAACATATTTATTAGTAAAAACTAACAAGCTCAACATAAAACTAGCACATGAATTGATTGAGAGATGATTTTATAACATAATTAGAAGAGACACAGATATATTTGAGGTGCTTACTTGGCAAATGTCACATCTTGGAAGCTTGCTTGATAGACATTGAAGAAGAAGCCTTTGGTGCTTGCTTGCAAGCTTGTTTGCAGCATGAACTTCAACATCACATTTGGCACACAAAGCTGCCTCATCCGCGCAACAAATCACTGTTGCCGGAGCTCTCTCACACACATCACACTGAATTTTCATGTTAACTCTTCTCTTCCTTCTACAATACTAAAAGCTTGTTCTTCTTTAGCTAACAACTTTTTTCACTAAAAGAAAAATGGAAATATTAAAGAACCCTTTACCAGACACAGTAGTATTGTAAAGCCAAAAATGAAGAACGATGTGGTGTAGAAAGATTAGGACATGGTGTGGAGATGAGAACAAAAAAAGAAGAAGAACATAGTTAACATTTGAAATAGTACTATACACAGTTGGTATTTAATGTGCGAAGAAACTGTTGAACACAGAAAAGGAAGTGTCTGGATGAGGACTGAGAGTTGGTGGGGATGCGAAGATAAGGATTTGGATTTTGCATATCAGTTTCTGTAAGGAAAATAGAAAAACAACACGGATTAGTGGGGTTAACTTGTCAAACGTATGTGTGGCTGTGGAAGCATCAACAAAGTACAAACCATGTTTGAGTGGCCACTATATTTCCTAGATATTCTATCACTAGTAAAGACAGCTGCCTTATATGTATGTTTTAAAATCGGATAGAACTAATTATTTTGAATAATTGTGAATATGGATTAATCTCAATTACTATCAATTTGTGTGTTTGCCAATTTTCCAACATTGAAATAAAGAGACACTTAAATGTTCAACTATCCTTGCCTTTGATATTTTGCTAGTCAACAAGTTGGCGTATCATCCCACGCTTTCTAAATGATTGGATGTAATGAATCGTTATCAAACTCGGGAATCATACGGCCACAGTTTCATAACAATTTTGTTTAGAAAAAAAAAATCATTTTTTTATAAAAAATATTTCTTATGATAATTTAGATTTTTAGAAGATAATAATTTAATTTATTATAAATCATTTTATTCTTCTTTTACTGTAGCTTTTCCCCAAATTTGAGATAACTTATTAGTGTAGAACTCACATTTTGTTTGAGATAACGTATTATAAATCATTTGTTAGTTTGTATGGATTAAATCGAAAGATTCTTGATTAACTTATGTTCTTTAACTTTTACTAATGCAAATTATAGTCTATGGAAAACTTACTAGTTTATATAAAGTGGTTTTGGAACCTGACCGGTTACTTCTTTTTCAAATATTGAAATTTTCAATTAATCTAAAATGAAGTGGTGGTCCGTGGAGAAACAAAGTAAAACAGTTTTGGACATATTTTTTAAGTACACGTGTGTTGTCAGAAATCTAGTAGGCAACAGTTCAACAGCTACCTTATTCTAGTTATATGTTGATTATTTTTTATAAGACTCCATAAAGAAAGAGATTTAACTCAATTAGTTAAATAAGATCTATAAATTATTATAAAATTTTGATATCGTTGTTTGATTTCTACATATAAAAAATACATAAAACATTACACCCACATACAAAATACATGATTATTATATAATTAATAAAATTTAGATACAATTTTATAGGTATTGTTAGTGTCATTTTCTAATTGAAATTCGACTAAACTCCAATTTTAATCAAATAACAATATAAACAACACCTAAAGATATATATATATATATATATATATATATATATATATATATATATATATATATAATCTTTACATAACCTTACTTTTGTTCAACCATGGGATAAAACATCTTAAGGTAACCAGAACCAGCGACTGCGAAGACATTTTGACCCTAAAAACCTTGATGCCAACCCTTCTCTTGGACACCCCACGACGCATGCCCAAAACAACCATTGCGACTTCATTAACCTCTTTCACTGATTTCTTCAACTTTTCCTTGAAGCTACCATTGTTTTTTCTTTCCAAACTCAAATGGTAACTATTCAGAAACGCTCTTCTTGCCTCACAAAATTCACGACCACGCCTAGACCACCCTCCATGGTCAAGTTGCGGATTGTACGTTAGTTGGGGTGATTGATCATCACAAGGTGCATTGGGACGTACTTTGGAGTGTCTCATTAGAAAAGGACTAAGAAATGATGAGAACCACATGTGTGTGGCCATGAAAAAACACTGGCCACTACAAAAGGATTTATATAGTCACATATTGGTTCGATTTTTTAGATAACCTTAGTTTAGTGGTTAAACCATAGAGGAAATTAATGAAACCGGGTTGGTAGCTTGGTTATACTCAAGATTAATTAGCAAAACCTCATACTATAGTTTGATGCGTATAAATTCTTCTTGAAAATTGGCACGTTAATTAATTATTCCCGAGAGGTGCTTTTTTCGTAGGTAATTTTAACTACCGTTGAAAGGCAACGAATGTACAAACTTGCAGTGCGGTTTTCCTTTCATGAATGAATGAATGAATAACGAAAGTCAAAAGTTGCATGGAGTATTTTTTTTCTTTTTCTGATTATATTTTCAAGATTGAAATTTTATTCACCATATGTATGGAATATAAGGGGAGCCTGCAACTACTACATTACAACTCGTGGCTGGCAACAAAATAGTGACAAAGATATCGAAGCGTAACACATACGCTACCAATTACAATTAGTTGACTCTCTAGTCAGCAACAAGAGCAATTAGTTTCTTGAAATTCCTTTCGTGGTTTAGGATAAATAAATGAATGAATAAGCTGGGAGTATTGTTTAAAACTAGCTGCTAATATTTAGAAATATGCATACAAGTCTTTTTAATCATTAACTTCAAAAGGCAAAGGTACATTTGCAAGTTCCATAGTTTTTCTTTTCCCCTCTTTACCATACATTTTATTTCTTTTTCAGATAAGAAAAAAACATTGTATTTTTTTAAACACGAAATACACATTAAGAAAATAACTTTCTCGTTTAAAATAACTTTCACGTTTAAAATAATAAAATTTAGTCGGCCTTCTATTGTATTTAAAGATTTTTTCTCTCAATTTTATATTTTTCAATAATTTTTAACTAATATAGATAGTATTTTGAAAGAGTGTCCATTTTATGATCACAAATATGTCTTAATTATGAATGAGTTCATTCAGATAGTTGGAGATCTTTGTGCAGTAACCTAGTATTTAATTAGCGATGCCCTAAATCATTTTTTAATCGGCGATGCTCTAAATCTATTAATTTTTTTTTTGTGTGTGATTAAATCTATATTGTTTTAAAACAACCAAACTTATCTATTTTTATAATTAACCATTTATTGGCCAAAAAGTAATTAATTACTATTTTCTAATTTTTAATATTAAAAACAAAATATTACTTCTATTAAATACCTAAATTAGTTAATGAAAGTTGCTCAGGGAACATGAATTTGATTTTCTAAGAATGCAGTTACAATAGAAATTTAAATAAAAATACATAGGTTCATGAGATTTTCAGAGAAAAACTGTTGAGTCGAATAGGCTACTCTAGTTATTTCGTTCCATTACAAAATTATCCATACTTATTTGGTTTTAAATAAAATCGTTGGGCATTCACACATGGGCCTAAGTTACAAAATATGGAAAGCATTACTGGGGATAGGACCTCAACATTTTCAATATAATTGATAGAGAAATGCCAGCAACACAGGAATACTACTTTCTAACACATTCGTTTGCACATTATTTATTATAACTGTTTGTTGATCTCAACTTCTTATTTAATAAATCTTTCTCATACTTTTAATTTTAAATTAGTAAACCAAAATTATGAAATGCTATAATATATCATTACTTATGAAACCAAACACACTTAGTCCAGTTCGGTTTTTCAGGTACAACTAGTTTCAATAATAGATTAGATTACATGCTATGCTCAGCTGACCAAGTAATGTCCATTTTAGACGTCAATTTTTTTTATTTCCCATTTAGAAGCATTTATTGAATAATTGTCAAGGAAAATATTCATAATATCCAGCTTAAAAAGTTGGACCAATTCTAATTCAGACAGCCACAAAATTACCCCAGACAAACAAATGTCGTGATTTTAATTGCCAGACAAAGACTAACTCGTCAACTATAAACAGTAGAACTTACTTTAAAGATATACATAATAATCCAGCCAAAAAAAATGGGGCCACTCTTGAGTTTTCTAACTTTCTGTAGTATTGCAAAATACTGCCATAGGCAAGAATTAAGACATACAACAGATGCTATGAATCGAATCATAAAAAAAAATTGGCTAAAAGAATAATGACCTCAATTGGAACTCCATACCCCTTTCAATTCCTCCAGTATATCTGCAAACAAAATCATTAATACAAAATGATTAAAACATGTAGGAAATATAAGGCCTTTAAGTTCATATGAAGGGGACAGCTACCTTAATAGATACTTAAGGTAATGTTTATACTTGGGATTTGGGAACAATGTTTTAGGTATATGTCAACTACTTATATGCCTAAGGTCTTTTGTCGTGATGTAGCTTTAGAGATAAAGCCACATATATGGAACTAAAAAGAATAAAAAGGAAAGAGAGCATGCTGTAATAGTAATTGTAGTTTGACGTGAAAGGCTATCAAGATCAGTTAGAAACACATAGAGAATGCTAAGCCAGCCTATGTACATACCGGGCACGATTATAAATCAGTTCTGAGTTGAGAAACAGAAGTTTTAAACGCAGAATGTTTCAGCAGTGGACTTACATTTACAAAGCATCTGTAATCAAGTTATCAAAATGGTTATCACAACTATATAAAACTCACCAGTTCGTGATGTCAGTTGGATTATCTTTGTGATCTACATCGTTAGTATGTTCTGAACCAGAAGTAGAGCCATCTTCTTGAGGACCTGAATGAAGAATATGGGAAAAGCCCTGTCCAATTGACTTCCACAATCTAGTAGGTAAAGATGTTTGTGCATTGTCACAACTCACAACATCTGATGGCTCAATTGTTCTAGCTGAAGCAGGATCGAGGTCAGAAAATCTGAAAGCACCTAATATTTTTTCTGGAAGCTCTGATTCATCTTGGCTCTCAATAAGAAAAGCCAAGTCAACAGTCAAAGTTGAAATGTAACCAAATGCCAAATGAACTATTGCACTTGCAACCATGGAAGACCCTATATCAATATCTACTTCTATGAAATTCTCCCCTGTGCAATATTTACAGGAAAGCGCACGCCCAATTATGCATATAGCCTGCTCTCCAACAGCTTTTCTGACAATCCAAGGACCTTTTATAATGTTGGCAATCAGCTTAAGCCTCGAGTTTCTGAATGCATTGTCACCCTTCAAGAACTTGTCCATTAGCGAATCCTCAAGAACTGTCTCTTTGGTTGTAAAATATGCGATGGCACTATAATTATCCTTGGTTGGGACTTGAAGATTGAAGGCCCACACAAAAGGTTTATCACCTGCTGGAAACTCATTATCAATGACCTTCCTCACTCGACTATTTGGATCGTTTAATATCTCCCCAATTTTCACTGAACTTTTAATCCAATCAAAACCAAGAGGTTTGAGCATAAAATCACCAGCTGGAACCTTAACCCTTGTTGTAAAATACTCAGGGCCTCTGACCATGAATGCATCACCAGGAGGGGTAGCCCAACCATTTGAACAATTATCTGGCTCAAGAAATGGAACAGCTCCTTCAGATATTATCCTATCTATCCATTCCAATTCTTTTCTATCACCAACGCTGGCCATAAATGTGTTCTGCTTCCCCAGTAATAACAATATAAGCCTTATAGTAATGAAAAAAATGGAAACAATTATGATTACTGATGTGATTGCAAGATAAACAAGAATGTTGCATGCATAAGTCCTAAGGTCATCCGAACACAAAAATTGTACAATGTATAAGCTTTGCTGAATACAAATAGAAAGGAAGGAAAATCCTTCCTAAAACAGGAGAATGTATTACATGGTCTGAGACTATCATGCTCCAGGACAATATCCACGTGACACATAACTGAGACTATAATAGAATCTCCACAATACCAGAATCGCAGAGCTTGGTAACATGTCACACAAAGATTAGCCAGGACCACGGACAATTGGTAGTCTTGGTCTTGGACCATGTAAAAATTTATGCTAAAACGGACAGGATGAAACTAGGCACAGACAGATTTGTCATTGATAAAAGAAAAAGAGCGTATGCCCAAATAGGAAAATATGACAAAGTAAACTTTAATTGTCAACGGAATTCCATTGAATTTGGTTTGCATAGGCACACAACAGAACCAGATGAACAATAATTCATTGACTTTTTTCTACATATAAACAACCTTTTTGCCATTTAGCAGCCAACTACAGTTTAAACAGTCTATGACCTATATACATGAAGAAGGAATTATATCATCACCTGATAATTTTTCTTTAAAGCATAACCCTTAAGTAACGATAAATCGAAATCGTCAATTATATATGATGGTTATATTTGGAAAGAACTCAATTTCAGGAAGGAAGCAGTTAAACCCTTAGGGAAGAACAGTAGGGGTATGTTTAGGATTAGAGATAAAGAATGGATTGCAATAGAGAAAATAAAATAAAGTATGATGTTATACCATGACACAGAACATTAGCTGGTGAAGGAAACAAATAGAATAGAACAGAATAGATTTTGAGGAACGATTCGGCTGTGGTAAGCTAAGAGAAAGAGCATTGTATAAGGAGGAAGGGACATAACATTGACGTCTGTATGGAGTGAATTTAGAAATCATAAGTAAATAAACATCAGATACCTGTGTCTGTCTATGTACAGAGTAAAGTGAAGAGAGGAAGTAAAAGGGAAAGCAGAAGAGCACAATTCTGAGGCTCTGCTATGCTATGCCACTGCTCCTCGGCCTCCTTTGGTTCGTTGAATTAAGAAAGAGCTGAAATTGAAGGATTCTTCTATTTGTCTGTTGGGACAAAAGACAATAAATAAAAAGGTTTATTTAGGTGTTGGTGAACACAAGCACAAGCACAACCGACAAAGAGGCCTAAAACTCGACCTTCACAGCCCCAATCCTTGTCTTGCTATTATAATTTTTGCTGGAGCCGTATTATTGCATCAAAATATTTTTAATATATCTTCAATTTATCTTATCGTTTACAACTTACTTTATCAATATTTTTTCAACATCTTCCTTTTTTTCTTTCTTGCATTGTTATCGGTTTTACAAGATTTTAGGCCTTATCCATTAATAAGTTTTCTAGTGTATGATGCGTTTATTTAAAAAAATATTGATATTATATATAAGTATATAAAATAATCTCTATAAAATTTAATTTCTTTTATAGAAGAACAATAAATGTATTTAGACATAATAATTGTAAACATGATAAATCATAATAATTAAAATTCAATAATAATATATGTTTTTGATAAATTTAAAGGTACTATGAATGTGGTCAAGATTATAAAATATATTAAAATTAGATTAGGTAAGAGATAAATGATTTTTTTTACTCATAATATTAATGTAAAATATCTATTAAATTTAGAGATAACTAATCTTTATTGAAAAAAACTGATTAATTATCTTTGAGAATGACAACAAGCACAAGAAGACAATAATAATGTATAACTCTTACTTGTTTCACGAGCTAAAATATCTTATTGTGTCTGCCTCATAAACTCGTGTAGGTACTTACATAAGTAATTATTTACGGCTTTTTATCAATATGCGGATACCTATAAGTATCCATGAATATTAAAAAAAACTAAAAAAATTGAAACAAATATATTTTTTTGTTTAGCAAAAGAAAGAAAAATATATAATACTCAACAACTCCAACAAGAATTAAACTTATTTAAAACATGTCCATCACATAACTTCAAAACATAAATTCAGATAACGTTATATAAGGGTACTTCTTTGATTGTGGGTAATGGATATCCGTTGGTGCGGGTAATACTATATGTGTCGCCATGCCTAGCTAATTAATGGATAGTTGAATCTACAAGTAATAAATATTCATTTATACTATCCATTTTATATTTATTACTAATTTTATATGTGAACACAAATTTTTTTATCATTCCTAGCGTCTTTAGTGGAATCTCTCCTTTAAATACTTTTTTTTCATCCAGATAACTCTAATCCAATTTTTTTTAAAGGAAACTAAATTCAATATTACTTAAACAAACCAACAACTTATTAACAACTTAAAAAAAATTTAATCAACGTTTAAAATAGATAAAGATAATTAAAAGAGATAAGAATTGTTTATCTCCAAAAATATTTGAAAAATTCCTATAAATTCAGATTTTATGAGACAAATTAGTGAATATAAATAAGAGATTAAAGAATTAGGAAAGAAAGAGAAGAATTTAAATAACAATGATGAGATAGAAAGAAGAAAAATCTTAATATTTTAAATTTAAAAAATCCTAATTTTATTAAAAGAAAACATATGTCCTATTTTAATATATTTTTAAATATTTAATATAATTTTATCTATTATGTTTTATAATTATTCTATTCTAATACATTAAATTAAAAAAAATTCAATATAGTCTTTTTATGTTTTTAAAATGTCTCATTTTATTTATTTTTTCCTATTTCCGTTGGCAACGTTAGTAATTCTGTTAACTTTATAATTTTGAATTAATTAATGTAAAATAGTGACGAATTACTAAGTATTTTTTTATAAAAAAAAAAAAACTAGCAGATTTGTCCAGTCCATCCCCTTCATCCTCGACGTCTTCCTCAGACACACAAAACACAACACACCGACAAACCTCCCCCACCAGGCCATCACCCCCTCAACCCAGATCTGCAGCCACATCCGCGTCTGAGCCGACACCACCTCCTTCAAACAAGGCTTCAAATCTACGAGCGCAGTAACTCACTCAAGAATCTCAGCATCAACCCTCTCTTCCCCGTCTTCTCCAACAACGTCGTCGTTTTTTCGTTCTCGCTTCGGAAACCCAAGGTTCTCTCCCCAGCATCCTCGAACTTCCCCGCGCTCGTTCTCTGCCCCGTTACCCCCCTCATACCTGACCCCGATCCCGTTCCAACGAAAATGACACCATTATGGACGAATTGCACAAACCAAACACAAACCAGACACACAGAAAAAAGTACCGGACCACCACACAGACCCTTCACCCCTTCTGAATCGCTTGCTTCTTTTCTGCAAAACCGCCGGTCCCATTTGTGGTTTGGTTCCTCGTGTTACGATTTTTCTTTGTAGTTTGTCAGATCTGTTGTGAAATTTTCTCTGTATGTGTTAAGATCTGGTGTTGGAGATTGAGGGAAGTGGACATGGACGGACTGAGGCAGATCTGGGTTTGCGGCAGAGGATCCACTACTTGCGATAATGGTGGCGAAATTGTTCTTCCTATGCAGATTGCAGAACGACTCCTGGGTTTGAAGCTTGGCTGATTAGAAAAAACGGCTCTATGTTGGTCTTTGGGGAAGGAGAAAGGTGAGCGAGTATATGTTTTATAATTTTAAAAAAAAATAGTGGCGACTTTTAACCCCACTATTTAAATTAGTTATTTTAAAATAAATATTTTTAACGAAAATTAAAAATAAAATAAAATGAGACACTTTTAAAAATTTAATATAATAAAATGAAATAATTGCAACACATAGTTAATTAAAAGTGATATTAAATCTTTTTTAAAACATAAATACATAAGACATAAGAGGTGAAAAAAAAAAGATTGATGAACATATTTAGTGTAAAAAGATTTTGAGTTCAAAATTTAGTTTTTATTAAATTTTTCAATAAAGAAGTTGAAGAAATTTTTAATATGGATAATTAATTCTTGAATTTTTTTTTAAGATATGTATATTGTTAAAAAAAAATTTTGTTATTTTTCTCTTTTTCTAAAAATTTTAAAATTTTAAAATGAGAATTAGCACTAAAGAAAAAAATAGAATTTTTTTTTAATATTGTAACATTAAGAGTTCTACTAAAAAAATATATAATCAATTTTGTCTCATATTAAAAGTGATTGTCTCCTATTGATTAATAAATATCTTGTATTGATCCAGTGTCTTGCCGTAAGGTAGTTGTTAGCATATGGATTGAAAATGGATAGTTAAATGAGTACTTACTTATTAATGGGGTAAGGACAGGTAGTAAGATGTTTGTACTTTCCGAGTTATCCCATCTTCTCGGTCTTTTAGCAATCAACTACGACCAGTTCCACTCTTCATTTTTGCAGTTTTAAAAATGTATCATGTTTGTCTAACAGAAAATGAATCACCTTTATGTAATAGAAGAAGATCATGGCACAAGCAAATTTAACATACTGACTCTGTTGCCTTTTCTTCTTATAATTGTTCACTTTTAGACATGTTTATTTTGATAAAATGGCCAATTCTATAGTTTGTTTTTCTTCTTACTTTTGCTACAAATTGGTAGCAATAGTGAGTATAAACAAGAGTTCTTAGGTGAGGGTCAATTTTCATTTTGCCCAAATACGTATACGTGTCGCATATTCCCGTGCATTGTCAGAAATGCCGTACCAAATCCTAGTTCACAATTAAAGCACGGTTGTTTGTAGAAGCAATTGGGGCTATACATGTTGCTGTTAGTTCATGAAATCGAGATAAGTAACCTACAAATAACCTGTTTGCTTATAACATTATTCGTCACTGAGATTCGCTCAACAGCATCATAAGTTCATAATCCTGAAGGTTATATACATGTTATTTTGTCTATTCATGAGTCAGCACAAATGACATTTGGGAATAAAAATACCACAATACTTTCAACCAAGTAAATGTTGTTTTCCAATGCGATCATCATGGACACGATAGACCAACCTACTCCCAACCTTAAAATGCTGTCATGAACAACGCATGTTTTCAACTCTCTCAAACCTTTCAAATACTAAACTCCACCGAGTGCTTCTAGTTCTACCAAGTTAGACAATCAGCATTGCACCTAAACCCTGGCTTTCTCCGCTTTAATTTCTCGTTCTCTCGCCATCAAGTCCGTATACATCGTTCCAGCATGGAGAAGATAAAAATAAAACTACTCATGAAGGATGAAACCTTTCTCCAACACCCTTTTGTTCTTGCTGTTGTTCTGGTTTTAGGCCTTGTTATGATGGACCCTTTTCATCTGGGTCCAGTGTCTGAGCATGAATTCAGACCCGTGAAGCATAGCATTGCACCATACCACCAAGTCATGAAAAATTGGCCTAGGGACAACATGAGCAGATTAGCACTTCATGGGAAATCAGAATTCAAGAATCAAGTATTTGGACCAGAGTCACTCGAGTTCGATCACATGGGTCGTGGCCCTTACACTGGTTTAGCCGATGGACGCGTTGTTCGATGGATGGGGGAGGAACTTGGTTGGGAAACATTTGCAGTTGTCACATCTAATTGGTAACTATCACCAAAACCTTCATTTCTTCTTCTCTGACCCAAAATTCAGTCTATAAATTGAAGAATCCCCCAATACGTGAATCAAATCACATAAGTTTGTTTTAGCTTAACCAATAGTTTCAAAGTCCAAATCCTAGTATAGTATGCATCTGCCTTTAATAAAGAAGTTTTGTTGTTCTGTTCATACTTCACTCAAACAATATTATCTTCTGTAAATGACATAAATGGTATCGTACAACTTTTTTTTTTAACAGACTACCAAATTAATTCACATGTTATATAGCTAAACATATTCTTAAAACGTTATTATTCTATATTGTTGGATAATTCCGTCATCAATGCTGGCCCAAATCCCCATGTGGTGAAAATGGGAATGTTTGACTTGGGCCCAATTCCCAAGGTCAAACCTCGGCCCATTCCGTTTAGGGAATGCAGAATCCCTAAACCTAATTCCCTCTCTATAAATAAGCTATTTATGGATGGAGGAGGCAGACCTTGAAGACATTGAATTGGCAGACCACAGAGAAGAAGAGTGCAGTTGAGAGTGTCTCCTGTGAGTGTCTCTGTGAGTGTTTCTCCGGCATTAGGCTGTAGAGAGAGAGAGCTCCCTCCATTGTTGGTGAGGTTGAGTGTTTACTCCGGCGTGTGGCCGTGGAGTGCTTGTAACCATTATTGTGATAGTGGAGATTTTCTGGACAAGGTCCCGTGGGTTTTCCTCTTTGAGGTTTTCTCCCACGTAAAACCATTTGTGTGTGTGTTTATCTCTTGTTCTTCTCTTTCGCTTCAGATTTACGTTTCCGCATTTGTTACTGTTTGATTGATTCTGGGTGGAGTCTGTAACTCCCCAGAACAAGGCCGAGTTGGTGGAGAAAGGTAACGCGCACCACCGAGTTCTCCCAACATATATATCTATTGATTCATATTTGATGCTGATGACGTTGGTACTATTGTGTCTTAATTTAAAGGACGGAGAAGCTTTGCTTTAGGGGCAATGATTCGACCACTGAGAAGCAATGGAAGCACGAGAAAACATGTGGGCGTCCCCTAGGCCTAAGATTTGACAAAGTTAGTGGAGATCTATACATAGCAGACGCATACCATGGACTTCTTGTGGTTGGACCTAATGGGGGACTCGCTACATCATTGGCAACCCATGTTGAAGGAAAGCCCATTCTCTTCGCAAATGATCTTGACATTCATAAGAACGGATCCATCTTCTTCACAGACACCAGCAAAAGATACAACAGAGTGTAAGCCTTTGTTATACATACCATTCACTCATATCATTTGAGTCTATTCATGCGCTCCTTATTGTTTTCAATGGATTATTGTTTGCTTGTTTGCAGTGCACACTTCTTTATATTATTGGAAGGAGAAGCTACTGGCAGGCTCCTCAGATATGATCCTCCAACTAAAACAACCCATGTTGTATTGGATGGCCTTGCTTTTCCTAACGGAGTGCAATTTTCTAAAGACCACTCATTCCTTCTCTACACTGAAACCACCAATTGCAGGTGATTATATCTTTCCTAACACAAATCCCAGCTAAAAATTAATGATAAATTTTAAAATGGATTAGAGGGAAAAATTGGTTTTAAGAATGCACGAATTTCCTTTGTATGCACTTTCCAATCAAAATTTTACATTATCAGTCAATTAGAAATCATGGTTCATATGACTTACCGTTATCATTCATAATAGTTTAGGTTATCAACATAATGTGTGACATAGTCCACGTAACCCTGTCCTTTAAACATACAATCAAAATTCGATTTTAAAGTCCGGTTTATGTAGAAAAATATCTAAAAGAAATCTATTCTTTGAATACATTTTAGCATATAGAGAAATTAGTCTTTAGCTCTTAATTAGCTAAGAGATACTCTGGGTTGAAAAAAATATTGTAATTAGATGAGAATATATACAATATTTGCTCTATATGTAATATGTTCAAACGTAACACATTCATTCCAAAATGACATGATGACAGGCTAATGAAGCTTTGGACAGAGGGTCCTAAAAGTGGAAGTGTGGAACTATTAGCTGACTTTCCGGGGTTTCCAGACAACGTAAGAATAAACGAAAAGGGACAATTCTGGGTGGCAATAGACTGTTGTCGCACTCCAGCACAAGAAGTTCTTAGTCATAATCCATGGTTGAGGAACATCTATTTCCGTTTGCCCATAAGAATGAGCTTGTTAGCTAGAGCGATGGGGATGAAAATGTACACTGTGATTTCACTTCTGGACGACAAGGGAGAGGTTTTGGAAGTTCTTGAAGATCAAAAGGGTGTGGTCATGAAGCTGGTCAGCGAAGTCAGAGAGGAGCAAGGGAAGCTTTGGATTGGAACTGTGGCTCATAACCATATTGCCACCTTATCTTACCCTTAATTAAAACCTTATAATTTGTTATTTCGTCTATCCATTTCTCTTTTCTCAACCTATGATGTTGTAGTGTGCTGTATTCAGGATTAATTAGGATTTTCCTCTGGTCATATTAAATTGTGGAATTGCATTATCTCTGTCTCTCACTCTCATTGTAAAAGTACATTGGTAATCAATAAGATAGACTTCACAACTTCCACGCCTATAAAATGTTTATGTTTGGTTAAATTAAGTTTTAAATTTCTAAAATAATTTGTAAATTTCTTTCCTAATTAATTAATTAATGTATGATGAAAATGAATTTTTGGTGAATCTAAAATATCTTCTTATCCATAAAACAAAGGTTAATCCCTTAAAATATTGAAATTTATTTAATGAATTGAGTTCTTTTAACATATATTTTTGAATATGCACTGATCGAACATTGAACTCATTATTATATGCTTAAAGAATAAGATTATTTATCAATCATATCGTATCATATTAATAATCTGATTTAGAAGTTAAGCATATATGAATTTGATAAATGTTTATAAAATTGATATTCCATTTTTAATTATAAAACTTTTTAAACTAATTCACATTCTTTAAGAAAAATAATTAGTTTAGTTAATTGCATTAAATTTATTATTTATTTGTATTATCAATCCAAAATTACTTTTTTTAATCTTTTTATATACTTACTTGATTCTCATTAATATTTGAAGAGAATAAATAAATAAGAATTTATAGGAAAAAAATAATTAATACATTTAGAAATGATCTTAAAGAATACATAAATTTTAAAAAAGTAGCATAGGGAGCGGGAAAGTATTAACCATTTTTTTAAAAATTATGTTTAAATGGTTTTATTTTAACACAAAGTAAAGATTTATTTAAAATTAATATTTTAATAAATTTTAATTATCATATATTGACTATGTAAAATAGTCATTCAATCATAAATCAAGATTAATATGATGATTTTTGATTAAATGATAATGTAAAAAAAATTATATTATAAGTGTATAATTTTATTATCATCAAAATGATTGTAAATCATTTAAGATAAATCTAAACCCACTAATAACATTAATAAAGAAAAACATTTAATATATAGTCGAATATAATACTCCTTTTCTACATCGTATTTTTTTTTCTTCTTGTTCTTATCTCTCTTTTTTCCGCTTAATCTAGCAAAGAAATGAGTAGACGCTAAATAATATTAGACCGTGAAGAATGGCTGCGACAAGAACTGATAGGCTCAACACGTCAGCTGCCTGCAACGTGGTAGTACTTAATTAAACTCATCCCATAATAAGAATAAGAAACGATCACTACTTTGCTACTGTCATTGGAACCAACACTCATAGTGATAGCTGCGAATCAATCTGCATCATGCTCAAGTTTCGCTCCATCTTCTCCAAATCCAAACCCAAAACCAGCAACACTTGTCTTCTTCTTCTTCGCGCTACCGACACATCCCAATCCCTTCACAGCAACATTACCAACCTCCACCCTCCCACTGCTAATAATTCTTACCATGCATTTTCTCGCCGCCGTGCTTTCTCATCCTCTAAGCCACTTGCCAATTCTAGGGTTCCAACTTCTCGGAGCTTCTGCACCACGTCCTCCGACAGGGACTCCATCGAGTACGACGTCGTCATCGTCGGCGCCGGTCCCGCCGGCTTATCGGCGGCGATACGGCTCAAGCAAATGTGCCGCCAAAGAAACGCCGATTTGTCCGTATGTGTCCTCGAGAAAGGTGCCGAAGTTGGTAAGTAACGTTAACGTACTTGATTTCTCTTTTTATTGAATTTAATGTTTTTTTATTTATATATTTGCATGTTCTCTGTGTGTGTTGTTGCGCTTAGGTGCTCATATTCTTTCTGGAAACGTTTTTGAACCTCGCGCGCTAAATGAGCTTCTTCCACAGTGGAAGGAGCAAGAGGGCCGTTCGGTTTGTTTTCTATGTCCGATTTTGTTGCAGAGTAATTTGTAATTTCTACCTTCTATTTGAGGAATTTTTTTTTTATCTGCCGCAGGCTCTGATCGCTACTCCTGTTTCTTCTGACAAGTTTTGGTTTCTGACCAAAGGTCGCGCAATTTCGCTTCCGTGTCCCTTCAACAACAAAGGCAACTATGTAATAAGGTTTCTATAACACTTTGTTTTCGTTCCATACGGCTAGAGGCTATAATTTTACCTCAATACCATATGCTTTCTGCTGAATCAGTTATTTGTTTACCGTTTCCTTGTCTGTAGGATCTTGACTTTCTTAGTTACACGTGCAGTTTTGGTTTTTACATGATTGACTGCTAAATCTCCTGTTCTGAAACCGTGCCTTTTTTTTTTTCCTTTGGAAATTTCTGTATATGGTTTCAAGCTTAATGATGTTATATTCTCTGGAAAATAGAAACATTATTTTAATTTTTTATTCATTTGTTGGTACGACTACGTACCCACAGAGATCAAAATTGCTGGAGATTGTACTAGGCATAGGATTGCAAAATTAGAAATTCAATTTGGAAAATATATCTGAAATACAATCCGTGATCTGTCTTTCGTGATGTGAGGTCCTAGAAGAACAACAGATCATTTTGATTTTCTGTTTTTACTTTTTACTCAATAAATAAATTTTTGGTTGAATTCTTTCTTTCTGATCGTTTTCTTGATAAATTGATGTAAAATTCAATCAAGGTTGGAAGGGGCCTTTTTCTCCCATAATAAGATACTTGTTCAATTCTTTGTGTTTAGGTTTTCAATGTTTTTCTTCACATATCTTTTGCCCCACTTTGAAGAAGCTTCTTATTTTGGACCATCTGTTACAGTCTAAGTCAGTTAGTACGGTGGTTGGGAGCAAAAGCTGAAGAGTTAGGAGTAGAAATATTCCCAGGATTTGCTGCTAGTGAGGTATTTCTGCTGTTGCTTGGATGTTTATTCTTCACATTTGTTGCTGTTTACATGGGTATTTTTGCCTGGCCAGGTATTGTATGATGCAAACAACAAAGTTATTGGTATTGGAACTAATGATATGGGAATTTCAAAAGATGGTTTAAAGAAGGAGAATTTTCAACGTGGCGTCGAGATCAAAGGTTTCATTTTACTTGTTTCTTTCTTTCATACATATTTATGTGCTTTATTTCATTTTTTACAAGCAAAAGGTTTCCCTATGTAATACTTGTCTAGCTTCTCTAGGGACTTGACTATCATTTGGATCAATAGTTTGTTCTTTGTTGTCCAAATATTTTTGAATGTTAATATCTTTTTGAGAAGGGGGGTGGCAAACTTTTACTGATAGAAGCAAGTTTTGGTCACAGTCACAGTTAAACATTTGTTGTTTTTATGGCATATGATATTCTTAAATTTGAAAAATGCCTTTTGAAATTTGCAGATTGCATTGCTCACTCTGAGCATATGATTTTGATGCGTCCGTTATAAGCTGTGTGCCATACTTATGTTCGTAATAACCAATGAGATATATTTGTGTTTTTGAATATGGTAAGTTAAATCTTTCTGAGGCTTAGTTGTTAACATGTAAATATTGAATCACATGCAGGCCGCATAACACTTCTGGCTGAGGGATGTCGAGGATCATTGTCAGAGGTTTGAAAATCAAATTTAGTTAGGATTGAACAGGTTCAAGTTTTTCCTGTCAATTATTGTTTTGATAACAAGGCCTTCAATCCCTATCCCTGTGTTTCTCACAGAAAATAATGAAAAAGTACAACCTAAGAGAGAAGGGAGGTGCAGAACATCAGACATATGCTTTGGGTATTAAAGAGGTATTATTACTTCATGTATTTTGTAAAGAATTTTTCAATTTTTTTCTCATCTTTATTTTTTCATGAAAACTGTGCTTATTTGTTCAATACATTCATGAAGATTATTTGATTGCTGATTGTTCTAATAAGTGGAAATTATGGGTGTCTACAATAAACTTTTTTTGTCACCCTCACTTGGATTATGTAACATTATACTCTTAGGTTTGGGAAATTGATGAGGAAAAGCATCAACCTGGTGCTGTAATCCACACATTGGGATGGCCCTTGAATCATAAAACATACGGAGGATCTTTTCTGTATCACATGAAAGATAAACAAGTAAGACTCCCCCCCACCCTTCGAGTGTTGTGTATTCAAATTATCACTTTTTCATGGTTTTTTATTCTTACTAGGTATCTCTTATACTAAGTTATTAACAAGACACATGCATTTACGTTCCCTCTAGCTTTTTAATGCAGTTTTTGCTGACAATATATTCCTCATATCAAGAATTTAATTTACCACTTTGACAGATCTCTATAGGCCTTGTGGTTGCTTTAAACTATCAGAACCCTTTCATGAATCCTTACGAGGAATTCCAGGTAAATTTTATTATTCTCATGATATATTTTAAAAAAATTGTTGTCTAGTATAAGTTACTTGGTATTGACATTGCTTCATATATTTTTTAATATGGAAACAAAAAAAAAGAAAGGTTAGTGTTTTCAAAACTGCTAAAAGAAACAAATAAAATTCTTCCTCCCTCCCCAGCAATTAGGTGGGCTGTAGATCTTATGTATATAACCTGACACACCAAATTCACCCATTATGTTTTGGTTCTTTTTGTGAAACTTATTATGATTGTTTGTGTTAATGCAATTTCTGTTTGAAAAACTTTGAAGTTACATTACATATTCTGAATTCTTGATCCCTAACTTTTGTTCAATTATCTTCTTTGCTCCTTCCTTCCCTCTCCCTTGTGTGTGTCTTGGTTCACCAGAAACTAAAGCATCACCCTGCAATTAAACCATTTCTGGAAGGGGGAACAGTTATCCAGTATGGAGCTCGCACTTTAAATGAAGGTGGTTTTCAGGTACATTAGTAATGATAGTTCCTTTTCTTATATGCAATCAATGGGAAAATACAAGAATGTAGAGAAAAATTATCATTATGCTCCACATGTTGCCAGGTCAGCCTCATGAGGTGTTGTGTTACAAATGTATTAGCAAAAATGAAGTTTCCAAATGGATACTCCTTCTAACTTCTCTAAGTTTCTAATGTAAAATTTCTTGGTATTTGGTGGGACATTAAAATTATTGGAAAGATCCATGGACTTAGAAGCATAAACACTAAAACAGACATGACCATTACAACACAGCAAAATTTAAATTGTCCATGAGACTAAGTACTTTTGAAGTATTTTGTTGTGTCTGACGCCAAGAGCATTCTGTTGTATGTGGGCAATGCGTCCTCTAATTGTTACAATGATCCATGTAAGGCTTGGATATTGTCTTCGTTGTTGATAGGGAAGTCTTACATCCATGAAGAGCAAGTTTTCATAAAAGGGAGGCTAGTTCATTGTTTGCTATCATATTAGACGTTTGATTGCCTGTTATTTGCTGTATTATTTCTCTACTCATTTACAAATACGAATGTGATTCTAGTTAAATTTCAGTCTATCCCATATCCAGTTTTTCCTGGAGGAGCAATTATTGGATGTTCCGCTGGCTTCATGAATGTACCAAAGATAAAGGGAACTCACACAGCAATGAAATCAGGTAGGGGCTTACTCGATTCTACTGGGTTGATTTTTCAGCATATTGGTAATTAGTATTTCTTACTGAAGTTAATTTTGTAGTTTTGTTGAAAAGAGTTTCAAATTACAATGTTCTTGAGTTTCAATAGTAATATGAATAGCCACATTTTCAAGAAAGTCATTAGCATTTTGGCATGGATCTAAAAATCGATCTGCAATTTTGAGGAATTAACAATTCTTTAAAGCCATCCTGGTTCTTGCTTTTGTTAAGTAAATCCACCAATTCATCCTTAATCAAAATCAACCATATTTGGACATGTGGACTTGTCAATATCTCCACGTGATATGCAAATAGCAATGTTTCAGAGTTACTTCTTTTTTGTAGGAATGCTTGCAGCTGAAGTTACATTTGGTGCACTTAATGAAGGTATGGATATGAATACGTATTGGGATGCTTTGAGAAATTCATGGATTTGGGAAGAATTACATAAATCTCGGAACTATCGGCCGGTTAGTGAAGCAATTCATTGTTTTTTTTTTTGTCTCACTCGCTTGCTGATTGAAGATTACCTAAGATTTTCATTTTCGGGTGATTTCGGCTTCCATTTTGAAGCCTTGAGCTGATAGGCCATCTCATCTTACATGGCTATCTATCAGTTTGCTAATTTTAGAGTACATTATATCATTATAATGTAAGGTTGCTGTAAAATAATGGTATTAATTTTCATTGCAAAAATAAGATGAATTAGTCCTATTTAAACTCTGATCCTATTTATTAGAAAATAAACAGAATATAGAAATATCCTTAAATAGCATAATCAAGTAATTGGTATTAGAATCAGCTCCTTTTCTACAGTTGTAAGTTATAACAGGTGACAAGACTAGTTTAAAACATAAATCACCATATTCTTGCTGAATGAAATAATTATAGGTCTTCTACTTTTTTTTTATGAAACATATGAACAGATTAACCTGACAAATTACATGTTAGATTTTTGCATCCAGGACAATAGCATGATATTAATGGCTAGATATCATTCTAGCAAATAACCTAGAATGCATTGATAACTGGAATTATCCAAAAATAAAGGAAAATCCTTGAAACTAATTACAACTTATGGAAAGAGTTTTTTATTTTCAATCTACACATAGTTGGCCTTTGCATACGCTTAATAAGACTAGTGAAATGCCCCCCTAAAATACTTGAAAACAATATCAAAAAATTGAAGAAAATCCTTAAAAGTATTACCTTTCCAAAATTGTAAAAGAGTACAAAAGATTAGTGCATGGTTATAATTAACGCCCCAGTTGTCTTAATTCATTTTTTGATGCAGAAAATATGATAGAATTTGTATTTTGATCCGGCTCTACCTAATTTTTTTTGGTTTACTCCAACATTTCCCACTTGTCCGACTGTTAATTGTTATACCATATTGTCCTAATAGATATTATCTTTAATTGTAGGCCTTTGAATACGGGCTTATTCCAGGACTGGCCTTAAGTGGTCTGGAACAGTAAGCTCTAACTTCTCTCATGGTTCAGTCCTCATCAGTTAAACACAGGAGACTAGTCTTTCCTGTAATTTCTTTCTTGTCCTGAGACTTCACTTTCCTTGTGTTATTTCTCAGTTACATATTCAAGGGGAGGCACTCAGTTACTTTGAAGCATGGTAAACCTGATCATAAAGCTACAAATGTAAGAAACATTTTTCAAGGAATGATGTTTACACTCAGAAAAAAAGTGTAGTTTTACTTTTTTTTTTTTTTTCCTGTGGGAGAATGATTATTTGCAATGCAACTTCTGATTATTATTATTATTTGCGTCATTAAATTATTCATGATAAATAATTACCCAATTTTCATTCTTGCTTGGCTCCATCAGGGTCTTGAATTCTTTTTATCCCCTTGAATCATGATTAATTTATTCATTTGCATATAAATTTATTTGTGGCGTATTTTATTTCATGTTGTTTCATCATTAGGGTACAAATTGAATGCCAATACTCTTGACAAGGTAAACAAAGATATAATAACTAATTAGATAGTTGGAGTAAGATTTTCATTTGTCATTATAGATATTCTGGTTGTAATAAAATGGCATGATTCATTGGTAGTGTGCAATGCATGCTATTATTTGTTACCAGTGGTTGGAGAGGAATGGCATAATTTTCAATGATTTTTTCTTGCTTCCTCTTTATATATATGGTATAAAGTGTTTTCTTTTTGTTCCATCATAAAGGCTATTTTAGAAGCCTTTCTTTATTAAATATGCATAGATTAGCGAGCTTCCTTATTTGATGTGTTTCTTATTAGTTCTCTAATAATAACAATATATTGCATTTGGTGAGTCTGTGTATATATATTTTTTGTCATTTATGCAGGCTGCCGAATCACATTCTCCAATTCACTATCCAAAGGCTGACGGTGTCTTGTCCTTTGATGTACCTACCTCCCTGCACAGGTTTTGGAACACTTCCGTTGCTTACTGTTGAGAGTTGAGACAAGCAATCATTTTTAATAGACAAAGTCGGGTCAAAGTTATTTCTAAAATAGACAGCATGATTATATTTCTGATGATGTACTAAAATAAACATGATTAGAAGAAATTATCAAAAAGAGAGAACATAGAGGTGGCAGCGGAAATATTCAAGGAGAGTACTCAAATTGAAATCCAAATAGTTCATTTATATAGCAAAATATACTTAATATCCTAATTTTGTTGGTAAAAACCAACTTACTATCTTTTCTCTAATAATCCTATATAGTACTGTTTCTTTTTTTCATATAAAAATAACTTTCTATTTCTGCTTCCACCTTATCCTGCACAGATAAGAAAGTGCTAACCATTTAAGAATCGGCATGGTAATCAGTCTTTCTTGAGGATAGGCAGTAGAATGACATCTTTTAGAACAAAGTTGTGCAGTAGGATAATATATTCACTCGAGGTAAACTCAATGTGCAATATGAAAATTTTCACTGTGCAAGAACCAAATTTTGTTATATAAGATTGCGGTACGATTTATGCAGATTTATTGTGAATGAAAAATAAAATCAATATTCACTGATTTATTTAGTAATAATTTGTGTCACCCTCGCCTACCAAAAAAAAATTGTCAGCCCCCCCCTGTTTATGGTTTTGATAAATAATGAAGGAAATTACTGACTATTTGTCAGCAGATATAGTTTGCAGTTCATTTTCTTTCTTGATAGGCATTTATATTTAGTTCCATCGCAGGAGCAACACAAATCATGAACATGATCAACCTCCTCATCTTCGTTTGAGAGACCCAAAGATTCCTGAACTTATAAATTTACCAGTGTATGCTGCACCTGAATCGCGATATTGTCCTGCACGAGTATACGAGTAGTGCCCATTTACTAAAGCTTGGTTTCTGAAAGGATTTTTTAATTTTTGAATCATTCATTGATATTTTTAATTTATCTTTCTAAAATACAGGTATGTTGCAGATGAGCAGAATCAGATGAAGTTGCAAATTAATGCACAAAATTGCTTGCATTGCAAGGTAAACTCTTCAAGCAAATTGGATGATTGTTTGAATTTAGTTGTTAAATATTATATGCTCAAGATATAGCACTTCGGTGCATGTGTAGGTGGGTGAAAAATGGTATTAGATTTACTAATTTCTGCTGTGTATATACTTGCATACGAGCTGTGAGCGTAGAAGCGGGGGAATATGTTTTAAGTAAAAATCTGTATATATTTATTAAGTTTAATTTTAATTTAACATGAGTGTAAAATTTTATATGTTGTCAGCCATTAAAAAATCACACTCAATATGACACTTTTATCACAGTATGCGATCCTAGGCCTAACATAATTTTTTTCAATATAATATATATTTTTATTTTAAACTTAGGGTTTAAAAAAAGATTAAATGATTTTCGTTCCTAAACTTTTCAACGGCCTGTCAACGTCTTTTAACTTATTTTTCGTCATAGTTTTTGGTCCTTTTTGTTTATTTTGGTGAAGTTTCATAATGGAAAAAAATTATATCCTCAGCATATTAGTCCCTAAAAATTAGCATTAGGATGCAATGGCTTGCTTCTTTAATAATGCTATGTCGTACCCACACTAGTAAAATCTGTTTCCAACGCGGTTTAATTCACACTTTCTTCATTATTTTCAGGCTTGTGATATCAAAGATCCAAAGCAAAATATTGAGTGGACAGTTCCTGAAGGGGGTGGAGGCCCAGGGTACTCAGTCATGTAGATCCAGAATGAAGTCATGGTATCATTACCCTGTGCGTCGAAAAACCAGAAGCTGCCCCTGTATTTTGTTGCCTCCCCCAAAAATAAAGCCCCTCCCCCTCCATACGCAACACAAATCACAAAAGCGGAAAGCTACATATTAAAAAAGAAATTGTACTATAAATACAGATTACTCGTCATACAGTCAACAAATGTTACATTATTCTATTAAAAATTATGACTGTTGATTATTTTTCATTCCTTAAACATGTGGTATCGTTCTAGCTGTTTTGAGTACTCGCTTAATTTAAATTGTAGTTTTTTTTTTTTGCGTTTTGCCCCGTTTAATACAAAAAAAAACTTTTTTTCTTTAACAAAATATATAAAGAGCATTGATGTAATTTAAGTATTAAATGATTAAAAAATATCATTTTTTCAGTTTCTCGCTTTCCATATTACCACTTTCTCTTTCTATTTTACTGAACTTTGATCTCGCCTGTTAATGTTCTCATTTAGCATAGAACAATTTAGTGTATGATTTTCATGGCTCAAAATGTTCAGTATTTTTCTTTTTGATGAGTAAATGTTTACTGTTCAGTACAACTTGTGAAACTAATCATGTTTTGGATCTGGAAATAAGTTAGGGGCGTTGATTAAAAAATTGAAAAAGTGAAAAAATCAAAAATTGAGAAAAGTTAATCGAAATTTTTTTTATTTTTAATGTACCCTTTCAGAATGAAAGATTAATTTTTATTAACTATTTAAGTAAAATATATACATTTTTTAAGTATGGAATTTGGCAAGAGGTAATATGTTAAAGCCAAATAAAATTATTATAGATCATAAAATTTTCTGTCCAAATATTTATTGTTATACACCTAATAATAGAATTCAAGATTAATAATTAAATTAAAATAACTTCACTCCATATAAATATAATTACTGATTGTATAAATTTATTTTAATAATATATACTTCAAGAGCCCGTTAGCTATATAAAAATATAGATATATTTTAAATTGTTACTTCTTATTTAACAGAAAACCGCAAACCCACACAAAAACATCATGATTTTATCCTGATAATTGCCCCCACTACCCTGCTTCTACGATTTCCTTCACCTATATCTCCCAGCTTTCAAGGCAAACTAAACACACATGAACCTACCCCTGTATATCCATAGCAATTAACTAGAGTATTAAAGAATTTTAATATTACACAATACCAAAGATGCAAATGTATAATTCTTAATCTCTAACTAGGACCATTTGTACTGTTTAAGAATAAAAAAATATAACAAAGGCTAAACACACCAAGACACAAGACAAAGGAAAATCTACGAAGCAAATAGAGAAGACAATGAGCAGTCTCAACTCTCAACAATCCTTGGCTCCAGAAGGATTTACATCTGACGAAGCATTGTCTTTGGGGCATGGAGTAGGTGAAGCTTCTCTCATTTTCAAGTCGCTTGATTGTTGGTGCTGCTGATGCTGAAGCTGCTGAAACTGATGCTGATGTTGCTGCTGCTGCTGCTGCTTTTGAGGGTGAATTTGGAGCTGTTGAAACTGTTGTGCAGCTAAAAGAGTGTGCATGACATGATTATTGGGATAGAATTGCTGCCCCCCTCCAAAAGAAGCAAGCTTCATCATAGGTCCTCCATTAGGTGCCATAGCTTGCCCAGTCAATATTTTCAAATGCTGAATTTCCTCTTTTAATGCATCGTTTAATGCTACAAGAAAAAGATTCAATCAATTTTCATAATATTTGAGATAATCAAGATGAACTGTTCACCTCCCATATTTCAGACAAAATCATGAAACTCGACTTTCAGGGAAGAGAGTACATTTCATCTTTATTCATCAAAGAAACTACAAACTCGCCACAAAAATTTAGCTGCCAGCTTTACACTAGTACTTTCATTAAAGACATATGTATGTATTACTCCATTGAGAGCAAGATATTACATATAAAGATCTTATGGTTTAAAATAGTTTGCCAGCCAACAGAGATATGTACAAAGATAGTAATAAGAAGGAGAGCAATAAAAGTGGTTGAGCACTAGATTCAAAAAACATTTATAACATATGATCTTACCATCTTGCAAGTGAACTTGTTGCTCCATGGTTTGCAACCGCAGCTTCAGTTCACTGTTCTCAGAATTTAAGCCATTTGTATCTCTCTGCTCATAATCAACAAAGATGTGTTAATTATAATCCTTCCATTAGCTTTTCAGTGGGAAGGTGATATGGTATTACAGTAGTAATACACCATTCATCTAAATAATAGGCACAAAAGTCAATACCTGCAAGAGAGTTAATTGTGCAGACAAAGATGTTGCTTCTGTTTGCAATGTTTGCACCTTCCTTTCAAGCTCAGCAATGTATCGCATCTTTCTCTCTTTTGACCTCGCAGCAGACTGCCTATTTGCCCATATCCTGTTACACAAGATTAGAAACAGTGATCGTTATTCCATTTTTCAAGTTCAAGAGATAAAACAAAATAGGTCCAGCACACCGGAACTTTAGTTTACAACAAAAAGAAAGTGGACCCACTCTGCATTTGTGCCCTCTACTCTAGGGGTGTTTCAGTGTGGGCCACTGGGCAGAGGATCAAAAGGCCAAAAGATGTACATTTTAAACAGAGTCATCATCATGACCCAAAACACAATTTTAGGAAGTAACATACTATGTCAGTACTTCCAAAACACTGTTACTGCATAGCCATTTAGAGATATGATCAATAGGATGCTATCATTTTCTTTTTAATAGACTCTAAAAGGCTGACAGCTTTAAGCCTTCCTATCTTTCACTATTTCCTTTAATTGTGATAACTTATAAAGTTAACTAGATTTAGTGTCATGTAAGTCAAATGCTCAGCATCTTCTCAGGTCTTGAACACATACTACTCCCGGCTGAACCAAATGACAGTGTTGCCTAGTTCAGCTTCATCCCACACTGGCAAAATGAGGGACCAGCTTCATCTAAAAAGTAAAAAGGGGAAGGAAGTGAAGATGATCATGTGGGCAGGGGTGCTGTGGAATATCTGGAGATCAAGAAATGCTTGTGTCTTCAAGCAAGCACTTTTTGACCATGATAAAATTTTGCAGGACATCACCTTCTATCTTTGGTTCTGGATAAAAAAATTGACATTTTGATATCTGTTCGTTTACTCAGTGAGAGCATGCGTAACTAAGCTTTATGATGAGGGGGTATTCTTGACTTCTGCCTGGTACTGCATTATGGATGAAGCATATTTGTAGAAAGGGGTGGCTATCAAATGCATCAATCTTGGTCTTGGTTGACTTTGAAAGGGATAATTTCACAAGGACTGTTGTGTCAATGGTAGGATAATTCGGGTACTTCATTGCTGATTTGAATACAACATTTTGTTGTTTGTGCTGGTCACCAAATCCCCATGGGATTCTGTTACACAGTTAAAGCTTTTTTGTAGGGACGTGCTTCAATAGTGGAGCCATTAATTGTGGGGGATTTATTTTGGTTATTATATCTCTAGATCTGATAACATTTGTGTTGGGATGACCATTAGTTACGGGGGTTTCTTGCAGTGGTTATCTTATATTTATGGCAAATTACTATTAAATATTTAGTAACCTTTTCACGAGGATTTCTGGAGGAGGTCAAAGTGTCTTTTGTTCTTTTCCTCTAAAAGCTTTTAATATGTCTTATACTTGTTGTTACCATACATATATAAATATACAAGTTTTTCGCCAAGTGCTGACAAAAAAAATGCCTACAAATATCAATTAGACAATCACAAAGGATTGCAACATCTAGCAACAAACAACATATTAGTTAAAAGAAATTGGCTACTACAAAGAGAAAAAAATGAACTTCTGAGGATAAAGAGAAGTTATAAACATTGATGAAAAAATCAAGGTTGAGATTGAGATAAAATACACAAACATGTATAACAAATTATGTCGTTGCTAAAACCTCAAACATAGATTTTATAAACAACAGTTATAACTGCATTGTATCTTCTTAAGGTGCACACTTCCCTCACTTTAGAGATCCTAGATAAAACATCCTTATACAACATCATCTCATTTCTTGCAGCTCAAGTTTTATCATCCCATCTATTGTGTTTCTGAATCTCACAAGGGAGGCACTTTCCTGTTACAAATACATCTTCAATAACTAATCTGTAATTCTATTTCTAGCATATTTTCTAGAATATTTCTTTTCTAAATCCTAAGTTCCTTCCTAATTTGGTCAAAAGAGTATAAACTACAAATGAGTTAACAAATATGCAATGGATTTGATAATAAGTGTGCTAAACATGACATTTACAAGTGATATATTGCCTAATTTATGAATAAGAAATAATGCACCAAGAAATCATAAAGCACACCTTTTTGCACGTTTGGGGTCAATCAAGGCAAGCTCAGCAAGCTTTGCAGCTGATATTGCTTTTTTGGAATCAGCCAACATGTCTTCCGAACCCGAGACCAGCAACTCAGGCTTGATGGTGGTTGACCCGTCCATGGATTGACTATGCTGGTGTCTAACTCTGGGCCTTTCATTAGTCCCAATAACAACATTCTCAGCAGAAGAGTTGGGTGCCCCTGACCACGGTGTTGAAGCCGATGCTCCCACAGCATTAGACGGCTCGCCCATTTGAAACGTGGACGTCGCCGACGATGAATTGAACTTATCCATATCAAGGTACATGGAAAGCAAGTCCTCCTCGGCGTCATCGGAGAACGAAGGCCCATCACCAGCTCCAACAACACCAAGGTCACTGTCGAAGCTAATATCATCCGGTAAAGTGAGAATCTCTGAATGAGCACGCCTATGACCTCTGTTTCTCGGGGGATTATCAGGCATTCTGCTAATATCATGACTAAACCCACTAGAATCCGTGGACATTCCATGTCCAAAATGACTAGACTCGAAACTGGTGTTTCCCGGAGCCAGTGGCGGATACGACGTCGTCGATGACGACGGCGACGGCTCAGATTTCACATTGAAAACACTTCTGGTGGGCGAGTAACCGGAATAACGTCCCGAGGGAGGTGGAAAACCTAGAGCTTTGTCTTTATCCATGAAGATAGAGACACTCCTTAATCCTAAACGAGCAAATCCACTACTCCAAAACCCTAGCAATGTCTAATTGCAGAACAAAACAAAGAAATGAAAAGACAATTTGGAAACGGGGAATTCAAATAAGCGTAGCAGCTTCAAGTAAAAGTTGGTTGAATGGAAAGTTTGAAAGGATTAGGAACGAATGCATGCGAGGTTATACCTTTGGGCGTAGATCGAAAGAGAAGAGAAATTGGTGAAAGTGAAAACCCTAAGAGAAAGTGGAGAGAGATCTGAGAGAAACCGAAGCTTCCAGCTCAAGACATTAGACCATACCCTTCTCACTTTCTTTGTCAGCGACACTAATAATATTTAATAAATATCTGAATGCACTAAAATAATGTCAAAAACACTCGCGCCTATTATTTGGCCATTTCACATCTTATATGCTTATTGAAGTTTTTTTTTTAACCCGCTTCATGTGCAAAATACTTCATCGTCATTACTCATTAAGGCGGTGTTTATTCTAACTTTTTAAATAGAAAAAAATTAGGAAGAGGGGATGATGTCTCCTGTGAGGCATAACATTTTTTTTAGTAAAAGACATTTCACATCTTGACGCTTTAGTTAATTTGTGAGTAACATAATTTATTTTTCGTCTTACAAAACTCAAATGAGTTTAATTTAATTGATTATATAAAATGTGTGAGTATTATAAATTTTTTAGTATTATGTTCATTTTTTATAAATAGAAAAAAAAACCCCAGATTTTGGGAAACTAAAAAGACACTTGTGCATTTACTTATTAAGAATTGAAAGTCTGAGCAACCGGTTGAGGTGTTGTAAATACCATTCACTGTGGTTTTAGCATCTATCTCAAAATCAACATTGTTAAGATTCTGATCCTTTATGCACGTTAAGGCATGTAGTAAGCCACATTCTTCCACTTCAACTGGGTCTGGAGAGCAAACCTGGCAAGATGTTTTAGCTTTCACAAAATAGTTTTGATCCTTGAATAATGCGGCATCTATGTTGCATTAATCGAGTTTGCCACAAGTCACAATGATTATTATGGTGACCGATGACTGAGGAGTGAGGATGAGCATAGATCCAGTCAAACAAATGTTGGTAAGCAAATGAAACTGATATGGTTGGGGATATCTCCATATTGTCCCAATTTTTTTCTCATTTTTCCGCCACGAAATGGTCCATAAAATGATAGCAAACCTGCTATCAATCTAAGGCAAGATTAGAGCAACTCATCGGTATGCCCAAGAAGCAATCGTGAGGCGAAAGCAACATGTTTCAGTAGCAACTCCCTGCAAGTCAATAAACTTTGCGCACGAGAAAACCCTAATAAAAATTATTCATTCTATATGTAATAAAAATTGACCCGTTCTTCGAGACTAATTTAACGTAAGTTAACATCACTTGCATAGGAGATATAACATTAATTATGATCAAAAAGGAGAAAAAAATCATCAATTTTATCTCTCCTACTAATAAAAATTAACAAATTTATAATTAAAATTTATTAATAAAAAAAATATGACTTGCATAATTTGAAAATCAATTTTGCCCCAAATAAAACATTTGACAGTTGACGTGTCAAATAGTTTGATAGCATTGGAAAGGACCTTGAAAATATCTTATTTTGGAATTCTCAGTTTGAAACGCTTGTTTGATCCTTTCTAGTTGTTTGGATATACAAGTTGCTTCATATATTTCCAGTTCATCAATCAAGAAGTAGTCCATATATCAGTTGTACTTGTGGTTGTAGATGTGGGTTTGCCATTTATATATTCGGAATTACAAAAGATCGACAGCAAAGACAAAAAAAAAAGTATTGATTCTTATGTATACACATTTGTGAATGTATCAAATTCTACTTCAAATTCGAGAACAAATGTATTAATTTTATTCTTCTATTAGACACCTACTTATTTTAAAAACATTAATTTACTATGTTACATCATTGAAAAACTTTTATTCAGCACTCTTTAAGTTTTGATTGTGTATTTACATCGCCAGAATGCAATAAATTCAGGAAAAAAATACATTAAGTTTATTTGAATCAACTGTGAAAAAATAATTATTTTAAAAAAATTGGTGGCTTTTAATAATTATAAAATTATACTCATAATAAAAAATGTTTATCATAAAAAGATACCAAAAACTCAAAACAACATATTTTAAAATAAAAGGTTATTAATTCTCCGTCGCTCGATTCTATTTATGAAAGTTGAATTTCACACCGAAAAATTAAAATGGGACAACGACATTGCTAATCTTCCAAGAATGGCAAACTTTATAAAATATCTAAAAGATCTTCGTTTTTTGAATAAAAATTATAGTTCCATTATCCATAACTGATTTAAAAAAAAAAAACTGCTAATCTGCAGCTCAAATTTTGCGCTGAACACCAATTATATGCTACTAGTCAACATTTAAATAATAATAATAATAATAATCGATACTTGTCAATGCTTGAAAAATATTTTATTTGTAATCACATGGTTCTCAACCAAAGTAAACGACACGCTAGGTAACTAATCACCGAAACGTTGATTTTCTTCCTTTTTTTAAAAAAAATTGTTACAATAGCACTTTGCAGAAAGTCACATGGGCTTTCAATTCCTCTGGCACGCAACCCCCTTTCGGAAAAACAAAAAGCAAAAAACACTGCAGGATCTGAGATTAAAATTTGTTGCGAACATTGTCCGCAATGAACATAAATAAATAAATCCAGCTTGGGAAAGCAATGGGTAAAGGGAGAAAGCAATAAAAAAATAGATGATAAAAAAATTGGTAATAGCTACCGAACCTAAAAGATAATCAGTTTCATTGTATTAATGATCCTAGTCACCTCATGCAGCACACGGACATTCATCTCTTTTAGTACAGACGCACGTACCAATCACCTAATACAGAGAATAAACGAATCGATTAGGATGTTATCTCGATTATTGTTGTTAATAATTCATTTCATTTCATTTTCTGTACGGCGTAAATCATATCACTAATCAACATTTATGCCATTAAAAAAAAGGAACTCGTAGTAACTTATAATTTGGGTTCAAAAACACGCTGAAATAAGGGAGAGTTAATAAAAAAGAAAAAAGCAGCAAATTCGAGTCTGATTGAAGCTCTCAAGGTCACACCATTGGTATCAGAGGCGGACGTACGTGTAAGGTTGGGGGGGCAGTGCCCCCCCTTAAATTTTGGCATGAAATTATAATACCCCTGTTGGAACGGTGGAACGGCGGTGGAACTGGGCAGTGCCTCCCCTTAAATTTTCGTTGAAGAGAAGGAGAAAACAGCTTATAAGAACAGAAATGGAAACTAGAAAGAAAGCGCCGCAGACAGCAACGAAGAAGAAGAGGAGAAGCTAGCTTTGTCTTATTTGGGCCTAATTTGCTTTCTGTACCCACTTTTTTTCTTTTTGCAGTTTCATATTACATTTTCGAAATGAGCTTTTGAGTTTTAATTTAGGTAATTGCTATTTACAGTCTTTTTTATTATTAATACACTATACTTGTATTATCAAATCCAATGGTTATTTTAGATTTTTCAATATAGAATTATGGATGAATTTTCTTAATCAAATAATTTTAGTTATATACATATATATAATATAATTTTAAGCGGATTCATAACCTTATACATAAAATATTGATTTAAATTTTAATCTGCAGACATAAAATTATTTTCTACAAGATTAAAGTGCCCCCCTTAATTTATTTTCTGGATCCGTCCCTAATTGCTATCATATTCCTTACATGCCCATTAATGTGCAGCTAAACTGCTTTTAATAAGTCCAAATGTTTACAGATTTTAATACTTGCACCGTATAATCATGAAATACTCGTCATTAATACAAAAACCGAATTAGCAGAGGTTTTCCGTACAATTCACTTGATGCAACACAAAATTATGTCAACAAGGTCCCAGCAAGTAATTTATTGCATCTTTTCATATATTTTGAACTACCAACAATCGCACTGCACCACATCAGAATCTCTAAAGCATACGCAATGAAACGTTATGAAAAAATATTCTACTTACAAGTCATAAGATTCACAGAAACGACAACAAAAGGATACATTCGTAATGAAGTTGGGAGACAAAATAAAAGTTTTACCATCAATTTTTTTAGCTCAGCTTATCCGTTTATAAGTTTTACGTTACGATGCTTTAATTGAGCCCAGAGCTTACCTATTTAATTCAAGATTTGGATGGGATTTTGAAAATAGAAAGGAATAAACAAAATGTGTTCATACTCTGGGGAATATTTGAGATTCAGACAGGTGTCACATAAACTTAATTGGGAGCAGAAAAACATGGTTTTAATACTAAGTACCTTGCACTAATGCACTCAACACTCTTTTGCAACTATTAGCATTCATCCATCCTTGTAGACACAAGAACACAAATTCTGAAAATGTAATGGACGATGGGAATAAACTTGGAAGTTTATTTCTCACTTTGAATCTGTACAGGCAGCAGGAATTGTTTGGAGTAAAATTTTACAAATTCTTTTAACAAGATTCCTAGGTATTGGGCGCTCACCAAACGCTGGTGAGAATAGACTGAAATTTCAAGATCATAAAGTTAAAAATAGGATCAAAGTAATGACGTTCTAGGAAATCATCAATTGTCAATACACCTGACACTCAACATTAGGTATTGAACAAACTCTATATATATACTGAACTGTATTCCAGACTTTTTTTTTTATCTCTTAACTAAAACTAATGAATTTCAGACAAAAGTTCAAATCTTGCGTTCCAATAATTTGTAGGATTTCCTGCCATTATCTTATTGGGACTTACTACCCCAGCAACACCAGATCGGAACTTTCTCTACTTATCAAGTAAAAGACAAACCAGATCTAGTCATATATTCCTACTTCCTCATCAGGCTCTGATACCAATATGGGGTAGAAGCGAGTACGGGGAAAGGGACTAAAAGGACAAGAACATTAATAGAAAGCAGGAATAGAATACGGAATTCACATGGTTATGAACAATAATAAAGACAGATATATAAACTTAAAGCATAAAAATTTAACTCTTAAGCGCGACAAGCCGTCGGGATGAGAGGGAGTAGATGAAAAGAGAAAAATTCGATTAACAGAAATTTAGAAACACATGCAATATGAGAAATCAAGATTTTATTTCCCAAAATAAGATTACAGAATATTACAACTCAGAGGTATACCTAGGGAGAACTCTCTGAATCTGAACAAAAGAAAAACTTGTTGGAAGATTGAGGGACGCAGTCCTTAAATAGACAAAACATTTCCTATTTCTACAGTTCCAGTAAACAAAACCGAAAACCTACCGCTACAGTGAACAGTTTTGCACAGTAGTTTGCCGCAGGAAATGTTGATGCAGTGCTGTCGTCAAATTGTCGTCATCAGACATCACTTAGATTGATGCCAAATCAGTCGTCTTCATTCTGGTAGAAATCATCCGACGATTATGAGGAGGCTTCGGCGGGCTCTTCAGCTAGCTTCTTGGATGAGGAGCAGACGTCTTCATTCTCCTTTTCCAAAAGATTAAAGATCATCTTCATATTCTCAGTGAACTTGTCCTTTGAGGTGGAGGATGTCAAGGCTACTATGACTTGTGATATTTGGTTGAGGAACCTGCATGCTTCTGGGTCTGCTGCTTTGGTGAGGGTTGGATGTTGTTTAAACCAAAGCGATATCTGATCTGGAGTGGCTTTAGAGTGGTCAAATTGGGACCACCATTTAACCAGAGCTTGTCTCTTGAGTGTCGGTAATTGTCCTTTGACTAACACATTACTGGAAGATCCAAGTAAGGGACAATTTACTAAAGTGTAAGTCTACCGGAAAATGATCATTTTTAGGGTGCTCAAACTTCTTTGTAAAGATGGTTAGTCCAAATACTACCTCAGAGGAAAGTATCTCCAAGATTGGTCCATAAAAGTTCCACCATTGCAAAAATCATTAGGGAAACTTATACTAGACATTTTGTTTGAAATAGATAAGCCATGAGTGCATAAAGTCTTTGTTCTGAAAGTGAAAGACATTATACCAGGCAGTTTGATAATTCCAATAAGAAAAACCAATGGGATCATAGTTTTGTAAAAATCTTTTTATCTTATTCAATTCTCCAAATTCCTTAGGTGTTAGGACTTTAAGAATTTGCAGGGTTGAATAAGTGATTTGCTCAGACTCCTTATTTTTATGGTATCAAAGCCATACATTCCTAGTTCCTTTTAGTCCCTTTCCCCGTACTCACTTCCACCCCATATGGTATCAGAACCTGATGGGGAAGTAGGAATATATGGCTAGATCTGGTTTGTCTTTTACTTATCTGAACTATATTCCCCAGATATAACGCTTTCTCCTTCCTTTAATGCTTTCTGTACATGTTTCAAGTACTTTTATGTCTTAACTGGTTAGCATGATAAGCGGAGAAAGTTTCGATCTAGTGTTGCTGGGGTAGTAAGTCCCGCTGAGATAAGGGCAGTAAATCCTACAAATTATTAGAACGCAAGATCTGCACTTTTGTTTGAAATTCATTGACTTTAGTTAAGAGATAAAAAAAAGTCTAGAATACAGCTCAGTAGGTAAATTTTAACCCAGATCTACCTTTATGTTTTTATAGAACCAAAGGATGACAATGATATCAGGAGACTAATTTTATGATCTTTTCTCCATGTCTCTTTTCCGCACCTTTTCATCTAAACCCCTCAACCAAGCCCTTCAATAGATCCGTTATCCGATACCAAATAAGAAGGATCTTCTAAATCACTTTTTTTCTGCTAAATTTTTTTCCAAATTTGACATGAAATCAGGATTTTGGTAGATTCAAATCAACGAAAGGGATTGCTATAAAACAGCTTTTACGATCCCTTTTGAACAATATGAATGGAGAGTCATGCCTTTTGGATTAAAAAATGCTCCTTCAAAATTTCAGAAAATTATGAACGACATTTTTAATCCTTACTCCTCTTTCATTATTGTCTATATTGATGATGTTCTTGTGTTTTCCCAATCAATTGACCAACACTTTAGACACAAACATTTTTATCCAGGTAATCAAGAAAAATGATATTGCTTTGTCTAAAACTAAAATCAATATTTTCCAAACAAGAATTCGTTTTCTTGGTCACAATATCTTCCAACGCACTATCACTCCCATCAATCGTGCTATCGAGTTCTCAAACAAATTTCCGGACCAGATCATCGAAAAAACTCAACTCCAACGATTTCTAGGTTGTTTAAATTATGTCGCTGACTTCTTTCTTCAACTGAGTAATCTAGCCAAACCGCTTTATGACTGTCTCAAGAAGACATCCCTTCCATGGACCAATATTCACACTGATCTTCTCAAACAGATTAAAACCCAAGTCCATAACCTTTGTCTCTATCTTCCCAATTCTTCAACCAAAAAGATTGTTGAAACTGATGCCTCTAACATTGGTTATGGTGGTATTCTCAAACAATCTATTAATGGCAAAGAACAAATAATTGCATTCACTTCAAAACATTGGAATCCTGCCCAGCAGAATTATTCCACAGTTAAAAAAGAAGTTTTAACAATTATTTTATGCATTTCAAAATTTCAATCTGATTTGCTTAATCAAATGTTTTTAGTTCGTGTTGATTGTAAGTTTGCAAAAGAGATTTTACAAAAAGATGTTAAAAACCTTGCATCAAAATAGATTTTTGCCAAATGGCAAGCTATTTTGAGTATCTTTGATTTTGAAATAGAATTTCTCAAAGGTACCTTAAACTTTACTTGACTATCTCATTCGTAAATATTTACAGGGGAGAAACCAATAGTGTTCCTATGCCAGATTCGGTAAAATCATCTTCCTCCTCACGAGGAAGAGGAAGAGGCAAAAATTTCAAACCAAGGTTAGCCGTGGCCAGCTTAATCGCTCATACAGGGTCCGGATCTTCATCCAAACAAGAAGGAGATCCCAAAAGGCAATCAAAATATGGGTCATCTACCCAGTCTAGGTCATCTACCCGGGTGTTACCTCAATCCATCACTGAGTCTTCTACTCAGAAACCTAAACCTCAATCTCAAACAAAGGCAGATTATGCCATGTCAATCCAAACCCTTTTGACCCTTCAAGAACAGGGTCTTTCCCACCTTCCAAAAGGCCTTCCATCAAAAACATGGGCTAACATTACTTCTGAAGATGAAGATAATGAAAGCCTAGCATCTATGATAAGAAACTTATCCCAAACTCCTTTAACCCTTCACCAACCAAAAGGCAAAGCCATTGTCCAACAACCCGAACCGTTGGCAATCCAAAAGCCTAAATCACAAACTCAGTATGTCCTCAAAAACAAATATCAGGACATAGTTCAGATGGAACATGAGTTTTGGGATCCCAAACCAAACAGAGTCCCCCAGAAGATCTTCCCCAAAGACTTCCAGGGTAACCAGTTTCATTACAAGCCAATCTCGTTGCTCAAAACAAGACATTTTTATGAGTTTATTTTGGTTGATACCAACTCAGTCTAGATTAAACATCATAAAAATAAGGAGTATAAGCAAATCGTTTATTCAACCCTACAAATTCTTATAGTCCTAACACCTAAGGAATTTGAAGAATTGAATAAGATAAAAATATTTTCACAAAACTATGATCCCATTGGTTTTTCTTATTATCAAACAGCCTATGATACGTCCCTTAACTGTTCTGAATCAGTTATTGTTAACATTTTAGTTTCTGGTTTCACTGGACAACCAAAAGGTTGGTGGGACAACTACCTGTTCGAGGAGCATAAGATTATCATCCAAAGTGCTGTCAAGATGGATAATGATGACGCTGTCTTAACCCAAGATGGTAAACCTGTCCTTGATTCGGTCAACCAGTTAATCTTTACCATCGTTCAACACTTCATAGGTGATTCCAGCTTATGGAAAGACAGATCTGCTGAATTTCTTTCCAACCTTCGATGTAAGACCTTAGCTGACTTTATATATATATATAGACCAAATAAATACTAAAATTATGTTCTATATGCTTCATTTTAAAACGTTATCCTGTTGAATTTTACCTGCATTAATAACAGAATCCATTTGAGCCAGCATTACAGATGGAATTGCAATGGCTCTATTTTATTCACATTAATCTGCATTTAAGCCATCAGATGATAGAACATTACTAAGAACGTATGTAATCAAAACTGACCATAAGTTCCCAATAGCCAATAGTATTTTTTTCGGGGCATTTTGAGTAAAAGTTCTGCCCATGTGTTGACTTTTTAATGAATATGTATTAATCATCCTTGATTAAGTTAGTCTTTATTTACTATCTCTTAAAAAAGTTAGTCTTTATTATTTTAGGAGTTACAAGGTTGAATACAAGACAAATCATACACATTTATTGCTATCACGTGGATATCAACGCATTGCCCATAAAACTCGAAAGTGGAGTTAGAAGGATTTGTATTTTTCATCTAATGTGTCTTCCTAAAATGAACAAAAAATTAACAAGGATGTTTAGGAGGGAAATTTTCATAAGCTTCTAATCAATTTAAAAGCCCTATCCTCTAAACTCTAAAGCCAGTTGGTAGATTACGATAGATTCACAGTCATTATAGATTGAATGTGAATCGAGTAATATAAAGATTCTTTTTATATTCAGAATATAAAGAAATACAATTAAAACCCTTCAATAGTCCAAACCCGAATTTATAAATTGAGTATTCTCACTATTGGATATGAAAGAGTGATAACAAGGAAGCGTAGGAGAAGCAAGGGGAAGTCAGAATTGGCATTTGGTACCAAAATATTTCTGATAACCGATCCCTGAGTATGATTAGCTGGCAAAGCAGTAAATAGCGGTAACTCAATTTACAATTTTGAACAGAAAGTGACTTCACATAATCTTTGGATGCACATTAAAGATCCTTACATAGTTCAAATTACAAATCAGTGAAATAAGTTATAGTGTGATTGAGATCCCAACCCTAATATTAACCCTAATATTATGGACAAAATTAATGCTAGTGCACAAAAATAAGCAAAAGTAGGTCTTTTACAAATGAGGTATTTACTAGAGTCATCTTAACCATTATGCAAGCATTCTAAGATGTGTACATGGGGATTGTTACATACTACAAAGTCGATGTATCTATTATCATCTGAAATCATATTTGAACAAAGTCACTAAATGAAATAGTTCTACCTCGGAGTGTCCTGTACACAAATATTTTGAGGGAGCATTATAAATACTTACTAATTCTCCGAAGGACCAAATACTGTCAATTCTCCCTATCAATAAGATTCCTAACCACTAACAGTAACTAAAGTTCAACAGACAATCCCCATCTTATTGATGGCAATTCAACTGCAATGCGCAAAAACAGCAATTGCTTTTAACCTAAAACAACGTATTTCACTGAAGAGGAAGTGCAAACTGATCAATATAACTATAACATCAATAAACCAACGACCATTGAATTGAATCATTCCCACAAATACAGGAACAATGTTAATGTATTTCCTTAGATGCTTGCAGAAAAAAATATCAAAATCCTAAAACACTACCTATAATTCTACTACAAGAAATTATGTATCCTAGGTTTAAATGTTTTAACATTTATCAATCAATATGAAAAGCTAAAGCACATTACCACATATATATATATAACAGGATTTAAACAGAATCTGCACCATTTAACAGACTATAGAACAGCATATATGGTTGCCATGAACAAAAATTTACTACAGAACAGCATAAATATGAACAGAATTTTACATCACTATGCACATAACGTTGCAAATTTTCTTAACATAACTGGACAAGACTTTCCAAATGTTAGTGACTATTTAGCAAACCAAGAATAACCAAGCTGACAAAGGGAGAGAAACATGTACACTTAGCAAGCAGCACTCCAGGGAATTTAACAGATTATGTGGTGTAACTGCAATCAGAAAAAATTACAAATAAGAGACAAACATAGAAAGGGACCTTGCAAATTGTGGTGTCCTCAAAGGACATTAGCAATAAAGGATAGAAAATAAATGCCACCCTACAACTAACAAAGAAATTCTATTTACAAGGTAAATACCTCATATCAGTACTATACATGAAAAGATCCCAGTTAATGACAAACAAGAAGAAAAAAGAATAGAAAGGATATAAACTGCATAATTTTATTGGTCAACGGCCAATTTTATGACAATTTTTACAATTACTAGATATGTAATAACCATGCATGTAACCACACTATTTTCACCTGTACACAGGGAAATCCAGATACAACTTGAACATACTGCTATCCTACAATGGAATAACACACCTGCGAAATTTATTTTAATTACCTACAAGAAGACACATTACTTTTTCTTTTTGGAACACAACAAATGTTTTTGCATCCATATATTTTGCAATTAAAAAAAATAATGATGAGATTTAAAGCTACGCTATCAATAGCAGCAAATAGCACCGCTATAGTGCCTGAGCGGTGCATCATAGCCCTAGGTTACCAGGTGTATTATGTACTGACAGCTGTATACAGTTGTAACTAACCAACTGTATTCCAACTGAGAGTCAGTTTAACACTGCTCTCTAACATATTGAGCTAACTAGAGTTACATGATAATATATTCTCACTCTGTTGCATCTAAATTTAATGATGTGGCCATCACAGCCGCCATAGCGCCATATTTTCCCAATTAGTTAACAGAATAATAATGACATTTCAAGTTGTTTATCAACATCGGTAAATAGTGCTGCATCCCAGCCCTAGGCCACTACGGCAAGACTGTTGTGTCACACTTCAATGATGCGGCTATTGCAGCCGCTACCTTGGAGCAGAATAGCAGAGGCAGAGCAGGCACTATTGTGGAATACAGATCAAACCCCTAAAATGACCTTATGTTTTGATCGATAGTGGGCTATTGGAGGGTTTAGTGCATCGGCTTCAAAGGAGAAAAACCCTCATGAATTAATGCTCCATTCTTTCATGCGACACAACCTCTCCCAGCTCAACTCATTTTTCTGGCAACCTCCTTAACTTTTCCAGCAACCCGCATCTGATTTTCTCTTTCTCTTCCACTCCTTCAGGGTTTTTTCTTTTTCTTTTTGTGCTTTATTTTCCCTTTTGCTTCCTCTTTTACTTCTATTTTCCTTTCTTTTTATCTTTAGAGGGTTAATTTTCCTTGTTTCCTTGACATTTATTGCTATCTACTTGTATGTTTTGTTTAGGCATGAGTTTTTATTAATTATAAATTTTAATGAATTTTGAATATTTTTCTATATTTGAGCATTTATATATATAGTATTAACTATTTAATGTGTCAAAAATATTAGCATAACGATCATCCTGCTATCCGCTACCCCTTTTTTGGTGTCGGCCGCTCCACACCACTATTCTGGGGCTGATAACTATGATTTCAAGCAAGTGAAACAGACTGGCAATCCCAAATGGAGGAGGGAAAGTAAAAGGGCTTGAAACAGAACATGGTTTAGAAACTGGATGTTGTAATTATAAAAAGGCAACAAGAACTACTAAGTGAGATGCAGCGGTAGATGGCAGATGTAATTATAACAAAAGCTTGTGGTCTAAGGAAGTCTACACAAATCTTGTCTCCACCTAACCGCTTCCCGTTCATGACTTCATGGCCCGAGTAGCATCATCCAGATTGAGAAACTCAACACACGCAGTACCGCGGTCTATAAAGAACTTAAAATCTTCAATCTTACCGAATTTGCAAAAGTCGGCTTCCAAATCTTCCCTCGCAACAGCGGGAGTAAAACCACCCACCCACAATTGTTTACACGGCTTTGCCTGAAACACACCATTCACTTATTTATTTAATTAATTAAATTAATTATTCTCAACACAAAGCCACATTGTGAAATAAATTATAAAACAAAATATTTTCAGTTTTGACAAACCGGTCTGGCAAACTCAATTCTGATTTGAAACCCACGCAGCGAAGCGCCTTGCAAGTTTGATTTTGCGGCCTTAGCGTCTTCGACGCGCCTGAACAAGACGAAAGCGAAGGTACGCGAGGAATAGGAGATGAGTGAGTCCAGAGAACCGTACGGAGCCAATAGTTCCATGAGATTGGAATCTGTGACCTCCGGCGGCAGATTTCCGACCCAGAGGTTGTTGGTGGGGCTTCCCCACTCCTCGACTTCCACGGATTTGGAAGGAGGCGGCATTGTAAACCGGGAACAGCAACAATAGATAACTAGGTTACGAAATCCCCAAAAGTAGTTGATTCAATTACTGTAAATAAATTTTGAGAGGGTTTGAAACCCTAGAAATGAAAGAGACGTCGGATTTTGATTTTACTTGAGGCGGAGAAGATTTGTTTTGTTATGTGGCAGTTTGCATTTCACGATGAGCCACGTCACCAATACGGCAACACCAAATGCTCGCTGCGTCCGAAACGACGCTGCGTTTCAGTTTTTATAGTAAACTAGAATACTGATCTTTTTTTTTAGTATAAATTCAAAAAGTATTAAGATTTTACCATACTCACAGTCACACTTTGCTAAACGGGTGAAGTTAGACTCTCTTACTAACTTGAGTTTTGCACGATCACATAACAAAATAAACTAAAACTTATTTTTTTATGAGATTGATGTGAAATATTATTAATCTTTATCAAAAAATCTGATTGATCAATTTTAATTAGTTATTATATCTTAATTACATATTTTTTCATCCATAAAATTCAAACTTAAGTCTTTATTTAAAAAAATTAAATTTAGTATCAGTTAGATCAATAATTTATTGGTAAATAAATTAAGACTTTAAGGGCAAGCAAGTATAAGAAAAAATATGCATAAACTCCACCAACTAGAGTTTTTTTATAAAATCTTACTATTTTTATTACCAGACTAGATTATGTCATGGACTTTTGTACTTCATTGCAAAAAAAAAATATTAGAGTACAATTTTTGAAATTGTACGAAACAATATTTTTTAAAATTAAAATTTATGAGATGATACATTTAAGATTTAAAAAATTGTTGTATTTAACCTTGTTAAGATAGAAGAATAAGACTGAGCAACATCTCACTTGTTTGTATAAATGTAATAAAGCTTACTTACTCACTTGTGGTCCTTTTTATGTTAGACAGAACACTTGTGATCCTTTAGGTATACCAAGTGTGAAAAAAAAAATCTCAAATTTTAATTGTACCAATTAGGTTGCTCATAATCATAATTGCCCCATTTTAGTTTCACACAATTTACAAGTTTAATCTTCAAATTCTAATTTGGTATATTGAAATTGCATACATAAATGTGAAAAAAATTCATAAAGTATTGCAATTGAATTCAAATTCATACCTCCATCAAAGATTTTAAAATGTATAAACATCAAATTACACCAGAGTAATTTAATCAACTATTACACCATTTTATAAATTGATATAATATATAATTTTTATTAATCTTAACTGTTAAATTATATCTACATATTGTTAAAATTATTGCATCAAATTTTGTCAAAATTAAACAACAGTAAAAAGATAATTAAATGATTCATATGTTAATATATTTTAAAATATTATATTACATTAATTTTAATATATATGAATGAAGTAACAAATAATTTTGGATTAATATAAAATTATATATATATAATCTATGTAAAAGGAACCTTCAATCCAACTATAAATTTTAATAAAATATTATTCAGTTAAAAATTATTGCCCATGTAATAGTTGAACTAAATTACATATGTATAATTTGATTTCTCCTCTAATTTATATCTTGACATATACTTTACAGAAATATAAACTAATAAATATAAATTATTAGTATTATATTAATAATAATTATTAAGACACTCATTTATATATATTAGTAAGTCAATATAATAATAATTTATATTATTAATTTTTTTGTATGTTGAGACTTGCAGATAGATCCTTAAGAAGCCACTTATACGCGCTCTTGGTAGTAAAACTCAATCCAGAGTCCAGACCCATATATGGTTCTCGTTCCTTTGAGGGAAGTGGGGTGGGTGGCCATTGGCCAAGGAGTTTACTTTAAACTGCTAGCTAGCCTTCTTCCCGCCACACATCCTCAACTGAGTGAGTGGCATGTATGCACTGTAGTGACTGTGCACATCTAAATCGCACCCCAACTTTCTAAGGCACCAAGTACATACACACACTCCCAAATGGAAACAAAATTTCTGAAATCATATTGAGAACATAGCATCAAGCACATATTATGCCACGGATGGATTCATACCCTACCCTACATAGAACAAGTTTCTTTAGACTTTCAAGATATTATAAGTAAATAATCTAAAAATTATCCTTTGCTTGCCGGATGACACCAAGGGCTTCTGCATCATTTGCTGTGGCTGCAATCCTTAGTGATTGCCGGATTGCAGCACTGGATGTACGAAGGAATGGATTACAAGCCTTTTCCACCTTCAGTGTGGTGGGAATCTGCACAAACAGTACTTAGTAATTTGGTTCAAGCAAAATGCAAAGGATTCAAACACACAATGAGACAAACAAAGATATATAAGGTTAATAACAATGATATCTGACTAGTGAATAAGATTAGTTAAGAAGAGTTGTTAGGGAGAGGAAGATGGAGGGAGGACACTTCAGGCCATTAATTAAAAAGAGGTGCAGTGTAAAACTTACCGTGGGCAGGCCTTTACTTCGGAGGTAAGCTACTTGGGCAGCATAGGATTGAAGCTCCTCATTTTCAGGTTCGATAGACAATGCAAACTTTATATTATTCTGCCAATACCAAAGCAAAAAAGTCAATGTCACAGCACTAGGCCAGGAAAAGGAAGCACAGAACATGAAGGACAAGAGTGAATGTAACTAACCAATGTATACTCGTGTCCACAGTATATATTTGTATCATCTGGCAAAGACATGATCTTTTTAAGAGAACATAGCATCTGCAACATGGACGAAATTCTCAATAATTGAAGATGCAACTAGAACTACAAGCTTATCAAGTAACTGACTTGACACACTTTGCATCAGCAACGACACGGTAAGTTTATAAAGCCAAACATTATTTGGCAAAAGTTACACAAGTTAAAAATAATAACATTAGTGCAACAATAACTAAACAAATATGTATTCCTGTATCGATTTCTAATATATAGTGATAAATACCATAGCAACATATAATTTGATTCAATTTTTCATACATATAGATTGCAAACTTGGGGGCAATTGTCTAAGAGCATCTTTAGTGGTAGATTTTAAATTGAGATCTTAGACCACTTTTTGATAATTTTCATAGAACCACATAGGATTGAAGATCTCTTAAGATCTCTCTAATTTTTCTTTAGTGGTAGATCTTAGGGAGAGAGAAAGAGGTAAAGAATTTATTTTTTTTTGAACTATGTACAAATCTTGAAGGTTCTTCTACAAGAACCCATCTTCCATGTTGGAGATCTCTTCACCTCCTTTATTGGGAGATCTAGTGAAGATCAGATCTTGAGCTCAAGATCTTTGCTCAAGATCTAGTACTAAAGATGCTCTAAGGAATATTCTAAATCTGCAACTTAAGAACAAAAACATATAATATTGGTTATGGAAAAGACTTAGAGAAGTCCTAACCAGATTTTAGATATAAGGCGTTCCAGAAATAAGTCAAATAATTGTACCATATTTTATCAAGGCATTTACATTCACAAGTTTCGAGTTACACAAAAGGATACTGGTTATCACAAAGTCCTCATCTTATAGCAATTTCAATAACAAGTTCCTTCGTGTGGGTATTTTAAAATTTCAAGCACTTCTGGCAAGGGGATAAAACAAGATATAAAAAAATAATACATGTCCCAAGATGCAACAACTTATCACTGGATAGAAATCTCAAACCTTTATATAGAAGAAAAAAAGGACAAGTACAATTTAAACCAACCTGCTGTGGGGTTCCTTCAAAGAGCTTGCCACATGATAAGCTGAACAAAGTGTCTCCAGTAAAAATTGCCCCAGATCCAGGAAAATAGAAGCTTATATGGCCTGCATACAGTATAAATAAATAGAACACTAGAAAAATGAGCCACAAAATAGAAAACAGATTTTTTAACACTTTACAACATTAAGAAAAATTACTAATGCAAATAGGGCATGAATGTGACCTCGGGTGTGACCAGGTGTGTCCATTACACGCACCTCATGGCCAGCAAACATCCACTTATCACCATCATTCAAGTGGATATCAATGCCAGGAATCCTTTCCTTGTCAGTTCCTGAACCAATCACCTGTAATGCAACATGGAAGTGTTACCATCTACACAAAGTAACTAGTAAGCATATAAAAAATACATCAAAAACCGTTTTTAGAAAATTCAGACCTTTTGCTTAAATAGGCATAATATAAAAACACACAAAGTAACACTCTAATGGTGTGATTGGTAGAAAGGAGAGAAATAATATTTGAGAGCATTTTGGTACCTTTTTTGTGGGACCCACACCTTTTACACTCTACTTTAATTAAAAAGATTATCTTCTATTTCCATCCTTTAAACCAAACACACCCTAAGAGCAATCAACTATTCAACTCGTCTAAGTTCTAAAGTGCTTCATCATCATCAAAGTGCCTAATATGTCAAATTTTCAATAGATTTTTTTTGGCCAGCAAATTTTCAATAGATAATCAGATGAAATTTGCAAAAGTTTATTTTGCTGAATTTCACAGTTATTATGTCTAACATGAATGCTAGATTGGACAAAGGTAATCATTTAAGTCTTAATCCTAAAAACCAAAAGATATTTCTACTTGCCAAGGGAAGATATAAAAGATACCAGTACCATGGAAAAGATAAAAAGTTAGAAAGACAAACAGAGCAAAGTGTAAACCTCACTTTTGATCTGCTATTTTAAACGGTACTACTATTATTATGATCATTGTCATCATCATCATCATCTTTATTATATTATTATAAAATGATGCCACCAAAAATACACATGGAATATCAATACAAAGTATAATAAATCTCAGCATAAAAGTCATATAAATACCTTTGCCCCATATCTTGCTTTCAATTCTACATTTCCGCCGGTGTGATCATGATGATGGTGAGTGTTGAGTATGTATGTCAAGTTTCGATTTTTCCTGCTCAAGGAATCTATGATAGGCACAGCTTCAGAAGGATCAACAACACCAACTGTACCCGTGTCCACATCATGTAACAGATAAGCATAATTGTCCTTCAGGCAAGGTACCTAAAAAAACAAAATTTAAACACAATAGCGTCACAACTTAAGCTTTCATCATATTTCTTCAGAAAACTTATCAGCGTGGGTGACGTAATTGTAATCCAATAGCTCTATGAAAACAGAGAAGACTGCTAAGAGACCTGCTCTCACCAATTCAATCTGTAATGAGGAAGACATACTGACAACACTGCAAAATTGAGTCACTCTCAGCGAGCGGCTAGCTCCACGCAGCGTTTTCAACGGTGTAGAAAACAATCGCATAAATCCATATAGCATGCCTTTTCTAAAGCAAAGTTGTCTCACATCTGGCCACACGCACAACCCACTTTTCACCTAAGAAACACAGAACAACCAAATAATCAATAGCCACCTCTTCACCCAAAATATCAAGTAAAACACACTTGCAGATAGGTTATAATCACAAACCAAGAAGCAAAAAAACAAACAAACAAGTATACATATAAACGCAACTAATTTCAGAATTATATTGCAATATATATCAAAGTCTATTAATTCCAAATCACAAAGAAAAGAGATAGAGACAATAGACCAAATCAAACAATAAATTGGGCATAGCAGATGAGGGGAAGAGAGAGGGAGAGGCAAACCCTGGAACAAGGAAAAGTGGCCATAGCAGAAGAAGCCTTAGAGAGCATATGCAGCATCTAAGCTATGTATGGTTGAAAAGGGAAAAGGAAAGAGTGGGTTGGCACTATTTGGTTGAAAACGAAGTTGCTTTTCTCTCCCTCACCTCACCGTGTCCTCCACCACCACCTCTTCTTCATGTTCCTCATTATTCATTTTATTATTTTCTGAGGTGGCAATACCAATACCGATACCCTCAAACCAAGACATTCGGATATTAATGACTGTTTATTTATGTATTACACCACCACACACTACTCTTAATGTATGCCACGTGGACAACTAATCTCAACGCTTTCCTTCCCCTAGATTCCTTGAATCCTCTGCACCTCTATAATTTTCATGAGGCTGTGTTTAGTTTAAGGTGAAGAATTTGAGATGTAAATATGAATTGAGGTAGTTTAGGGATGAAAGTTATGGGTGATTTTACACTAGAAGTTTTTTTAAAATGTGGGTCTTAGTAGGCAAAATTTTAATTCCAAAATGAGATGAAATGGAAGAGAGATAATTTGGATTGCTGCTTGTTGAGAAAAAGAGTCATTTTTTCAAAATTATCCCAAGAAACTTGTGCTCCTCTTGGGTTTGAATTTAGACCAGTCACATAATTGATTATTCTGTTAATATAATTAATTTGTATCAATTAAATTGTTCAAAAATTGGATACATTTAATATCAAGGTTACAACATGAGGAAGTTCCATAATTGATTATGTAACTTTTATAATTGTATAATTCTAAAAATAAAAAATTGTCACATAACAGGTAGAAACATTTTTTATTTAATGGAGTTAAAATTGATATTTGCTTCATTTTTTTATCTTTTTTTTTACTTATTACTTTAATTTAAATCTTACATCTCTTTTTATTTTTTTTGCATTCTTCATACTTTCATTTATTTTTCATTTTTCTTTATTAAATACTACATAAGAATGTTACTAAAGAGTATCGTTAAAATATTGGTTAAGAAATTAAAAAAGATAAAATATTTATTATAAAAATCATAAAAAAAACATATAAAATATCATTTAGAGTACAATTTTATCTATTCCAGTAAGTTTTTTTTTCTCCTTTTAATTTTACACCGGTTAATATCAGCCTTTTACTAATTGATGCCTCAACGGATTTTTTTTCTTCTTTTATTCTTTACTTTATGTGATGAACATTTTTCGTTCATTGCGAAAGGTAAAAACAAAATAATTTCAAAGCCAACAACAAAACAAAAAAGATTGTTCAGGGAGGGTATCGCTTTTGTATTATGTTTCACGTAATTGTTGACGTCTTTTGCAGCTTTTGTCTTTTTTTTTATTTATTTACAAAAAATACTTGCGTCATTTCCCTAATATCATGGTTGATAGAGATGGAGGAAATTAAATAAATAAAAATAGAAATAGTGATTGAAAATAGATGAAGGATAAAATAAAAAATAAAGATTTCGGTTGAAGAGGAATAAAAAAATGAAGAGATAAATAATACAATAAAGTCTCACCATTTTTGAAATTATTTCCTCTCTTTTGTTTCTACCAAAAAAAAAACAATTCTATCTTCTGATCCTCTTCCGCTTTCAATTTCTCCTATATCAAACAAGCTTTAAGCATTGTTGTTTGATAAAAGTGTGTTTTTTTCATTGGCGAATTATTTTAAGGGACATTATATTTATACACGATTTGTTACGGAATTGGACAACAGGTAAATTTTTTTTTTTTTTGGTTGAAAAAGGTGTAACAACGGGTAACTACACTACAAAAAGCCTACTCTACATTAAAATTGGACAATATTTACACATGCTATTCTATAATAATAACACGATCATTCTTAAAATCTTTCTTTAAAGAACATAATAATATTGACTATTTTGCATGAGTTGAGATTATTGTGAGTGGATTTGGCCCAAGTTGGGGAGTGGGCGTGAAAGGGAAATAAAATTGGATGGGTAATTGTTTCCATACCGTATCTAGCAAACGTGTCGCACTACCGGCCGCTTTATTAAGGGGAGTGAAGAGATAAACATATCCCTTAATTTATGTTTGGGTTAAACATAAGTAAAAGGAATTAAATAGAACGCTATTATTTTCATTTTTAAAAATGAAATAATATAAATGAAATATTTTTTTTTATTTCATCTTATATGCTATATTCTCTATTTTAATTACGGAAAGTCCCAAATGAGATGGCTACACTAAATTATATCCTCAAATATTAGTTATTAATATATTAATTTTTGTTAATGAGAATAATTTAAACCCACGTCCTTTTTTTTCAATAACTAAGTCAAACCTTATAACTCTTTACTAAGAGAGTTAACCGAATCATTAGTCAATTTGCAGAATGGTGTTCTTTTCTTTACTCCCCGACACTTTGTTGTTGCTTTGTAGTTTACGCTCATTTGGTCATTTACTTTTTCAGCTTTTGCTTAGAATTTGTGTAATGAATAAAGGGTTGATGGATTGTTACATTTCATATTTTTCTCATCAGAAGTAAATTCAAATTATCTGATGTAAGAGAGAGTTCAATTCAATCGACCAGTGAAGCTGCAGCTGTGATCCAAAAGAAATAAGATGATTCTAGTCAACTTTATGGTTAATGTCCATATCCACTACAGTTGCCAGTAGGCACGGATAGTGCAATTGCAGCTTGGGTCCTACTATGCACAACACAATGAAAGGTGGAAATAAAGATTTGCTTGCTGCATAATTTGCCACAATCATGGTGCACATCTCAAAGTTCATTCAGTATTAGAGCCAGGGAAAATTATAAATTGACAGGATTATGGCATTTTTAAATGCAGCAAATATATGTGATATTAACATTTCTATACAACATTCACATATTATTAGAGCCGGTCCAACAAAAATTACTGTCTAAAATAAAAATTGAGAATTTTTTTTTACTTTAAAAAACTCAAATGTTGATAGATCTAAAGTTCAAGTTTTAATTGTTTTATCTTGAGTCAAATCCTGCATTTGATGCAGCAAGCCAACAATGTAAAATAATTATAAAATGTTGCATAATTAACTTTAAAAACCATTTTTATAAGTTATTATCGGACTCTCTAATTGACCTTCTTGCAAAAGATTCTCTTTTTTTGGTGCCCATGTGGTTGTGTTGTGCATCACAATCACATATGAAGTCTCTAATAGAGTTAGGCTTTGGCATAATCCACAATTCCACAAGCTTAATATATTTCTTTTGACCAATATCTTCTAGGTTGTATTTTTTTAGTTACATACGAAAAAGGAGGATTCTTAATGGCATATAATTATGGGGCAGGGGACAGTGGTCCGACTCAACCCATCTCAAGTAGACTACTAGTAGTCGCGACTTCTCGTCTTTAGCAAAAGAAATTCATGCGTCATATATCATCACAAGAAATATGGAAAACAATAAAGTATTTCAAGATCCATCCACATAAATAGAAAAGAGATTAAGAGAGACAATTGCAGGCTTACATAATCATCAATGCCATCATATATAGGGCTCTGTCTGCAAAAAGTTTCAAAATCAAAACTCAGAACTTATCAATTATTATCAAACAAGAATCCTACGTGAATTAGGAAGCCTTGTGATTAACTCAAGAAAGGAAAACACAAACAATTTCATTATTCAAACATCAACAAATGAACATAGTACTTGACATTGAATTATCTCTCACTTATTCTTTATCTTTTTCATATACATGCATCTTAATAATACATTTCAAAATGAAAAGAAACAGCTTTTCGTTGTTCCAATTTTGTGTTCACAAAACATTTTTCAAAAGCAAAATTACTGCTATTGGATTGTTATTTCCATCTTCCCCGTCCTATGTTCCACACTGTGTTCTATTATGTTGCTTCCTTCCTCTTTCTTATCTCTAAATAATTTGGTCATCCCGACATTATTCTTTACGATTTACAATATCACTTTTTGGGCCAAGCCATCATTAGAACGAAATAAGTTACAAAATCACAATCAAGAGGAGTAACATATTAAATGAATAACTGCTAGTCTGCTACCTTCTACTGAATAAAAATTCACAGTCATGAACAAAATAGTGGAGAACAATCAGGAGGATAAACACCCTTCTATTTTCATATTTATCATCCCTCGCCTTCATCCTCATCTCTTGTTGTTTGATCCCTTATACGTAATCATCAAGATTAAATGGTACCATTCAGAAGCGATATATCAAATGTAGCTAAGGCTCAGATTAAAATAGTGCTGAAGCATTATTCTTTGGTCAACCACTTTTTTTTTATTCTAAAAAAAAAAAGCTTTTGAAGAGGCAGAAAAAGAAGGAAAAAGGAGCTGCCAAAAGATTCTTTTTCAATCTGAAATTACACACACGATAAGAATGCAGACTCTATGCTAGTAATTCTAGCATGAACAGGTGCCTGTTAAGACACATTACCAATCATAACTCAAAAAACAGTAAAATAATTATTGAAAAAAGACATCAAAGCCCTTGCTAGAATTGCTAATGCTCACCTCCTGTTATTAGACTTATTGTGTACTGCGGGTCATCAATGAACTAGCCTTCACCTGAAAACTCAAATTAAAATTTTATCAGGCTTCAGATACTCAATGAAGCTTAATTCTAATCACTTTTCAAGTGTACCACTACCATACAATCTGAAAAACTTTTAGATTTTATGTTAGTGGTATACTTAATTATATAATTGAGATAAAATTGTGTTGTGATCAGTGAAAATCCCGATCCCTTTGGGAACATCTAGCTACATACTTTTGGAGTAAGGATTAACAGTATTTGTAGAAGGAACTAAAAGAAACATAAGGGGTTTTGATTTATCTTCAAGCTCAGCAGTATGTGGATACCGCAATTGACATATACTCTTGATTGATATATAAGAAGTCGAGAAGAGAGTTCCTTCTGAATTAAGGATGAGAAACAACAATGGCAAGAAAACAAGGGACATTTTATGATAATCACAAGTTATCAGAAGAAGTTTAAGATGCAGCCAAAGGAATTGCGGCTTCAATGGTGGCTTTTTCCAATACTTATATTTCTTGTGCTTCAATTTAATTAGCCTTACTTTTTTTTATTTATCAGCAAAGATAAATATATTAATTAGCCTTACTTGATTTCTTCTTCTGGCCTAGATATTATCGTTTGTCCAAACTCACGTGCAACCATTAATTGGCTGCATCTAGTTGGAGAACTTGGGAATTATTTGTCTCCAGATTAACGGTTAGAAGATTTACCAAGCCTGAAAATACAAAAGTTCATCATTAATTGTTTGTTGTAATCTAATCAATAGTCTGTATCTTGAGCTAGGACCAAGTTAAATGCACTTTGGAATTTCAGTTTCACGTCTTTTTTATTATTGTCAGAGTAGATTCAAGTAAACCATTGTAAACACTCTTTAGACAACTCCTACCTCAAGCAGAGACAAGTAAGACATCGTATAGTTTCCTTATACATTATCATTTATAATTCTCTGGCGTTTGCATTCGTTTGCTGAGCCGGGTAATGCTGGCTTGTAACTACAGTAAGGGCACCAGAATTTTTGTGAAGGTTCAGGTCTCCTTGTTCCAAAACCGGAGGACATAGCATGAGGCTGGTTTCAGCGACCACATCCGGCTCCTGACAGTGGAGGGATAACAGATTGCTCCACTTCCAGTCCACCATAGTCAGGTGTGCCAAGCTCTTGAACTATAAGGAAACTAAGAACCTGTTTTGATTAGGATATCATTCGAATAAATTTTGAGACTTTATAAAGATGTTTTCCCTGTTTTAATTAGGATATCATTTTTTTAATGTTCTTTTACGCAAAAGCCGCAATATTCCACTTTAGATAAACACTTAATAACAACTAAAAGGATAGATGATTATTAAGAGTAAGTGAGTCAAAATCAACGCTGGTCCCCATTTGAACAGGCTGACTCTATTTTTATTTCTGTGAAAATTGGGTCAGCCCAATTGGCACTGTCCAGCAAGAAACATTCAGTTTTCCAAAATTCCACTGCATACATTTTTATCATCCTTTGACTTTGACTTTCTCGATATCTTCTAACCAAAGTTAAAATTAAATGATACGACTTTGTGCTGCACGTTTGAATTGTTCCTGCAGCCAATAACCATCCTTCTCTTGGTAAAAGTTTGCACTATTTTCTTGTTAGACGAGCTGATGCAGTTTTGTTGGGGCTAAACAACTCTACTTCAAAATTCATAAATCATTAACTTGATCACGAAACAACTAGTGGAGCAAATATCACCGAATGTCATATATAGTGTTACATTTTATCTTATTATCTGTAGTTTTATAAGTTGTAACATCTTCAACCTATACTGTCAACCCAATTAAAAGAGAGAATTTCCAAAGGGGCAAATCTAGAACTAGAAGAGAGATTTTCATTTTTCATTTGTCCTGATGCAGCCTAGCAGTTAAGATGCTGCGTGTGATTGGTACTCAAATAGATTGGTACATAATTCTCTTCAAATGTGTTTGGATAGAGAATTTTAATCGGGGAAAGTAATTTATCAGAAAATTTAAAATTCATTATTTGAATATTTTTATATGAAGAATTTAAATTTTTGTAATTTTAAAACAGAATTTTAAACAACTAAAAATATGGAATTTAAATTTCCTTCTAAAAGGTGAGAAATTAAAATTCTCTTCTTTTATAGAAGTTCTAACCGCATGACTCTTTACTCTGTCTCTATCACCGATGAGTACTCCGACCTCCGCTACTCTCATGATATTCATCTCAAGCGCTTCTCCGTGCATGAGATTCAAAATTTAAAAAATGAAGAAATTCAATTTCTTTATTCAAACACAGAATTCTGAAAATAAAAGAATTTTAATTGATACATTTTAATTTTTCTGGATTTTAAATTCCCTTGAAACTTTAAAATATTTCAATCCAAACATATTCTTCGTGAAAATGCAATTCATGGTTGCGCCAATAAGACACCCAAATCAAATGAAATGGAGAGTTGACAGGTGAAATATGAAATGGATTTGCTTTAGGCTTTATACTTTGGCACCAGAAGTTATATCGTACATGATTTCGGAAACTATGCAAGAACCACAAAATTCAAGGAAGGGCATTAGAAAAGATCATATCTGCTTATATCTTCCATTGTTTCAATTTGTATAATTTCATCTGAACAATATTCAGAAAAATGAAAGAAAATATCCTCATAAATCATGTTTGTTATCTCCCCTACTAAATAATTAGACTCCATCTATTCCTCAAACCCCATGTAGGATTTATGTACAAACAGACGAAAGAGGGGGCAAAAAATAAGTGAAATTTAAAGAGGACCTTGGACAACTTTTAGTGACCAAGTTTAGTCCCACTCTGCCTATCTACTCATGCATCGTTAAGCTAAGCTATGTACTCATTCACCTTTTGGCTTTACTTTGAGTTGTTTGGATCTGAGGTGACGATTGTGATCCACCACTGAGTGCAGCAGCAGCAGATTCAACATGTGTAAGAAGATATTCATATATCTTCTTCCTCAACCGGTCAATTGTCTCTGTTGAGATCTGGCATGATTCTCCCTCATCCTTGGTCGATCCTATCTCATCTAACCAATCGTTAACACTCTTTAGTTGAGTGAGCATACCTGCTATTTGGCCATTATCTGACAAGGTAGTGTCCCCATCACTGTCCAAGAACCTCTCAACAAATCCCAAAAACCAGTCTCGGGACTGTAACTGTAACATTTCAGCCAAATTAACTACCTCATTGAGACCATTTCCTCTAACCCATTCTGGGGGAGGTTGCACTAGTTGCTTCTGACCATTTAATAACCCATCACCTGATTTGCGAAGAGTTCCTTGTGAGGAATGCTTGGAATTAGCTGTCAAACGAGTTTTTGCATGAACTTTTGATGAAGCATCTTCACTGGAGTTGTGTAGGACTAACATGTGTTGACTTCCCACAACAGTCTTTTGATTTTGAGAATTGCTTGAAGCTGGAAGCTTGGATGATTGAGATTCTCTTGTAAAAACAGCAAATGATGACAAATTGGTGGCCAAGGCTGCCTGGACCCAGGAAGCCGATTGTTTTTGTCTATCTGATTTTACTTTTAGAGCTTCTTCCACTGTGCTCCTTTCATAATCTGGAGATGAACCATCTGGAATGGGTTTTGACAAGGATTCAGCAATTGTCCGGGTACTATTCAGGCTAGCATGAAGAGTTAAAAACTGCTCTACTGCTGGCTGTGGGTTATGTTCCTTAGCAGAATTAGTTAGCTCCGAGTATGTTCTGCCAGAAACATCACAAACAAGTGTCAGCAACAACTTGGTATGTAGCATGGAATTAGAACATTCCAACATAATAATCTATCAAATGTAGCAACAACTATATTTTTATGGATAAACCTGAAACCCTGCTGTATATTAGGCATCTTACTTTAGTTAAATTGCAAAGTTTTCTTAAAAAATGTGAAATATATACATGATATGTCTATCGAAAGTATCCCTGCAAATTAAACTACAAGCCAATTCTGATAACAATTAACACAGATAGCATTCATACACACTTTCTTCCCTTTCTGTCCAAATATTTCCAACAAGTGTCCAAGAAATCTCTGCCTTGATTACACACAATAAATAAAGGTTAAATTACAAGTAACCTGAATGTGATCTGAAGTTGGTTATCTTTGCCTAATTTTGATTTAAAAAATGTCACACTCTCCACATGTGGTTTCTCCTTTTCAAAAGTCAGTTCAAACTTAAAATTACCCACCTCTTTAACTTTTACCACTGAATGGCAATGTGTAATCGAGAAAAAATAGATACTCAGAGAGAATAACCCTAAACCACTAACTACATATGGGTTATGCATAGCTAAAATGAACACCGAGAATGAACTACTTGTACTTGAGAACAATGAGTAAGGCCAATGAATTGATTAGATGCTATATCACTCCAAGCACAATAATTCAAATGTAAAGAGAACTTCCATCAGATCTGGGTTAATAAATTGAGCAATTATAATAGTAGGAATTTATAATGACAGTACATACAACTGTATGCATGTTTAGAGTTACCCAAGGAATGATAGAACATATAAAAGCCTGTTAACCAATACGTTCTTGATAATTTATAATAGATTAGGCAAAACGCAACTCCAAAATAGGGCACAATGAAGAAGAAAATCTCTACATAGCAATGCAAATAATAAAGTATAGGATTTAGGCCACCAATTCAAATACTTCAATTTCAATATTCTTGTTAGTACTATCTGATGATAAAATAGAATATTGAAGAAGTGATGGAAATTAGAAGACACAATTCATTGAAAGTATCAACAATAATTTTTTGGAATGCCACTGATTTACCTCTTCAGTGAAAGAGGTGCTTTACTTCAGTAGATGAAGAAAGAATTTGCTCAGAAGTACAGATATCAGTCATATATCTAGGTTCCCAATATTGACCACATTGCGTAACAGTGTAAACTAAGACTTCTAAACATTTCGGCAGTTCAGAAGAATTGTTCGTAATTAACTGCCTAAAGTTATTCTCCTGATTTGAATTATTCATACCTCAGACATTGCAGTAAACTCTCGGCGGCAGCAGCCTCTTGCATAGCCTCAGTTGCTGCTATCTGTGCCGCATCTCTGTGTTTCATTACTTCCTGTCACAAATGTCAACATAGAATAAGAACAAAACAATACAGTTAAAGAATTTCTCATCTGAACAGAAGGATTCAGTATGCCATATAATCTTCTGAATAATCATCTAGTAAGGATATAAGTTAGGAACAATGATATGATCATATGACCCAGTTTTATACCTGTGGCATACTTATTATATAGTAGTATGCATGAATCTAACATGATACTCATTTGAGTTGTTTCGGTGTAACTCATGAGACCATTTTTTTAAAATATATTCTGTGACAGCCAAGAATCAAAGAAGCAAAATGTGAAAGCAAAGGAGTTCTTAAGGGATATACCCTTCCAATCCATGAAATAGATGATGGGAATGAAGCCCATTGAACACTTGCATCTGTCACTTTTCTATTACTTAGAGTAACTTTGACCAAGTTTCCAGGGAGTCCGCTGTTAGAAACTTCTGCTGATTTCTTTCCAATCGAAGTTCTTTGCTTACTAGACTTTTCTGGTTCCTCCACAGTTCCATTAGCATTAGCCTTCTTTGTAGGCGTTTGAATCTTATGTTGTTCCTTAGAGGGCTTTCTTGGTGCTTGGATCCTGCTCTCCTCTTTAGATAGCAACTTTTCAGTTGAAATGCTTCTCCTCCTAGGCGTCTGGTAGACCACAAAATGAAAGAAAGATATATAAAACTGTTTAATTGACTCAATCCATGGAGGTAACGAATTGAAATCCAGGTCTCTCAAACTGACACCAACTAAACTTTATAGCAGAGTATTCCACATAAATTTTCAAAGGAAAAACAATACAAAATGACACAATTTAATCCAGCAAGCCTAGGCATTTGACATCAAGAGTTGCTCAAAAGGAGAAATGGTGACTCACACTTGCTTCAGGCTTAGAATCAAACTTGGTTGCAACCGTGGTTTTGAAAGACTCTTTAGTCTTGACCTCCATACTTCCTTCCCAGCTCTTCCTAAGAGCCTTTGTCCCCAGCTCAATTCCCTGCACCAAATTTCTAATCGGATTTCCCATCGCAATTTTCTTCCCAACCAAACTACTAGCCCCACGAACAGCCTTTCCCGTCTCCGCCACTCCCACCTTAGCCCCAACCTTTGCCTGATGCTGCCTGACCCCATTGGCAAATTTCTCAAAAGAACTTGGCAACGAGTAGCAACTACTCGGCGACGAAGGAATGGACCGCGAATTAGTTGACTTCAATCTAGTCAAGGATTCCTTCTTGACCTGAATCTTGAGTGCAGGCTTGATTGGCTGAGGTTGCTGAGGCTGAGGCTGAGACTGAGATTTGCTCCTTCCTAAAACAGCACTTGCCTTGCTCGATTGCACATTATCTTTACCACTCCCACCACCACCACCAGCAACAATTGATCTCACTCTCTCCTTCTTCTCCTTCTCCCCAACCCCACCACCAAACACCTTCCTCGGAGACTTGGATCTATCCACGTCACCCCCACCAGAACAAGCCACATTTTTGTCATTACCATTATCGAGGAAAGCAAGGGAATGAGTTGCAACAATATCCTCAGGGGTTCCAACACAAGGGTGTCTCCCAGGAACAGGCCTAACCCCTCTGAGAATGGGAACAGGAGAAGCACCCTCCAAGCGATCAACAAACACAAACTGACCCAACTGAATCTTATCACTGAGAATGAGATCATCATGCTCATCAGGGAGTGACACGTAGGTGGCATGAGAGGAATCAGAAACCTTGAGATAAAAACCTTGGTTTGGGAAAAGCTCACCCCCTGCTGCAAGTGCAGGAACAATGCTCACAACTTGCAAAAGCGAAGACCTGTGCTCGCCACCAACCTTCACATCCGAGTTCATGTGCTGAAGAAGCTTCAGAAGCACCCCCGGAACCAGATTCGCCATTGTTGTTTTCCTCCACCACCCTCAATATGCATCCCCAATAAGAACAAACCCTCTTCGATTAAAAAAAAACAAATAAACAAACTTGGCACAGAATTATAATAAAACCCCAGGGGGAATTAATTTTCTTTGTAACAAATATGGCCTAATTCATAGGATAACAAAAAAGGACAGAGAGATTCAGTTTAAGAAAATATTCAGATTTGGATAGGCTGGTTTTGGTAGCAATTTTCAAATGGAGAACAAAAACCAAGTAATAAGACAGTATTCACTAAACAGGAATATAATTAATATCGAATAAAGTAAAAAATAAAAGAGATGGGACTTGTACTGTGCAGCTAGGTGTACATAACAATTAACAACCTGCGCCAAATTTTTGGTGGAAATTCCAGAAATTGTTTGGGGTTGGTATTTGGAAGAAGAAATAAAATAAGATTCATAGGAATGAATTTTGGAAGAGGAAAGGAAAAAAAAAAAAAAAAAGACTGAAGAGAAGAGGTATAATTGACGGCAGGTTATTGCATGATTGATACGCAAAGAGGTGTAAGTGTCAGACAAACATGTCTCTACACACACATGCTCTTCTTCAACACTTGCGACCTGACCCACTCAATTTGCTTTGTTTTGGTTGGATTGAACCCAGAAGAATTGTGGGGGCAGTTCAACCGTATGGAGGTGTTGCCAAGCCACTCAATCCAAAGGTTGTAACTTGTAACTGACTGATTCTAAGAGGGACAAAAGGGTACTGTGCTAGCTAGCTAGGGACTCAAAATGTCATTCTAATTTTAACATGTTTTTATTCCTATTCTCTGAGAAAATGAGGAATACTTTGGTTTTTTTATTTTTTATAATGTAGAATGATTATCGTTGAAGTTTCCATACGAGTGATTGTTAATGGGTGCATGTGATATGTAGCGTTAGTATTAGGAGTTAGGACCAAGGCAAATGGTGTGTCGGCTACCAACAAAATACGGGTCACCTCCTAGTAGTGTAAATAAAATATAATTAGAGCCTTTTTCTTTATTGAATTTATTCATGTATAAATTTAAATGATTTTTTTAAAATAACTTGTGTTTGCAGTGCTTTTGTTAGATGTGTTCTGTAAATAAAAGATATAAAGATTTTTTTAACGTACCAAGCTCCTTCAAATATTAATAATGTTTTTTATTTAAAGATTTTTTTTAAAATACCAAGCTCCTTCAAATATTAATAATGTTTTTTTATTTATATATTATGAGTGTCTCTCAATTCATTAGATTAAAAATTAATTCAACTCGTGATATATGACACTTTTTAAATATAAATTAAGAAAATTTTAAGTATGGACAAAAATTAAATATAAATTATATGCTAAATAGGACACTTTTCAATCCTTCAATATGTTTTAAACAATCTAAAACTCTTATTATTTTAATTTTATATTTATTTAAATTCAATATTGATTTAGTAAAAGAAAAACGTGTGGAAGCAATGCGATTTTATTCATTGCTAATAAGTAATAAAAATGTTTGGTAAGTTAGGATTGGGAATTTCGTGACCGGATTGAATTACTGTATAGGGGAAATAATAATAACTTAAGAAATAAAAGAATTTTAATTTTTTTCTATAAATTTTGAATTGTTCCTAATTCCGTTTTCCAGATACTGTCCAGAATCAAGATGTATAAAGTGAAAGTTTAATTAGTATATTTATTGTTTATCTCGTTAACATATTTGAATGAAATTAATTGCTCTATTATCAAATTTATTTATTTATTATTTGTATAAATAAATAATCAATTAATTAGTGGGTTGATAGGGATAAATTTTATGCCAATTTGATCATTTACTTTATCTATTTTCTTAAAAAATATTATTTATATTGAAAAAATTTAGTTTTATTTTTATCTTATTTAAGATGTTTAATATAATCATTTATTTTTTAAAAAAATCATTTTAATACCTTATATCATAAAAAAAAGGTTTAAAATAGTAGTTTAACTATTTAAATATATTCAAATTTATCATTTGAATAATACTAAAATAAATGATCATTTTAAATATATTTAAATTGTTAAAAAATTATTTTGAACCTTTTAAATAAGATAAAAGTTAAAAAAAATCAAATTAAACAAGGTTTTTTACCAAAATGGAGCCTAGATTTTATAACTGTAAATTTAGTGGAATCAGAAGGTGGTTGGAATGAGAAACATAAGGCATGAAGTCATAGGTTTAAATTCTCTCGGAATATATTAATACTAACTCTGTTAATATTTATTGATTAAAAATAACTATAAATTGAGAAAATTGATTACGTAAGAGTCTCAAATTTGCACATCTTTCAAATTTTGTATATGTAAATGTAAATTAATCACGATTTTCTATCATCATATCTTTAGAATATTTTTTTTAGCTAAATTAAAACAAAATATTTTCAAACAAATAATTAAAGAAATCAAACTATTGGACACAAGCGATTAATGTATTAAAGTTAAAGTTGGATTATTTAGATATTATCCGAATTTGATTTTTTGATAAAAATAATTTTTTATCCTTTTTTTTTTACCTCTAGATTAAACTTTAGATTAGTTAGAGTTTTTTTTTTCTAATGGATCGAGGATTAAGACAGAAAAATAATAATTAAAAAAGGTAAGTATTAAGAAGAAATCCTGTATTTATAATTACAATTACAAACAAATAATTTTATAAAGCTACACATGATAGGTATATATCCTTACATTTATAATTTTTTTGTGAACTTAATTAGCAATTTTAGATACCAACACAAAATCGTTGATTATACATTCCCTGTGACATTATACCCAACATGTGAATGACATTATCTCCAACAGTTGACCATGAATCTAGCAACTAACTAATAATTAAGGTAAAGAACCTTAATTTAAAAACAGAAACAAAAAAAGGAAACTGTATTTAAAAATATTAAGGATATAAATTATCATTTCGAACCTAAAATAACTATACTACATTTGACAGGAGGATATTGGAGAGGATGGGGGTTGTTTTCTTTTTAAATTCAAACCTCAAAAGAGTAGATCCTAATTGTTTTATCAATGCATAGTTAATATTAATTTTTAATTTGAAATATTGTATAAAATTTTAATGTAACTCATTTCATACATTATTATAAGGTCAAGGTTTTAATTAGTATATATTACTCTCATTTTTTTATTCTATGAAATCAATAAAAATCGTCATTTTTATAACAATACTAGGGAGAAAAAATATAATTTTTTTACAAAGACTATCATTATATATAATTATATACATAGTTTACCGAAGTGAAAAATCATGAAAGGTATATTTGCTGTTAATCCTTGCTTAACATCTTCGATTGTTATACTTTTTCAACTTGAACTTATCAAAATCTAAAAGATTATGGGACTTTACAAAAGAAAAATGATGGAATTTAGCATACACGTCAGACATAATGGAACCATATATTAGCCAAAAAGAGCAAGCAAGGAAAAAAGAGGAGAAAAACAAAAAAGAAAAAAGAAAATATGGTATGAGTGGGGACCATGTTTCTACTACCTGATCGACCTGGCATCCAAAAAGCCACTGGCATGGCATATAATATAATATATAATAATATTATAATTATATTCACACATCAAACCATTAAGATGAGAAGTATGTAACTAATTCTGGTCAGTCAGTTATTTGATGTGTGTGTGTGTGTGTTTTTAGAGGATATTTGATATCTTAATGTGATATAACTCTCCAACCAGTTTCTATAAATTGTAGTTGTACTAGACTACTAGCTAGTGTACGTACGTGTTAATGTGTTATACAACGATAAGCAATTAAGGGGTCAATAAACAGCTCCCTTAGCCGTTTCATGCATAGCAGTTTTGGTATAAATATGTTATCGGGACCCGCTTTTCTTCTATTTTCCTTTTAGCTAAGCCTAGAACACAATAAGCACTGTGGACAACGAAAAAACACCATTAGCATCACTTGATTCCCACACTATTAACGTGGGCAATAATCTGTAATCATATATCAACCACGTCTCAACTAAGAACATTCTCTCTCCTTTTTGTTTTATTCAGTTAATTTAATATCAATATAAAAAGGTAGATAAAAATTGACATATATTATGAATTTCATATATATATATATATATATATATATATATATATATATTATTCTTATCTAATAAAAATCAATTTATTAATACAAACATTATAAATTGACACTAATGATAAAAGATGTCATATTAACAGATAAGTTTGTTGATATAAAATAAATAATATATATCATGATTTATGTACAGGGTGACTTTAAGTATAATAGGGTTAGACATGACTAAACAAGTAAATATATTTCACTATCTTATGGACTCCTAATTTCTTTTAATAAAATGAATATGTTTTGCTTATAGAATATTTAATTAGAATATAATGGTATAGTGTGTAAGAGTTTGTTATATTGTTAATCAATAATGAATTATACAATTGAAAACTATTTACTTTTACAACTGTTCTTCTTATATAAGCTAAGATTGGGTGAGAAGAACCTATATTGCATTTATTAAGTTAACATGAAGGAAGAAAAAGATGACTAATGGAGAGAACCAGATTGCCAACAATGATATAGAAATAGAAATTAGAAAGAAAGACCGCCTCAACCATCCATCACTAGGGACATCCATAAGGGGCACATATTCACGACGTGAACGAGTCAAACTCTATGATGCAACATGTTAAACTATACTGCTTTACTTCTAATGCATAATTTATCAAATAATGTGACAACTTGTCATCATTTAATATTATAGTTTTTTACACAAATAATATATATATATATATATATATAGATATATATAATATGAATATAATTGAGCATTTGTAACTTCGTCTATGGATCATACAAAAAATGAATAATGTATCTGTCATCAAGCTATAAAAATTCTTTATGTGACATACATTCTTTGTCTGTTTAAAAAGTACAGAAGCAATTGCTTACTTAAGCCCACTAAGCAGCTAAAAAGTATCTTCCTCCTTTATCGTTAATCTCGTGTTTTACAGTTACATACTTACATATTAAAAAGTGGCACGGTGTCTAATTATATTTGGATACATTACACCCCTGTAAAATTACACCGTACGGGATATCGAAAAAAAAATAAAAATTACACCGTACCTCTCAAAACCTGCCTTAAAGTTGTTCTGTTTTGCGAGATTACTTATAACTATTTAAAATTTAGCTAAACTGATTTTGATCAAGAAAAATTCTGCAAATTTATTTCAAACCATCTGTTTCTATTTTTCATGCTTATTTTCTTGTCTCTTGAATAAATAAAGACAGGTCAGTAAAAATAAACAATTAAGCTCAATTTAAATGCGAAAGAGATTTTTTTCGCTTATATATTATTTTTAATTGAAACACATGGAAAAAATGCATCTTTAATTCATTTTATTTTAAAATAAATAACCACTTTTGCAACTTTGGGAGAGTTTTTGAGAAAAAAGAGAGTATTTATTAAGATATAATCGTTTTCTAACATGTTAGAAGATATATCATGTTTGTTGAATAACTACAAGGCCAACAAGAAAATTTGATCACCTAAGAGGCTAAGACTAAGAGCTTACACGAGTCATAGAAGGTTCGCATTTGATTTCTAGTGTGTCCACTGTTTTTTTTTTAAATTAATGTAAAATAAAAAGTGCTTCAACAATTAAATGTGATGAGAAAAATTGACAAGGAACGTCATTTAGAAGCATTAATTAATTAGTTTTGTTTGATAGTAATACACACTAGATGTATTTAGTTGAAAACATTGGCTTATTGGTTGAGTTAGTGTGATTGATTACCTAATTATTCTGAGCCGGGGCGACCAAATTGATCCACATAGTGGAAAGCGGGTATGAGCAATTAGTAAAATAACGAATCATATGAAGGTAAGTGTCATTATTAGTTGCTCTAAAAGTTTAATTAAAGGTAAAATAACAAGTTTTAGCTTCCACGGCATGAGCACTATGAATGAAATCAATCTCAATCAGGATATATGAATGCCCCACTAACATATAAACAGGTCTAGCAAACTCCATCGGAGTATCACTACTTGCCTGCATCTCATACTCCATAAAGGATGCACAAAACAAATGTTCCATTGCACGTGTTTTCCATTAAAGTATAAAAAAGTGATAGCACAGGAAAGCATTTCCAATTGTTATTGGGCATATAACGTCACTGGTATGCTAGAATTATTAGACCAAACCTCACCTAGAGAATTATTATAATACTCAAACTATTAGAATTCAACTCAGATCACAGCTACTCAACAAGTTCCTAAGTGTCATGAGATATTCCGGAAGAGATTGTCTACCGAGCAAGTTAGGAGAATTTAAAACTCTAGTAGGATTTACCATTATTTATGTATAATTCATATCGAAATCCACTGTAAAACTGATTAGGAATCAAATCGATTAAGGATTTGGCATGAAAATAAAGAGACTAAGTAAAGTAAAAAACTAATAATTTTGCTAACGGAAATGCTGCGGAGCGGAGGTAATTATTTAGGGAGGGATGAGCACGGTGTGGTGTGATCGCTTTTATTGCGTAGGTCCTATCTGTAATGTTGGTGTGATCCATAAAAGCGGTGCATTTTACTACCATATGCATCAAAGTCTCAAAGGTAATAAAATATAATTCTAGTTCCCTGAATTTGATTAAAATATCTTCGTGACTAAGGTGGAATATTGAGTACTCATATAACTTGTGGCTCAATCATCGCCCTTATCTAATGCATTTGGTTTGAATGCTGGGACAACCATTGTTTGCTAGGTATATCATAGAGATCCTCATTCATTACCGAATTCTCAATAAATCAACACAATAAATTTGTATTTTTGCTGTGTGTGGGCCTTTACTTTTACCATTTCCTAGTTATAAATTTCATTTGCTGAATGTTCTTTTTGGCAGACTCCGGAGCATGAGCATGAATAATAAACTTTAAATTTTGAATTGCTTAAAGTCTCATATAGCACATGGGGTGGAAAATCCATCCCTGCGATTTTTAAAACAAAAGTGGAAAGCTGAATGGTCAAAGAAATACCCAATAATCTAATCTAATAAATTAATGCTTCAACCCAAAATTAAAAAGTTACATTCGGAAAGTCAAATCATGATCAAAAACCATAATTGTATCAAAATGACAGGTAGGGAAAATCAAAATAATTTAAATGGTAAAATCTAAACATATAGTAAGTCTCAACGCGACCATAATTTTTTTTTCTCCACAAAAAAAAAAAAAAGCAATCAATAACGGTAAAACATCTAAACCATAACAATACGTTCATGGTGCCAACAACAGCACAACTACAAATGTGACCAAATGAGAAGGTGAAGGAGCCATCAGCCAGCCATACTAAGAAGCCTTCATGTGAAAAAAAAATTGTTAAAAATTAAAGAATTAGCAATCAAATTTAGTGACGAAAAACTAAAAAGTATTAATGTTACGTTTCATTGACCATGTGTTCTGTCTGGATAATGTCTCCGATACAAAAAATCACAACATTTAAATCCATCCTTGTTGAAGCACATACCACTTGCTTGATACTGAAGATGAAATAGCCAAAGATAACTTGTTGCAATCAGCATTTTAGAAACAACCTTGTTACTATCAACATCCGTTTTTTCTTTGGCTACATTACATGAAAGCTAGTCTCATTTTATTGTTATACATTATCTAAATTTTGAAGGCAGCTTTTTATCTTTTCCTTATCATTTATTTTCTGACCCACTGGATTTTCAAATTATTTCAATCGCATTAGTGGTGTTTTATGATTGGCAATTGGTTTGGGATTTATTAGGTAAATATCTTAATTAAGCAATTATTTAGTAAAACTAATTTATAAATATCACTGTAAAATTTATTAAAATAAATTAAATATGATTTTATGAAACTTATTAAACCTTTTTAACTAAGAGATCTTGTCCAATTGGTTGAACAATGTATGTGAATGTTGGTAAACCTATGATACCATGTTCAATTCCTATGATTTAAAAAAAAGTTTGTTAAAAACTTATAAAAAGGTCATAAATCATTGTTATAAGTTCAAACAAGCTTTGAACAAACTCTTCCGAGCACCCATTGCAATTCCATGTTTGTCTTGAGTTTTGTAGTGTATAACTTCGAATCTTCCATTGCCATGCCAATTTTTTAGCGTATTGTTATTTGAGGAACTATACACGATTGTTTATAAATGAAGATATATTAAAAATAAAGAGTTTGAAACATCTTTATTTTGAATTAATGATGTCAGAATCAAAGATTATTTATTCTAGATTAGTAGATTGTTAGTTTGCAAAGCATCAACACACAGAACACAACCGTTAATAAATCATCAACACACTTTGTATAGAAAAGTGACACACGTAATGAATAATTGTAAAAATGTTCTGTTATTAATGAAGGCTTAAAGTCATTTAAATAATACAAGATACATTTGTTACTGTTACAAACAGCAAGAGAAAGCTATTTCTATAGTTTAGGAAACAAAAATGTTGTTACAAGAACAGTTGTTGCTGTTGTTACAAAATAACTGCAGAATAATAACAAAACTATTTCTATAGTTTAGGAAACAAAAATGTTGTTACGAACAGAAAGATAAGATCAGGATGATCTTATCTTAACACACCCCCTCAAGTTGGAGTATGGAGTGACGAAATACTCAACTTGCTTTGAAGAAAACAAAATTGCTTCATACCAAGGGGTTTGGTAAAAATGTCTGCTAATTGCTGATCCAAACGAACATAGGAAGTGATGATAGTATTGCGTAAAACATTATCTCTCACAAAATGACAATCAATCTCTATGTGTTTGGTGCGTTCGTGAAAAACTGGATTAGCAGCTATTTGCATGGCAGATTGATTATCACAATGTAAACGCATGGGCTGTGAGTGTGGAACTTCAAGAGATTGTAAAAATGACTTGAGCCATAATAATTCAGCTGTAGCTGCTGCCATTGCACGATATTCAGCCTCTGCGGAGGAACGAGACACCGTAGGTTGTTTCTTGGTCTTCCAAGAAATAGGAGAGTTGCCCAACATGATGAAATAGCCAGTGACTGAACGGCGGGTGAGAGGACAACTGGCCCAGTCTGAATCAGAATATCCACGAAGAACGAGATCATTGTCTGACCGAAGTAACAAACCTTGACTCGGGTTAGCTTTTAAATATCTCAAAATACGAATAACGGCTTTATATTGAGCAGTAGTAGGATTTTGCATGAACTGAGCAAGGACATGAACTGAATAGCTTAATTCGGGTCTTGTGATAGTTAAATACACTAGACGTCTTATGAGCCTTCTGTACCGTGCTGGATCCGAGAAAGGAGGACTCTCTGTAATGGCAAGTTTATGGTTTATTTCAAGAGGAAAGTCACACGGTTTGCATGCAAGGTGGCCAGCATCCTTTAATATATCCAAAGCATACTTTCGTTGGCTAAGAAAAATTCCAGAAGAACTATGAGCTATTTCTATGCCAAGGAAGTATTTGACAACTCCCAAATCTTTAATATGAAAGCATGATTGCAGAAAATTTTTGACAGCATTGCATATGACCTCATTGTCACCGATTAGAATGATATCATCTACGTAGATAAGTAGAGCAACAAAGTGGCCATCCTTGTGAAGAGTAAATAACGTATAATCTGCTTTGGATTGAGTGAAACCATAGGATTCAATTGATGACTTTAACTTATCAAACCAATTTCGAGGGGACTGACGCAAACCATAGAGAGATTTTTGTAAACGGCATACCTGATATGGCTTGTGATGATGGAAACCTTGTGGAACTCTCATGTATACCTCCTCTGTAAGATCTCCGTGGAGAAAAGCATTTGTAACATCTAATTGGTATAACTTCCATCTCTTGGCAGCTGCTACAGCAAGAAAAGTCCTTACACTAGCCATTTTTGCAATTGGAGCGTAGGTATCGAAGTAATCTTCACCAGCTACTTGATTGTTTCCAGCAATGACCAGCCGTACTTTGAATCTTTCTACACTGCCGTCTGATTTATATTTAATACGGTAAACCCACTTGCATGGAATTGCTCGTTTTCCAGGCGGCAAGGAAGTGAGTTCCCAAGTCTGATTATGTTCAAGTGCATCAATCTCTTGTCTCATAGCTAGACGCCATCGTTCATCAGTGATTGCTTCCTTGAAAGATTTAGGTTCGACACCAGACGAAATTGCAGCAAGAAACTGTTGATGTTTGGCAGAAAATTTAGAGCAAGAGACATAGTTAGCAATAGGATAAATAATACCTGAGGATGAACTAGAGTGGGTAGACGAAGCTGCTGGTGTATGTGCTATGACATTGGTGCATGAAAAATCTTGTAAATATTTTGGAGGACGACGAGAACGATGACCACGACCCAAATTCGCTGCTGTATCCGATTGCTGTGCTGTATCCGATTGTTGTTCCAAATGTTCATCTGTATCAGAATGTTGCAATAAAGGCTGTTCATGTTGTGTAAGGGTTGTATCTAGTGGATGAGGAGGTAAAATGGATGGTTCGTTGTTAGGTAATAAAGGATGGTTCATCTGCCATTTCTTTTGTAATATGTTGTGTGATAGGGCAAGTTGCACCATGAGGGCAGTCAGGTAGGGCACGAGCAGCATCGAGTTCATCCCAAGCACCCCTTAGTTTGGTGTAGTAAGCACTCACAGAAATTCCGTGTTGTCGCAGCTGGAACAGGTTTGATTTCAGCTGATGTATTTTTGGAGCATTTTGTATGGAATATCTTTCACGTAGATCATCCCAGAGTGCTTTGGCAGTAGGAAAATAATGAATATAAGGTTTGAGAAGAGGATCGATAGTATTATGGATCCAGCTATTTATCATTGAATTGCAAAGAATCCAAGCATGAGCTTCATCTGATGCAGTATTGGCAGGTTTGGAAATGGAGCCATCAATAAAGCCAAGCTTATTTTTAGCAAGGAGTGCATTTTTGAATGATTTGGCCCAAACATCATAGTTAGGTTCTCCTTTCAACACAACATTTGTGAGAAATAATCCAGGACTATCAGATGTGGGCATAAAAAAAGGAGAACGACTATCAGAAGGTTTGAGAGTAGGATCTGTATTGGTTTCTGGATTGGTTTGATTAGCGGAAGAAGAGTTAGAATTGGTCATGATGTAAGAAATGTGAATCGTAACTCTTAATCTGATACCATATAGAAAAGTGACACACGTAATAAATAATTGTAAAAATGCTCTTTTATTAATGAAGGCTTAAAGCCATTTAAATAATACAAGATACGTTTGTTACTGTTACAAAACACTGTTACTGTTACAAAACAGCAAAAGAAAGCTACGCTATTGTTGTTACAAGAACAGGGTGATCTTATCTTAACACTTTGGGTCCATATGTGAAAAAGGCCCATATTTGATTTAATCTACTCCAAAACAAATTGTTACTGCAATATTAGTGTCACAATTAATTTCAGTAGTTAATGTCATCTCAGAAATTATAAGTTTATAACACGCTCCCTAGACTACTATAAGCGAATGAACTTTAAATGTACGTTTCAATTATCTAAACTTGATTTTTAAATGAATTAATTGTGACATCAATTTTGCTCAAATTTATTAATTTCGTATTTTGGTAAAAGTAAACTAGTCTATTGATCTTTGTTTAAAATTTATTTGAAACATGATTTTGACAGTTTTGCAACGAGGTGACAAGTTGCCAATAGATGACGTGTGTGCAATTAGAAGAATAATTATAAATCATTTTACACCATTCATTTACTAATTCTCGAGTCAATTTTCTTGTAGAGAATCTGAGGTGACAAGTTGGCAATAGATTTTGACCAAGAAATGTTTTTATCTACAGTTTTGTAGATAAGGATAGAAGGATCCTATCCTAATCTGTTCAGCCCAAAACGAATGCATAAACGACTGGAAATGTATTGACGTCAAATTAACGAGGTTTAATCAACTAGCCACATAATCCCCAAGCAAGTTGGATCCGTCTTAAACAAAATACTAACATGATCCCAAATGTACCAACAAATACGAAAATTCTCTGAACCATTTACTAAATATGAATCCCCAAAATCCAGAGCAAAACCTAATCTTCATACAGCATTAAGAATCACACATCCTGCACGCTTAAACCTGCAAAGATGAATCATATACAATTATACTTATAAGACAATGACATAAAATCTTCATTTGAACTTCCTCATCAAGCACATCATCCAAAACTAAGAAAAAAACAAGACCAAGTTGAGACATGCAATGTAAGGTGTTTCATTTTTCTTGTCCACAATACAATCTTATCCTTTGCTTTCCCATTTGAAGAATTATTCCAACTTACAATCAAAAGTAGAAATATACCAATTTATGTAATTCAGCTACCTAGGGACGCTTTGAGCGTTTCTTTTTTCTGTTTTCATTTTTTGAAAATAATTTTTAGTTTCAAATTTTCAAGATTGAGATATCATTTATTGAGAAGAAAGTACTCTAATGTGTCACCATACCAGAAAATACTCTAAGATACCACCGTGCCAGAAAATACTCTTAAGGTATCACCATGTTCTCACTTTTTCATAACAGACTAAAAAAGTTGATTGGTTATTTTTAGTTTTGAGCCTAATTTTGAAAATATATTTAGAGAGAATGTTTTCTAAATTTTAAATAAATGTATTTTCACTCTTATTTTCTGTTTTCTTCCAAAATGAAAAGATAAAACACTCAAAACCAAGCGCCATATTCACATAATATAGCTATAAAAAGTGTCAGCAGAAATATTTGTGATGTGAGTAAACTAACCTGGAGGAAGTGATTGCTTCAACTTATCAGCCTTCTCAGAATCAAACACACAGAGGGTGTACAGGTACTTGGAGCAACGGACCTTGAACTTCACCACACCCTTGCTCCGCTTGATTTTCACAGAGCGTGCATCCTTCCTCCTTGCAGTGAGGAGGAAGTCCTTAATCTCGTGAATTTGCTTCGGCTGCATAAAGCACAACACACCACACGTAACTCGTAAGCATCAACCACCAAAACACAGTACAAAGACAACAAGAAAGCCTTATCCCATTAGGCGAAGTCGACAACATGGATCACAAGATGCCATTCGGCTCAGTTTCTGAGATGTTAATCCAAATCAAACATTTTACACATTAAAGGGTATCTAATCTCTACCGCTGAAAGAGTTACACAAGCAAAATGGCTTGACCTGAAGCAATTAAAACAGTGTCTCAGCTTCACAATAAAAATTGTACTTATCAAAACCATTACCACTGGGGAACTCATGAAAACGAAAAAGACCAAGATAAATCCAAGTTAGGCGTAGGCTGATCATTATTAAAAAAATTGAAAGAGTGAAATGCCAAAGCATTCGTTTTCACATCGTAGAATGCGAAACAATCACAGATAGAATACTACAAAATGCTAAAACAATTGGTGAAGATAATCAGAATAGAAAGAAATACCATAGTGGACTTCGCTGCGATTCCCTCCTCCGAGGCTCGATCCCTTCAGATTCAGAATCCACCTTGTTAGGGTTTATAAACTAAACCCTAGATTAAAATTTCCCGTTGCCCATTTTTGACCCTGACATCCTTCACTAGAATGGGCCTCGCTCTAGCTAGGTTAAGCCCAAAAATACCTGGGCTCATTTAACTCGTATTGTTCCGGTCCGGATAGTTCGGGCTATTTTTCTGAAGTATGGCCCAAACAATAATATACAACACATAAAAGTAAAAAACATTAATCCAACCACCAAGCATACAAAGCACCTTTCTGTTATTCTTATGAGAGCACTTTTTCTTTACACAATGAGAGCACTTATTTAATAATATAATATGAGTATCCCACTCAATTTTGATACATTTCAATTCATTCTTCTCTAGATACGACAATGAATATAGGGGAATTCAGGAAAAAAATGAATATAGGGAAAAACTCTTAACTATATGTTTTTAGATTGGGTTTCAACAAAAAACCCTTACCTAAACACACTGAAAAACAAAGAGTAGCAAACTTTTAGAGCAATTAGACCATAAAATTTGTTTACAAATATATTGGTTTGAGTTTCTTCTTCCCTTACTTTCAATTAAATGCTACACTTACTTTCTGGTCTAGAATTCAACCTTTGCTTCTTGACTTGTACTTGAGAATCGATGAAGAAAAATTAGTAGCAGTAGTAGAAAAATATCAATAAAGCGATATTTTTTTTCGCAAGGTAGAAGAAACTTAGGATTTTCCCCAAAAGTGACATCACTTGACTTTTACCTCAAAAAGCAATTTTTCTCCAACAAATCTTAAGACACCTTCCCTTTTTCTATGTAATTAATTTTTTTTTCTAAATATTTAAGTGTTGATAAGAATTTTTTTGCTCCATGCTGCTCAGGGTCGAGGGAGTCAAATCAGAGTGTGTCAAATTTTACCAATCGCATGTTTGTGTTAAGATTAATTTAGGGTTACCTTCACCGTACACTAGAATGCAATTTCTACATTCTCAATCAATCTAATATATTAAATTTATTATCCTCTCGATTCTCTCTTGTTTCAATTCAAAAGATGCTATATCTAGACGTACAACTGAAAAAGCCTAAATAACTATGGTCGCTGTGGCCTTTTATGAAGTTGAAATAATAGTATAAATTAATATCATGAGTCTAATTAATTAGCTACATGCTACATATATAAACATATATATGATATAATAATATAATATATGTTTGTTTTCCTACAAATAAAATTTTCATTAAGACAAATTGCACTAATATAAAATTATAATACTTATGCTAATAGTATAATTTTTATTTGACAAAAAATATACTACTACCAAACCAAAATATATGCCATTTGTGCGTGTTGGAAATTTCACTTTCTAAAATTGAGCGTGACTTGTAGTAGTCATTTAAGTTTTCAAAAAAGGAAATAAAAAGCCTTACATGTAGCGACATATATACTATTTCCTTTTTCCTTGACCCAGATTCTTTTTAAGCATCTATATACTCCTTTTTGATATTGTTCTTCGTTAACTGTTTGAATAGTGCATGGAAGCATTTATGTTCCATCCAAGTACCTCTGGGTTTTCTTATAGACCATTAGATGAAGCAATCATGGTTTACAAGCAACGTTAGAAGTGATAAGAAAATATGAAAAAAAAAATATTGGTTGTCATGCATGTAATGTAATTATGCTGTGGTTTGCATTCTTGTGCATGTATATATCTATATGTACGAAGGAGAGAAACCAAGAATGTAAGTTATTCTGCGGGTGTGATAAGCAAGTAACGTATAAAAGAGTACTAATAGTACCAACAAGTCCAATCTAAAAAGTTGCTTGCCACTATGTAATGTTGGCCTATAGAAACTAAAAGGCAAGGATGGCAAGAGCTCAGTCATTAAAGCAAATATGCTATTCAAATCACTGGACCAAAAGCCACACATACCATTCAGTCGGTAGCCCTCATGATAGCCACCTAGGTCTCTCATGGGGCCCCTCTTCTTTTTTCTTTCATTATTTATATTAATTCTACCTCCCAATTGTAAACAGGTAATTAATTAATTAGGAATGATATATATATATATATATATATATATATATATATATATATATATATATATATATATATATATATTTACGCATTTTATTATCCCAAGATTACACACTGAACACATATAAGAGAAAGATATATTGTATGTAACCTTATTTTTGCTTATGTAAAAAGGAATAATATATATATATAGAGAGAGAGAGAGAGGAGATTCGTTTACATCGGTGTAAGAATTGATAGTCTTACACAATTTCATAACTTTTTATTGGATAAGTATTTTACAAAATCTACTGTTAGATTGAAAGCTTATATCATGTAAATCACATGTCTCAAATTTCACATTAATTCGAAATCATTTGATACCTAATTGATATATATAAAAATTAATATAATATGTACTTCTAAAATATATGAAAATTAGACTATTTGATTACATTCCTAGTGATGTTTAAATTTTGTAAAATTTGAGACATATGATCTATATAATATAAGCTTTCAATCTAACGGTAGATTTTGTAAAATACTTATTTAATAAAAAGTTATTAAATAATGTAAGACTATCAATTCTTATACCGGTGTAAACGGATCATATATATATATATATATATATATATATATATATATATATAATTAATCAAATTAATTTGTTCCATATTATGCTAGGGAAAATATATCTATGAACATATAGAAGCAATAATTATGAAATGGAAAACAATAGATGTGTACAATCAATCAAGAAGATTTGTGCATGCATATGCATGTGTATTGGCATATATATAAAGTGGTGTGTTTCAAATAATGCTTCAGTTGATAATTAAAATGTATTGGGGCAACTCATAATTGCGGCAAGATACAAATTATAGCAATTCCATTTAGGTATATAAAGAGGAATTATAAGGGATGCATGGAAAGACTGTGCTAGAGAGTGGCCCGTGGAAAAATAAAAGTTCTAGTCGCTGATAACTTTTGAAAATTATAGCACATGTACGATTCCGTGTTTCCCACTTATGGAATTCTCTCTTTTCACCAAGTTGCCTCTTTAAAGCGAAAGCCTGTAGAAGGGTAGAATCATTGAACAGTTTATTAGAAACTCTGCCGAGCCTATATCAGATGTATTCATGTGTTTGTGTAAAACTCACATAACACATTTTATTCTACTAGGATCATACTTCCTTCAACTTTGTAGGATTAGACATATGCAGCTGCCTTATTATTAAAACTAGATAGATTTGATTTTGGATATTAGAAACCAATTGATACCATATAGTAGTAGGTGATCAATGCACAAGTTTGAGTCATACTCTAACAGGAGATTTAATTTTAACAGTTTACATGGAGTTTTAGGTCATTCAAATCTTATTGGCGTCGTTAAAACATAAAAACTCTAGCAGAAACTTTATTGCCTATAATCGAAAGAATTTACATCCCATTTTAATCGAGATTTTAACTTATTTTCGTATTTTGTTCAGTGTGGAACTAATTGAAACTAATTTACTATGCGGTGATAGTGATATATAAAGTAATGTATTATGATGTAAGTGTGTAAAATCATCTGATTATTTATTTCAAAATTTGGAAACCAATTGTTCTTATTTCTGCTGTATTGTTATGCATATAAGGATTTGTTTGATTTTTTAAAATCCCCCTAAAAATATTTAATTTTAAATTATTTTAATTAAACAAAAAATTATAATTGGAAAATTAAATTAAAAAATAGAAAAAAAACTTATTACAATTTACTATGATTTTGTCGATGATAATTCCATCGGATAAAAAATGATAATGTAACCATCGTGGGCATACCACGTACCATTTTAGGCCAGGATATAAAATTTATGTGTAATATTTTGAAATGCTTTTGATATTATTTTTTAATTGAATTTAAGTTTTAACTTTATAACTTATATAATTGATAAAGGTCAACACTAATTACTTAGATAAAATTCTAATGTTAATTGAAAATAATATATTAAAAGCACCTAAAACACTATTTGAAAGTTATGTCATTTGGCCTAATTAATTATCTTAAATTTGAGTCCGCGATGTAATTGTGTGGAGTACTTTGTCATACATAATGTTTCTATCTATTTCGACATGAATTAATTAGATACTCAACCTGATGTTTTGGAATTAATGGTTTTAAGCGAAAAGTTATGGTGCAATTTGTCATCAATAAGATATTTTTAATAGGACCATTATATATATGGTACTTATATATAGAGAGAGAGATATGTAAGTTTTATGATTTGATAAGGAGAGTCACAATGATTAAATACAGAATCCATCAGATATATTTTTATTTAATTAGACTTTTTTTTAGCAATAGATAATCTAAAAACTAATTTCTCTTTCATTATAAACTAAAAAAAATCAATAATAAAAAGCAAGGTTTAGAATTAGTTTTGTTAATATAATATTTGTCAAATGAAATTAAATTATTAGTATAGATATATTAAATTTATATTAATTGTGCAATACGTTATATTAACAATATGATGTATCAATAATATACCAATTTTTATATATTGATAAAATTATCTGTTTGAATAATACATTATACTACTAGTTAATTTTTTGTTATGATAAAAGTTATATAATGAGACACAAATTAATAAATGTACATTTTTTAATTTTCTTAATAGGAATAAAATTTTAATAAATGTATGATAAAAAAACATCAAATTAACGTCTAACCATTAATATATGTGATTTTCTAAAATTTTAATAAGAATAAATAAATAGTCCAAATAAATTAGAGTTTTCAAAGGGTACTTGGAAATGGAAAGAGACATTGAATAAAACACTGCCCTATCCTTTCAAAAAGGTATTATACTAACTTATATTTTTTTTGTCAGCCTTATATACACTAACTTATACAGTATTAATATTAACATTAATTACATTGCAACTTTTTAATTGAAATTATACGTAATCACTTCTCTTATTTTGTTATTAAAATAATTATGCACTATCCCCTCTAAAAGTAGGAAAAGTATATGTAATTTCTTTAGAAAATGAGTCATGATAATAAGAAGAAGAAAAATGTGTATAATTTTTAAATAAAAAATATCAATATGCATGATGAGTGCCAATCTCAAAAGAAATTCGTGTAATTAGTGTCTAGTTTTTTTTCTTAGTATTACTGTACATATGATCAACAATGTACTTCCATATGGATAAAATTGATTTCTAACTGAAGTTGCAAAATCTAATTCCATCACTAACACTCATTTTTCTTGGTTTTGTTTTCCTCTCCTCTCATCAACTGTACGTAAGTATATTGAATTTCTAAAAGTTTATGCATAAAATAATTTGTGCAGAGAGATACACTACTAGAGAAACTAAGTTTTACAACGGCTTTTCGAAGTCGGTTGCCCATAACCGTAGTAGATTTAGGCACGGTGGCATTTTTGTAAATAAAACAAACTAATCAAACACGGTTATGTCCAAAACCGTAGTTGTTCAATTAATCGAAGTCGGTTGGTATGAGACCGTCTTCGAAATGCGTCCAATTAGTAAGTAAAACGATAGCGTTTTATACCAAAGTTGCTTATACTTTTCATTTTTGCAGAGGTGCCTAAGCCCTAATCCTTTTTGCGCCAGCCTCCCTCCCACATTGCATCTTCTCCGTCACGATTTCCATGTAACCAGCCTTCGATTAGTCGTGTCTCCGTCAGTCCCTCATTGTCTTGCATTCTCAGGTGAGTCCCTAACCCATAGCAAATGTCTGCATTGACGCGCATTGTGGTCGTAAGAAAATGGTTTTTTGTGAGTCATTTCCAAAAGTGATTGTTTGTCTGAAAAAGTTTCTTTCTTTTCCCCCTTCAGACTGCACATCCTCGTCAGAAGCTCGTCGGATACGAAGAAGAAGCATCAGCATTACGCCAGAAATTGGAGATGATATCGTAAGGTTGATTGTTGTTCTAATGCTTCTGGATTTATAGTTGCAAGTATGTGAAGTGTGCTTTCTTTGGTATATTGAGTTATCTGCTTTGAAATGTTTGAGTGAATCACTGAATTTCCATCTTCTAGCATTTTTTCTTCCATTTGATACCTTCCTTTTCAACATATGCATGTGTGGATATGTTAAAGATGATAGCTTCCCTGGATTCTGTTCACTGAACATAATTTTTTTTGGTTGGCGTCTAGTTTATTGCCTCTTAATTTTTAAAACCTTTTGCCAAAGGTTTTTCCTTTCATGTCTTTTTCTGCATTTGGTTTTTAAAGTTTACAGAGTTTGATTTTTGCTTTTCTTTTAGTTATTTGGTGACTCTGTTAGGTAGCAGGTAGCTAACAGACCATTAGTAGACAGGAATCCTGGTAGAACTTTTTCCTTAGGAAACCCAAAAGCAACACACATAGCAAAATACTGATCTTCATATTCAAAATTTTCAACCGTTTTACTTCACTCTCACTTGAATTCCCTATATATATATATATATATAGAGTAAGTATAGTCTTGAAAATTGGAATGCTTAGCTACAAGGATCTCCCTCCCTTTTATAGGCATTATATGCCATCTTTCTAAAGCATTATATATGTATTTTAAATTTTAAACTTATTTGGGATTAATTTCTAAATTAACCGGCCGGTGCCTTGGCTTGCGCAACTATAATTTCATGCATCTCTTCAATCATTGGATGCAAAATGCACGTATAGGGCATAATGAAGGGACAGAGAATAAATGGAGGGTGTGGCTGATCCTATTGTATCTTACTAGAAAGTAGGGAGTCATTTGATTTCAGAAAACATTTTCCATTATTAATTTTATTTAAAAAAAGTCATATTATTTTTATTTTATCTTTTGTTCTTTTTAAAAAAATTGTATAGCTTTTATTATTTTCTGTTTTTACTATTTCTTATACAAACAGTTGATTATATGAAGTAAAAATAATGTGACGTTTGTTTGTTAGTTGAAAGTAAAGGTAAAAATTGGAAACAAAAATTATTAAATTCATATTCTTATGTATAATTTACAATGAGAGAAAATTAAACAACACATCAGTTTCAAAGATAAAGATGCTAATCCTGCAGAAAAGAGGATTTCAATTTCTCATTCCTTCCTTTTACCATGAAGGATAAAGTACAAGATAAGTGCAAAGAAATTGTGACACGAGAAAAACATTATTGCTACACAACAATGTAACTTGAATAACCTTTTTATCACTAATTGTTGCTTTCTCTTCTTGCAAGCTGGCCAACTTATCTGCAAACAGGGGAAAAGGCACATATAAAATGTTCAGCCTTTTTAACCAGTAAAATTGTCACAATCATACAAGAGTGTCTATTTTCATGAGATAATGTAATTCTTAAATATTAGATTTTTCAACTTGAAATTTCAATTTCAAACCTCATTTGAAGTGCGTTAGGTGACATTAACTGAAGCATAATTGACGACGGCTTTTCGAAGTCGGTTGCCTAATATATATGTTTGTTGTTTGAAAGTTTCTTTCTTTTCCCCCTTCAGTTTGTTATCTTTTGTTGGTCAACCACCAATGGGGGACTTGGAAGGGTTTTTAGACATTATTTACTGCATCTGTAATTGCAAGGACTGTGTGTTAATATGTAGGAAGCTTTAGTTATTCATGGCTTTTGGTGTTTGTAGTTTGAGTGTATGCGTGTCACATAAACGGTGTAAATCTTGTTTACACTGTTATCCTATTATGAATTGTTATACGAGATGCTTCATGTATGTTGCTTTTTGCTTCAAGATTTTCTTTGAGTGTGCTGAGGATTTTGTAGCGGGTCAATGCATTATCCTGGTATATCAGCTTTTGTATGGATAAACCATCCAATGCCAAAATCCATTATGTAGAATTTATATTTTACGAATTAAACTGAGTCGCTTGAAAATTATACAAAGGAAAAATTATCATTTCCCTTTCAAATCTATGATGTGTTCTGTTTTGTGCATTTTATAATTGAACTTATGCTCAAGAAATTACATGACTATGTCATAGCTGGTCTGATACATGTATTTTCATATTTTTAAATTGTTTGTAGATAGGAATGAGTGAATGACAAACTAAGTATCCTCTCCGACACCAAAATTTATCATCAACGTGCACAACTCTGTTCAGTAAGTTGCTATATTCGTTTGTCTTAAACTGGCCTGTTCATGAAAGTATTTCGAATTGAATTGGGAAGTAGTTCATCCAAATCGAATTAAATTGTTTCTCTGATTTGATATACTGTATATTCTAGCATTCAAATCAAATTGGTTTAGAATTATTAAACTCTGCTCTTAATGCGTATAAACTTTTGCACAGTAAAAATCATGTACAGGAAACTATGATGAGCCATGACTGATTTGGCTGATTGTTTTGTGTTACGTTCAGGCTATTTCAAATTTTCAATTGTGTACTAAAGAAGGCAGAAATCTAGAGATGTTCCAATAACAGGTTTTGTGCCTTAGGGAAGCGAGTCGCCAACTGGATCTGGACTTCCAATGCCCATTCAGCTCCTCTGACTTCAAGGTATTCACTCCTTTTCCTCTTCACTTAGCTTTCCCTATATTTTTTTTTTTTGCTTTTTTTTTAATTGTTCTCATGCTTGCTAATGCTATATGATTGTTTCTTGCTTCTGAAATCTATTCTGTAAATTTGTTGCCCAATTATTATCTACTAAGATCATGATGCTACTTATTGTGTACTAGTTAGTTAGTTCATCAAACTGTGACTTTAATTTATGATCTATTTTTTTGTGATCTGAGCTATGAATGCTGTAAGTTTGTGATTACTCATAAGCCATTGCTTCACACTTCGTACGGGTCTTCGTAGTGAAGATTAATTCATGATCATTCGGAGATCACTCTGTCATTTTCTATTATTACGATGCCATTTTTCCCTCTTTGTGGAGCCAAATTTTTTCCAAATTAATGATCATATTTTTTCTAGAAATCTCTTAAGCGCCTATTTTTTTTCTCCATACATATACATAGTTTTCTGATTTTTCCCTTTTGCTGGAAGATTTGTACACACGGTTGCTGAATTGCACTGTGCAAACAAGAATCCGTATGGAAACTGTATTTTTCTTATCCTATCTCTCGAAATGCTTGTAATCTTTCCACTGCCTTACTTGATTGATTCCACCAATCTTTTTTGGGTGACATCATCTTCTGGGTTTGTGTTTGTGTGCTGCCATTATTATATTATATTGTAGTGGAATGTCCTATCTCCTTCCATCTTGGATTGTCCTAAATCATCACCTTAAGAGCCGTGATACCATACTCAATGTGGATGAAACTTGATTGCACGTGCTCATCATTAATTTTCTCGAATAAGTCATCAAAGATTTTTCCAAGTGCTTTCAGGCCCTTTGTTAGGCCTTGAAGGTCAATTGCAGCAATGTAAGGAATGCAATCACCTATGTTAGGAATTGCTGCTAACTGTATTGCTTCTTGCATCACAGCCTTGAACCCTTTCCCACCCAAGTCCTGGTCCATGTACTTCTTCCCTAAAATCATTCTACAAGACATGTCTACACTGAGTTTTGAAACTTTGGCACTGAGATCAACAATAGCTCCATCATTGGCTGCATCTCTTAGAAGCTTGATGAATATAGGTCAACCTCCTCTTCCCTCGTGTGTCAGAATGAGTTAATTTTGGAATTGGCTTAGCAATTCGAATGGGCACATCTTCCGCATGTTGCTCCAATAAGAACCATATTCAGCAAAGCCTAAGTTCCTCTGTCCCCAAGAGATGTGTTTTTCAGCCTCAAGAGGTGGCCTACTAGCAAAGACAAGGTCATGGGTCTTGAGGAACAGTTCAGCAGCTTGCTTCTAAATTACCGGAAAAAGGTTAATTTACTTCATAATCTCATATTACCTCATATCTCTATCGTATGTGACATCCAAAATTATTATTTCCTAACGATAAGGAAGGGAAATGGTAATTTATTTTTCCATAAATCTAAACATTCTCTAAATGAACCTAATTAAACATAAAATACATTCAATGAAATTGTTTTCCCTATCTAATCCCTTTAATTGAAAAGCCGATACGTGGGACTGGCATGTAGATGATTGGCCCTTGGCATTGTGAGGCCGAACTCATCTGTCATGTCCAAGTGATCTGGCAACATGTCATTTGGTAGTTTCCAATCAAAATAGTGCATAAGTTGTGCCACTGTTAGACGAATCACAGTGAAACCCAATTGCATCCTGTACAGAACCTCTTCTGCCAGACCCAAATGGTATCAGCTCGAAGTCACGCCCTCTAAAATCTATGTTGCTTCCCTCAAACCTCTCCGGCCAGAACTTGTCTGCCTCACTCCATGCACTTGGGTCTCTCATTACTGCCCATGCATTCACTATGAGCCTTGCCTTTTTAGGTATGAAAAAATCTCCAACCATGCAATCTTCCATGGACTGGTGTGGTATTAGCAATGGTGCCACTGGATGGAGCCTCATGCTTTCCTTTACAAGCATCTCCAAATACTCCAACTTGTCCAAGTCTGATTCCTCTACCTTCCTCTTCATACCTACCACAGTTTCCAACTCCATTTGGACTTTCTTCATCACTCTTGGATTCTTTAGGAGCTCTGAAAGTGTCCACTCAATTGCTGTAGCTGAAGTATCCATCGAGCCAGCCAACATATCCTATGCCAAAAAAA
>CM023953.1:25838585-25912951 GCA_013407115.1 Glycine latifolia
TTTTTGGGTTATTTTTTTAATTCTTTGTTTGACATGCAATATCTGATCATAGTGTGGTAAGGACTGCTTGTTATTTGAACTGTGTAGATTAGTAGATGTTGCATCAGTGTGGATGTTAAGTCTTGTGACTACCTAGATGAAATAAGAAGCAGATTTTAGTTATCTTCATGAATTGATTTTTAAAGAGATAGATATATATATATATATATATATATGTTGCAAACCATGATTATGTACAGGAAACTGGTATATGAAGGCAGTGAAACTGGTATATCTTGATGAATGGATACTGATAATTCAAAGGCTTTTAGAACAATAATAGGCAGTGAAGCTACATATGCACTCACAGACTTACACATTAAACACAATTTAAATTTGGTCACATTTGAGAGTTTTTTATGGTGTTAAGATTATTATTTGTTTCCTTAAGTAGCAAGCACATATAAATCCTGCTCAGACTTTGGATTCAGCAATTGAATTTTATTCATTCTATTTATATAGACATATATATATATATATATATATATATATATATATATATATATTATTTGTCAAATAGGAATATCAAACAGTTTTCTCAAACCAAGCAAGCCTTTGAATTGCTTCATTTCATGTTTTCTTGAACCTCAATTCTGTCTCTTTCCTGTTTGTAGCAATGCTTACAATCCAGATGAGGACTATACTGAGGTGGAATTCCAATTGCGGGCACACCTGGAATGTTTCCTAGAAACAGCTACAACATTCAATGTACTGGTGTGCTTCTTTAAATGTATAAATTTAGTTTTGGTTATATTTTTGGTAAAAGAGTATTAGTCTTGTTCACATTGCATTTTAATGAATTGGAAGTTTCAATTTGAGATACTTAAGTTATGGTTTTATTATACTAATTTGAATGGTGACCTATCAATCATTACCCCATTGCTATGCATTTGCACTAGACTGGAAGTGAGTCTTCAGCCAGTGAGCTTGTTCACAAATTGGTTTATTAACAAGTGAATGAGCTGAAATCTTTGGTATAATAAAAGCATTATCTTGTATGTATGACATTTAATATAATATATTATATAATATATATTAATAAATATATAGACATTTTAAATTAAAAATAATAGGAATAAAAACTTTCATTTTAGTAAATTATTTTTGTTAGACTAAATTATTTTTAATTCAATAATATAAGTAAAAATCTGAACATACAAGCTAATGTCAGTTTTCATCCACGTACAGCTTGAATTCAAATATAAAAAGTTTCAAAAAAAATACCAAAAAAAAAAAAAAAACTTATCCACTACGGTTAATTAATCAACTGTGTTAGAAATGGCCTTCAATCAAAGTCAGTCCATGTTTGAACCGTGTTTGAATAAATAACTAATCAAAGTCAGTTGCGAAATGAAACCGTAGTGGAATAAATAACTAATCAAAGTCAGTTCATATTCAACCGTGTTCGAATAACAACTAATCAAAGTCAGTTAATTTTTAACCGTGTTCGAATAACAACTAATCAAAGTCGGTTTCAGGCAACCGTGTTTGAATTGCAATTAATCAAAGTCGGTTGGGTAAAAAAACCGTAGTAGATTAAATTTTTTCCTTTTTTTTTTTTTTGGAAGCCGTTAAATCAAAGTCGGTTGCGAAATGAAACCGTAGTGGAATTGGCGCTTAATCAAAGTCAGTTTATATAGAGAACCGTAGTGGAATAGCGATTAATCGAAGTCAGTCGTTTGACCGTAGTTGAAATGCTTATTTAATCAACCACTACTAAATCAACTACGGTCGTACGACCGTAGTTGAAATGCTCCCAGAACCGTAGTAGATAACGGCGTTTGTAGTAGTGATAACATTATTGAGATATATAATCATCTATTGAAATCGGACAATGAGTACCAATGCACTGAAAGAAAAGAAGCTCGGGGAAACAGCCCATGTACAAAAAGGGAAGGAAGCCTGGCATGGAATTCATAAAAAGAGCACAAGTGCAAACACCTTCAAACAAGAGCAAGCAATATATGAACTTAACTATAATAAAAAGGTGTAAAAGTCTAACAACACAAACTCCCAAGCAAAAAGTCTTGCTCTTTAAAGGAGACTTGGACGGGAGAAAAATTACAAAGTATGCAAGAATCATAAGAGAAAGTTAAAAGAAAAATCCAGATCCATCCATCCATTGCTAGCTCCATCCAATAATAATGCTCTTGGTATTCGTATATATCCCCAGAGAGCAACTTAATTTCCAGTGTACTTCTCTTCAGACCCTTGGTTTTAAGGTTAGCTAGCTTTAGCTTTAGCCTTACCCCCCAATATATATAAATATATATAGTAATGGTACCATGCATACACCAAACACAAATATATATAATAATAATAATATATAGATATAATGATCATCAATAATACACATACACATTCATTGAATTCAAGTACAAGTATGTTCTAGGGTTTCCATGCTGATGCCCAAACCACTGGTTCCTCCTTCCATGTCAAGTAAATCCCTGAGATATGTTCATCTCCTTGAGACACCACAAGTGACCACCCTGATTGGTACCTCTTGAGCAATGCTTTCACATCATCCACCACATCATCGCTGAATCCACTTGGCGAAAACGCATTCCTCAGCCTCTCACACCACTGAATCCCTCTCTCCCTCCTCTCACAACAATCAAACTCTCCATGATCATCTTCAAACTCATGACCAGTACCACAACAAGCCAAAACCCTAACTATGCTCTTCGAACACTCTCTCTCCAACATCAATCTCTCGTTGCTCGTTGGAGGGAAACTATCCTTCAACATCTCGAAGTAAAGTGTGTAGAACTTGAGACACTCTTCAAAGCACTTAAAAAAATCCCCCCTCGAGCTGCAAAAATCAGCTTCTTCTTCAACAACGGTTACCACTTTAGGACCAAGAGACTTAAACACACGAATCAAGTTTTCCCTCTCTTCAACTTCGACTCTTCTCAATGCTCCAACGCAATTCACAGCTATAGCCTCATCTTCTTGAACCCCCAAGCCTTCTTTGGTGATTTGGCTTAATCCACTAATCACGTTGAATTCAAAGGGTACACCCATGAGTCTTGCGAACTTCTCCATCCGTTGACCAACTTCTTTCATCACCGACCCAGCCATCGCCACCACTGTGAGTTTAAGATGAGGCGTCTCATCGTTTCGCGTGGCCAACGCTTCCAGCAGAGTTGGCCACTGCGTGCACAGCGTGCTGCTGAGGTCGATGATGTGGAGCTTTGGCTCGCCTTCCAAGGCCTCCAAAAGTGCCCCGTTGGAGGCCACATGTCCGAACGTGGTCCAGGGACTCACCTCTTGAAACTTGAGTATCAACCTCCTCGCTGAGTCAAACGAGTGGTTCTTCTCAGCCACGGAGGAAAGAGTTTTATAGCATCTCTCACCAGACTCCGTGGCTCTGCAGAACAAGGCTTGCAAGAAATAAGAGGCGAGTTTCTGATCACAATCTCCATAAGGCGAAGCAAGCTCGTTAAGCATCCAAAGAAGATGGTGTGTTTTGGTTGAGTCTCTCTCTGATATTGCTTTTGCACACTCTCTGAGAAGTTTGGGGGCCCATTTTCCGTCTTCACTAGGCTCACTTGAGTCAGAAGAACGGCTCGTGGACGTGTGGCTTTGGTTGCTGCGATGCATGTTGTTGTTGTTGTTATGATCTAACGTTGTAGCCTCATCGGCAATGATGTTGTTATGGTTATTGGAGTAGATGGTGGAATCTGGTGATAGCTTCTTTGGAGGAGTGAAAGGACTTATGTCCATGTTGATGTTTAATTTCTATTGTGGAAAATTATGGATATGGATTGTGGACAACAATGGACTAGTCCTCTTCCTTTGACTATTGACACCCCCCTACCACTTTGAACTCAAAAGGTGGATGGAGGCTAGTCGGGGGAGATGTTAATTCCAATCTCTTTTGTGCTCAAATGGCCAACACAAAACTGTGATTTGGAAATTATATACAGGGTCCTTTTCACAACTTGTCATCGCTCTCGTTGGTGTTTTAATCACTTTGCGTCTGTATATGTACTGATAATTAAACATATAGTTAGGATATGTTCCAATAATAGATCTATGGGAGGGGCTATTATTGTTTTTTTGGGGTAGTTATATAAGTTTAATTGCCAATGGGTTATAAAAAAATTTCAGTCAATATATTTTAAAAAATCTCCTTTTAATTACTATCCATATTATTTTAATTTAATATGTCCTTACACGTACTATTTTAATCCATTTTAGTTCTCCCCAACTTGTGAAATAAAAGAAATTAGAAATGATATCTATAAAAATCATGGAGTGTATAAATCAATTTATGAAAAATTATTTTACTTTATTCAGTAGTTTCATGTTTGAGTCTGAATAAATAATTACGTTAAATATTTAAAGAAATAATTTTTTAACACTAATAATAATCCTACATAGCTCGGACAAATTTTTTTTTCGAGAATATACTTGTGGTTTAGAAAAAAAAATTGTACGTGTAAGAATAAAAAAATATATGAACTATTTTTTTAATTATAGAGATAAAATGAATAATTAAAAATTATTATATATATATATATATATATATATATATATATATATATTCTTAAGTTAAATTGTCATTCCCCTACAAGAAATGTTAAATTGTCATTATTAGATTTGACGTTTTATTTTGGTTTTAATATCTTTGTATCGTTATAAAATTACTTTTTTCTCTAATTTTTTTGTCTATGTTTCTATTATATATTTTTTTTATTTTAATATCTGATGTCTATGTTCTATTATATATTTTTTATAAATATATAGTAAGAAAATTAAATACATTTTAAAATAAAGAGATATTTGTTATAATTATATTGAATTGAATCCCGAGACATTAGTTAAGCTTAATTATATCGTATTTGAGCAAAAATTACACAAGGAATTTTTTTTTTGGAAGGCAAAGAATTTTTATTGAAACAAATGAATCATCCTATGAATAAAAATTTATAGTACATTTATAATTCAATTATGTTAACCCCAATTATGTTGGATGGGGGAAGTGATATAAACGATCACTATAGACTTACATAATTTTCAATAGTAGTTGTGTTTATATTGTTCAAATTATTTTAATTTCGAAGAAAGGAAAAAGGAATTGCAGACTAGAAAGAAGCTAGGAAAACAAAACAGCGACACTGACAAAGCTTATTGCTGCTCCTTATTTCCGGTTACTATATATTCCCCCCTTTCCGAGTTTTGATACTCTGAATATCGAAGGCTCACTACTGCAAAAGCCAGGCATGCATATGTATATCTCTTGCGCTCTGTACGTAAAATGATATTTTACATTATAGTGACGATAATTATGATATAAAGTAACCCACTGTTTAGATTATTAAGATGTGGTAGATAGGAAAATGATATAGATATTTGCTTTATAAAAAAGATTTGGTAGATAGGAATAGGATATAGTGTCAACGGATGATTAACTTAATTTAAATTTAGAGGAATGAATAATATATGTATATATGTATAGTATTGCATTTAAAAAAATACTTTAATTTTATTATTAAATAAAATTTTATTTAAGTTTTATTATTAAATGATTTAATTGGGTCTTGCATGTACTCTTGTAACAAAAAAAAATGATTTGGGTCTATTATCTATTATAACGGAATCAGCATGATGAGAGAAATTTCAGTCAATAATAATATAAAAAAATCAAAATAGTCACAAACCCACCAGAGTTTATCACAAATCAAATATCTTAACTTTGCAATACATGTGTCGCATGCATAGGAATAAAGATCACCGAGAATTGGCAGACGAAAGGAACCCATCAATTCCTTGTCATGGTAGCTAGTGTCTAGTTTAATCCCACAAGTTGTTTTGGAAGGGATAGAACATAAATTCCCGCACATAAAATATGTGGGTTAGGAATCCTCAATCACTCGATAAGGCAATCAGATCATTCTAAAAGAAAAATAACAAACAACATATTTCTTTAGTGAATGCAAACAAATAGATGCTGATAAAGGATATAGATAAATACTATATAACATATTATATTGGTACTTGATGCTGTTAGATATTTAAAACTTTGTTGACTTCGCTATTAATTAATCTTAAATTAGTCTTATATATACTCCATTCCAGGCACTAGGTTAATAATTGTATCTTCTCTAAATGTCTAGCTCCCTCTTTTAGGAATTACTATTATGTTGTCTTTTCTTCTTTTTTCCCCTTAAGCATTAATACAATGTTCTTATATATATTAATTGCCGGTTGCTTACTAATTAACAAAGTGGTGCCATAAGAAGATGATGATAACGACAGAGATGCCTGATGATGACCTCCCTCCCGCTTGAATGGGCATCTTGAGGGTATATCATATATATGTCACCTTGTAAAGTTCAGATATCAAAATAAATTATAGCATATGCATAAAAATCTAGTCTAGAAAAATATACTTACGATTCAGGCATGTGGTCATCCTTTGATATACTCTTAATTCTACTCTAGAACACCCAATATGTTATCGCTGCCTAATTTTTCTGCATATATATATGATCCTATTACTAAATATCAAAAGCCAAAAGACAGAGGAGGACATGGGTTGTTTGTTTATGTACTAAACTTAGATACTATTCAAAAGCTTAAAAATGTAAGCTTTGGTAGGCATAAAATGAAATTATATATTAAGCCTTGAGACATATATTTGATATGGTCTAGCTAGGACAAATAATCGTACATTTCAAAATTAGTGTATAAGAAGGAAGAGAGAGATAAAAGGTAATATATAATTCCTGATGTGATAGGAAAGAAAGTGAAAGATAAGAAGAAAATGAGATAGAAAAGCAAATAGAAAAAAATGTATATTTATTGCAAATAATCACTTTTTTTTAAAAAAAATTATTTTAAATAAATGTTAAATCAAACAATAAGAGGGTGTTAGGGACAAACTAAATTTGTCCTTTTCAGCTATTTTTTCAGGAAAAAAAAATCTTTTGAAAAATAAATAGATTCTAGATAAAACAATATTTTTTTAAACATTATAAAAATACATATAAAAAAGGATCTACAACTCTTGAATGTTGTTGGATATAATTAATAAGGAACTTTAGCATCCATGCGTGTTTACATTAAGTTGCAATTAACAATAGCTCAAAATGATATGGTATCAAATGGAATTTATTCCCCACCAATGATTAGGCAACAAGACAAGGTTAAGAAAAGCTCTTGTTACCGACATACCATCTAATCATTGGAGAAAATGTCTTTGCCATAGGCTCAACCGTTTCTTAATAATTATTTTACTTTGTTAAAAAGCTTTATGGGCGATCCTATTGATGGTGGTCCATGAGTTTGCAACTTTCCTTGTCCACTACATGTGTCGCCTTATTCATCACATTCTACAAGATATAAAGTTATGTCACGAAGTTTGTAAAGGATTATACTTTTTTTACAAGATTTTTCAACTTAACTTTTTTAAGTTCCACGATTTTGTACGTAATATTGATGATATAATTCCGTCACTCAATATTAATAAGACTTTTAGACTAATTAAACTTATTTTCGCTTCTCTAACAAAATAATTAGCTAATTCAAGTTTCACGAAATTTCTTTATCTCACTCCAGTTTAAGAAGCAATAAGTTGATCTTCTTATCAGTAAATATGCAGGAAAAATAATTACAAAGAGAATTGCTGCATCTGCTTGAAAACTTTTCACAAAACGTATTTCATCAATTGATCAACTGCCATTAACTAACTGCGCTCATTCTTGTTAAGATCTTATGCAAAAATTGATCTCATATTAATTTCTAAATGCTTGCCAACGTGTCCGAATCTTGCCAGGCAACAAGATTGACCGTGGATGAAAAAATTAGTCCTTCACGTGATTCAATTGCGGGTCTAAAAAGTTTTAATAAATCTCTAAAGACCAAGATGCATGTAAAATATGAATAACCCTTAGTTAGCATACTGAGGTCATTTACTTCTTTTAAATTTCTATTATTTTTTCGTGATTTATGTGCTCGGTTTAATTTATGTTTGACAAATAATTATTTCCAAGTAGAACTTATGCAAAGAAATAGTTTTGAAGGAAAAAAAATTGTTCCCAAAAATGGAGATAGGTCAGCAATGGTAGACTAACCAATGTGTTGCATGTATATCCAATCTCAATCTCAGTATCTTATCAAAGTCTTCCAGCTTTATATGCAAGCAATAATTACATGTGCTGATGGAAAATTGGAGTCACATGACTTGTTTCAACGATTGTCATAACGAGGCAGCACTTTGAGGAGGCTGACGTTACATGCCTCCACTGACTTCCCCCACAGATTGATGGCTAATGCTTACTGAATTTTCCAGTTGTTTCTTGCACTGTTTTTTCTTTTTTCCTTTCGAAATGTTTCAATTCAGAATGTAAAATTACAAGAAGATATTTCCTTTTTAACTTTCCGAATTATCAATCCAAAAGATAAGAAAAATTCCAAAAAGAGTGCAGGAAACAACTCAGATCGATACATCCAAGAATGGGATGTGTGTCCAAATCTAATTTAAATTTTCCTCTGAATTGTTCCTACACAAAAATTACCTTACGTCCAAGGTTTTCTAATTTCACTAAAACGTTGTATATTATATTAAGGCACATACTTCTTGTTTTATTTTGTTTCTTTTTATTTATTTATTACTTTCCACGAATCTTGGTTTAAACATGATGAAATAGGACACTAAAAGTGTAACATTTTGAGAATAGAAGACATCGACTTTTGATGACTCATTCAGATGTCTCTATGCGTGGTGCTAGTGCATGTGCTAGAGACAGTTTAACTTAACCTGCTTGTGCTTGTTAGTCACGCAAATATACATAAATTACATGCAAACAAAGATAGACAAGTACAACTTGGTTTACCTCCCTGCTTGTACTACAACAACCGTGCAACCCTATGCAAGAGTTGTAGGTATGCATGACAACCACAAACAGGAAACAGAAGGTGGTGTCTCGTGTGTGTATGTATAACTGTAATTCACTGGAGTGGCAGGACAATAGGGACGGATAGAATATGGATGTGAGCCATGGCTAAGTTAAAGGTAATGATGTTGATAGGTTCCAGCTGTGCCAATGGCTCAAACACAGGCCAAGGTCGTCTGATTTAGTAATTGCCACCACAACTAGCAACAACACTTTTGAAGAACAATTTCATATGCTACTTAAATATAATAAAATCAAGGAAAACTGCTTGCAACCTTCATCAGTGAAACAGGTTATAGGAGTTTATACTTTGTAATGTCACCAATGTAAAATAAAAAATAAAATTGTGAGTTGTATTAAAATCACATTTAATATTAAAAAATAATAAACTACACATCGTAATCCCTGAAACAAGTTTTACAGTTTGTTTCTTGGATATGAAGTTCCATTTTGTTACAATCAAGGTTGATCCAACAGAATTTGAGGTCTAAAGCAATTGAGAAACTTATTTTACTTTAAAGAAAAGAGTAATATGTGAGACCTTTTAATTAATATGTATGACTTTTTTAATTTAAAAAACTAATAACAAATGTTAATAGGCTTAAAGTTCAATTTTTAATTTCTTTACTCTTGAGTCCATCTTACTTATAATATTAAAAGAATCTCATTTGCCAGAAAAGTGACAGAAATAAAAAGTAGAAAATAAAAACGTTTCCCAAAACTAACAAAAAACTCTTGAAAATGCTAATTTATGAATAAGTGAAATAAAATTTTACCACCTTTACACCCGCAATATTTGAGTATAAAGTTACTTATTTCTTTCAAAGTAATTTTTTCCAATGAAAATTAATCTATTTAGCCACCTCTACCTAGTGAAATGAGGCTTGGTCTTTATTGTTGCAAAATAAATGTATCACAAGATGTGCTCATGTAAAACACCGACAAGAAAAAGAAAAAAAGACATGAAGATATAAAACCGACCATCAAGCCCCAATATGGCAATGTCAAGTACCCAAAACTACTAGAAGTCAGATGGATAAAGGTAAAAAGGAGCTACGGACCCAATAAAAAAGGAGTCATAATGGAACTTGTCAGCAACTTTTAATAATCAACTTGAGCTAAACGGATACTTCTTTCCGAAAATTACAGGATGAAACAAGTAACACTTATACTGAATGCACCATCTATATACATTATACAGACATCTACTTAAGTAGATCACTCTGAGATATTAGATTAGATTGTTAGCTAAAGTCCAGAGCTGAAAAGTAGAGACAGAAAAACAAATACTGTGCCATAAACACAGTTCCATCACAAGATAAAAGGAAAACGTGTGACATTCAATTACAAAGGTGTAGTTGTTGTGGCCTGGCCAGCAGAACTAGTGCTTCCATCCCTTTGAGTGACCATCTTGCATGTAGGGCTCTAAAAATCCAATAAACTGGAAAAAAAAAAACATTTAAAAGAAGTGGGTAGAGAATTTATTTTAAATAGACAAGAACTATCTGTTACCAAGTTTGATAACAATGAATCCTGCAAGTTGAAAAGTACAAAACTTTCCTCCAGGTTGAAACCTTATTCCCAGCCAATGAATAATGGATGAGTCTAACACAAGTTACATCAAATGCTTAAATTTGAACGTAGTCCTACTTCAAATTATGAGACAAGATAGGACAGTATACCGTGCATAAACCTGTAATGTAAGCAGATAAATACCAGAATTTAGTGGGTATCCACACACCTTACTTCCATCTTCTGTCCAGCGTGCACCATATCCACCAGCAACCCTTATTTCGAAGACAACTCCATGTGGTGGGACAGTATGCACATTCAGCCAACAACAATGTGCCATTAAGCGGTTAATAACATCCATAGCAAGCTTATTTTTATTAGAATCTAGAAAAAACATAGAAAAAGACAGGATCAATGAAAACATGATCAACTTATTTGAAAGCAACACACTGTTAATATACTCACTTAACATTTCAGCAAAGGTATGAACCTAACTCAGAAAACATTTACAGAAAAATTATGTCGGTGCCTGAGCCCCAAAGTCAAGATGTTAGGTTTTGGATCATCCAAAGAACAAGCCTAAAACGTGGATTGCGTGCTCTAGGAGAAATAAGAAAATTGCAGGTCTAGTTGTAGGAGAGTTATCTAATTGTATATGATGGGGAAATAATATGGTAGGACAGTTGTGTAGCAGTTATTCAACTGTATGTGGTATAGTTATATGGACTAGGGAGTATGTTTTGTTAGGAACATCAATTTAAATTTCCAAATGAATTAAAATAAAAAGGATAAGGTTAAGTTGATGGTTCCAATGAGTGGGTAATTTCATAACAATTAGTAATTGTTATGAAATTAATTCACGACGCTAGGAAGAAGAGATTAGACTTTTCAAGGGTCTTAGAAATGTGAAGAATAATTAATTTCATCCTTGGAAGAAGGCATGCTATCCACTATATACCAAAGAGAAGAGTGAGGAGGAATCCACAAGCAAGTGAGAGAGGTCACTTGAGTAGTGGAGAGTCTCGTGTGAAATGAGAAGAGAATATTTATCATTCCTTATAACTATTGGGTGGAGAGATACTCGGGTGTGTAGAGTGATACACATTTGGGGATGGTTTTCAAGTTTTCCACAAAACTTATAATGTTGTTGAGATAGTGGATATTTTATTGGAGGGCTTTTGTAGACAAGGGTAAGAGGTGCCAAATCACATAAATGTTGTGTCTATCATTTTTTTTTAGTGTGTATGTGTTCCTATTATTGATCTTTTGTTTGGGGAGTTCCAAACATGATTAACAGTACTTGGTGGCTTGATGCCTATCCTGTTTTTCTGTTTTGCAGGACCGAGAATTGTTTTCTCAGAGAGCCTTGGATCTAAGGCTGGTTGGGAAGTTCATCTACCAGATTTGTGTGGAGTCTATGTAGAATTCAATGAAGTTCTGACTTTAAACTGTATCAAATTCTTATGGGAAACAGATTCCATGTGCAGACAAACCTAGATAACCAAGACAGAATGGAGATCAAAAGGCAATTACAAAGATAAATCTAAAAAATTCTATTTCAATTTTTTTTTATAAAAAAATCCTTACCGTTTCCATTTAGAGAACCCCTATAACCACTGCTACTCCAGCAAGCATGCTTGGCCAATGCACGAGCTCCTTCAGTCAACCCATTTTCCTGAATAATGATCACAAGTTTACATATATAATTTGACATAAAGCATCAATAAAGTCATCCTATAGAGGCCCAAAAAATCTATTATAGCGAAAACAGTGAAAAGTCCTACAAAATTAACACTTATTGTTAATGTGGAGCAGTTTGCTCCTAAGGTTCTTACATTTGGATTGCATGGAAAATTAAATGATGCTAATAGAGTTGATATTGGTGGAGGAAGTGCGCTAGGAATTATCCCTGTGGTATGCATCAGACCTAGAAAGCTTTGAACACCCTCATGCCTTAATTCCTGAAAAAAAGCAGAACAATATAAAAGCCAGTACACTTGAGAATTGGTTCTTACACTTAGCAACATAATTCACCCTCAGATAAGAACACATAAGTATTAGTTCACCTGCAGTCAGGTGAAACATGAACATATGCAATTACAAAAACATTAGTAGCTGTGATTATCTGTTTCTGTCCCTCTTATGCAACACATCAATGTATGATTATATTAATTACTATTTACAAAGTGAACCATTTTTATCAGCATATGTAATAAATACTATGATCATCAGGAAGTAATAAAAACTAGCAAATCAAAGATAACATCAAACTAATAATTAATCATTTGGAAAAAATAGAAGTAGTCTTATAAGGGAGTTGTAGATGATTTTAAAATCCAATAAGTGATTATGGTATAACAAGAAAATGAACCCACACAGAATAAGCAAGCCAAAGAATCATATGGTTGAGGGGTGAATTTTGAAACAATGATTGCAAGAACACCATTTGCTTGTTCCTTCTCCTCTGTGTAAAACCTCTGGTAGACTTTTACACCTGTAATGCTATGCAAGTGTTACTCTGGAAAAATCAGTATAAAATCTGGAATTATTTTAGGCATAGATTAAATGGTGGTTCTTTCCTTTTAAAAACTTTTTTGGATGTATAAATACAGTATGAGGACAAATTACCTCTTGGAGTACTTATTTTGTTTATTTTGGTTTTTCATTTGGAATTGAACAACTCTCTGAATGGTTATTTGTATAGCTATACAAGCTCATTCCACTTCTTTGTCTATAATCAGGATATTCAGTACCTTCTTCCCTACTTTCAACTCCAGGAAGAACTTTTCCAAGGCTTTCTGCCTCCAACAAGGCAAACAACGTAGGATACCGTCTTACTCCCTACATACTGGTGAAGTTAAGAGAGCAAAGCCATTAAGACTGAAGCACTAATTATTAACCACACAAAGCATTACCTGAACTTCAAACACCACAGACTTATTAAAGAGAATTAGACTTCCTGATTTAATCCTGGGAACCAAATTAGGGGGAAAAATAAATCAAAAAATGAAAAAGAGAATGGAAAAGTAAAATGGGTTGCATATAGCTCATAGTAGAATGGTAGCAAAATATTAAGAGAATATAAGATCCAAGTAAGGTAAGGTCCATGTGATATGGCTAAAGTGATTATGATACAATATTGCATTGAGTGCATTTGTGGATTTTGTTATGAAGATTATTTTGATAGAATTTAAAATATGAAAATATCACATAATTTCACTCCCTAGACAAGTGGGAAAGGCATTTGATTCCTTTTTGTTTTCGTTATATTGGAAGGACATGCACCTAGGTAGGGGAGAGGTATAGGTGGCCTAATGGAGAATCAAACCACTCATATCTTCTCGGCCAAATCTTAAGAACTTGAGGCCATACAAGTTGAAGCTACAAACCTTTTCAAATTTTCTTCTTGGTGTTAGAGTATTTTTATTGATTGGTCATGTCATATAGTCCCGAATAGGAATCGGACATCCAATTGGTTTGATTATAACAAAGTCTCAAAGTTTCAATAAATAAGCCAGCTGTTTGTTCAGTTGGCTGAGTTTGCCTCTAATTGATTACTCAATGTTACTTTCATATGTCTTTTACATCTAGAAGACTCAACAATTCCAGAAATCCGAACAACAAAACATTTAATTTGGTGGTTTAATACCAACTCAATGTGAATCACAAATGTTAATGCATGATAGTGTGACACTCTTTTATAATGGAGGAAATGTAAAGATCAGGAATTGAAATAACAGTTATACATATCTAAGAATATATTTTGAATTAAAAAAAATATAGAAACCTATTGTATTTCCCACTGGCACACCTCCCTTCAATTGTTTTTGGGCCATCTGCAGGCAATAAAATCATACTCCATAAGATTAAGTACAAACGAATTAGAATAGGAATGAGAATGTCATATCCAAAGACATTATTCAAGGTACTTGCATGCAGTTTTTCAATTCTTTCTTTCAGTGGCAATAGATAATTTTTCTACCGAGAAGCACGGTTTATGCAAAAGAACACATTTTCCAGATGTGATTACATTGAACTTCATCATATAGAGTACAGAATGATACATACATACCATTTAGCTGTGAAAAGAAAGGCTCTTGCACATGAAGTTCAAAGAAAACACTTCAAAATCTGTTGAAACAAAAGTACACTGTATTGAAACCATCTTCTGCAGTAGATGAACAAGAGCATAGCAAAGAAATGCAACAGTTAAACGGCATTTACATTCTCTATTTCAAACTCCTTCTCTACAATCAATTTGTGCCACTCATTACGCTTCTGCTGAATGGAAGAATCTTCAAATTCATTGGCCATGGCTAAATTGCCGCCTATCCTACAAAATGTTTCAGATTCCGTGCACCTCAACAGAGCTTAAGCAATGCGCTTGTATAAGGGATACGGTGGCACTCCTTCCAAAGAATCTGCAAAATAGTAAAAATACGCATACACATTGTCTTGCCAAAAAAATCTAGAATAAATAACATATACACTTCATCAATCACAATGATATCTTTGTTGACTTTTATAATAACTACCTTAAAAATCATATCAAAATGATTTCTAACTAGTTGATGGTTTTTACGTGACAATGCATATCTATTAAACTCAAAAATATAAATCACCCCCACCAAGAAGAAAAAAAAGAAGAGAAATTTATAATGAATTTGACTATTTGACTCGTGAGTTTATTGTCTTCTTACTTGAAGATACCTAGATAAAAAACAACATTTTCAACTAAAAACAGAACAGACAAGGATGTAAGTAACAGAAGCAGTTTAGGAATACAAATTGAAAATTACTAACCGTTTGGTTGTGATTGTGAGTGTGAAGATGATGAGTGCGTTGGGTCATCCTTGAGATGGTTGGAGAAAAACTGGGAAGAAAGATTGAGATGGTGCGACTGAGAGTTGAGAGTCAACCTCACAAGTTCCTCTAAACAATCACTCAGCTTCACCGGACACGGACACCCATCACCATTTTCATAGTCATCATTACCTCTGTTTTCCATTTTCCATTCAATTCTAGTATTACTGTATTACATTATTGACTTCATGTAGTGTATTGTATATTAGTATTGCGTATTCATTCATTTTCATGGAATTTCAGGTAAAACAAGAGAGTGTTTCTTCATACACCATTCATTTTTTCTACTACACCATTTTAAATGGTACATTTCTAAAATTACCCTTCACTTTTTTGCTGCTTTTGTACACGGATCCATAAGAAACTTACGGATTCGCCAATCCATAAGTTTTTTTTTTATATATACGGATTGGACAATCCATAAGCCCAATCCGTACATTTTTTTTTCGTAGGTTAAAATATATTTTAGAAAATAATAGTGCATGCAGGTATCAAACTTGTGACCTTCAGGTTACTAACACGATGTTCCAACCAGCCGAGCTAATAGACCAATTATGTTATAAATTAATTAATATTTATATATATATCACTAAATTTATTTAATTTAAAATAATTTATTATGTTAAAATTATATGTGTATTAAATATACATTAAAAAATTTAGTGTTATATGTATCAACATTAATTATTTTTTTAACATAATTGAACTATTAATTTATAGTTTAATTTAATATTTTTTAATTTAAAATAATTTATTATGTTAAAATTATATGTTGTTATAAAATTTTAGCATATAATTTTGTTACATATGTGTATGCATGCATTAATTCAACATATAATTTTAACATTATAAAATTTAACATAATAAATTATTTTAAATTAAAAAATATTAAATTAAACTATAAATTAATAGCTCAATTATGTTAAAAAAATAATTAATGTTGATACATATAACATTAAATTTTTTAATGTATATTTAATACACATATAATTTTAACATAATAAATTATTTAAATTAAATAAATTTAGTGATATATATATATATATATCAATATTAATTAATTTATAACATAATTGGTCTATTAGCTCAACTGGTTGGAGTATTTTTTTAGTAACTTGAAGGTCACAAATTCGATACCTGCATGCACCATTATTTTGTAAAATAGCGAAGGGCAATTTCGAAAATATATCATTTAAAATGGTGTAGTAGAAAAAATGAATGGTGTATGAAGAAACACTCAAAACAAGATTACGAGCAGGCCCAAATTTTGGTTGGCCCGGTAAAGATAGTGTTTTTTTTTTTTTAGGAAGATGGACACATTGAATGATAAAAGAAAATGAAGCTAATGTTCTCAGTCCTGACTAACAGAGAATGCTTGAGTGGGACTACTTCCTGCACTTCCACTATTTCTTCTTGCACTTCCTATTTCATCCTGGAAAGAGCTTCCCAGAATGTAGTGGAAAATGCATAAAACAATAGTAGAATGTAGGAAACAACATGCTTGATTTTAGTCTCTAGAAAATATATTGCCTTCTTCTAGAAATAAATATGAAAATGTGGCGTATGTTTCTTGTTTACATAAACAAAAGATTAAAAAAAACATTTGTTAAAAAAAAGCAAATATATATTTTTTGTTTATAATTATCACACTGAGATTAAAACTTGGGTAAAATAAAGATTACATGATACATTTTAATAAATAAATAAAAGACTAAAAAATGATCTATTTTATGGGGACAAAAAACTTGTAAATGTAGATGATTCATTCATTTGTTGTTTGATGATTTTCGTACATCTGTATGGTCTTTTGCTTGGGGTTGGTCCCCAGTGTGAATTTTTGCTTTTGAACAAAAAGTTATTTGAAAATTATATCACCAAAGGCAAATTCTAGATGCCCTTGGTCTATCTTCTGACTTTTGTGCATGTGACTATGCAGTATGAACAGCCTACAAAATGTTACACTATACGGGATTATTGGAAGCTGCTTGCGCATTTGCATTCCAGTACCCGGTTCCTAAGTTCTTTGCACTAAGTATAATATATTGACTATTGATGAATTTAGTTGTTGTTAAATCTCAATCTCTTTAACTGGTCCCGATTCCAAGGCTTTGGTTGGTGCACTATGAGGCTCCACAGAACCATCTGAAAGATGATAACGGTGCTCATGACTAGCTTTTATGGTCCATATCACAACCAACAACACCATGATCACTGCAAGAAACAGCAATCCTAGCCATACCATCCTAGCATATTTCTTCAAAGGCTTGCAGTGGTTAACAAGGACTTGAGAGAATGCATCTTTCACCACTTGGCATTCCAACAAGTTTTCCATACTCGGATACACGTTCAGTAGGTCTTGAATTGAACTTGTGTAAGCCTCAACTCTCATGTATTCACTGCCGGGTATTAAATATCCATTGTCACAGGTTCCATCAGTCGCATTTAGACAAGAATAAGGCTTCAAAACCTTGAATGCATCAGGGTAATGATGGTGTTAGTACTTATAGTACATCTTGGTCTTGTAGTGATAAAGGGAAAAATAGAATTCATCAAGACAATATTACCTTTGGGATATCTCCTATTCGTATAGTGTTAGCAGGGCAGTTTTCTGGCTGGTATGAATACTTGGGTGGAGCTGAGAAGGGGTTGCAAACTTGAACAAGATTCACAGATGATGTTGCCTGCATGGCTGATATGTTTGCATTCACCTGGACAATGACCAAAACCAAAACATTATTCCTTCATCAGAACGCCAATATTGTATAAACAATAATATAGTACAACAGTAGAATTGCAACACCAAAACCTTAGTCCTTGATATTGTTAAAAAATAAGTTTCTTCCCTCACTTTGGCAACTTTTGAGACATTTTGGCTCTTAACATTGGTGCTGGTTAGTCAATTTGGTACTTGACGTTAGTGTGGTAGGACCAAATTGACCAACTATTGTAAAAAATAGGGCTAAATTTGTTTTCCATAATGTTAGACACCAAATTAACTAGTGACAAATTGATAGACAGTTGTAAAAGTCAGGAACTAAATTTGTTTTTACCAAATTGGTTGGTGGCGTCATTTGAAAGAGCAAATTGATGTTATACTCTTATTTCCAAGACTAGAAGGCTCAGTTTATGCTTTTAGCTCTGTTGATTGATGTGCAGTCATAATATACAAGAACTGATGTTTTGAATTGTGATTATGCAAAAGTTACCTTATTAACAAGGACGTAGATTCCAGCACTGACATCAGATAGAACTGACTTTGCCGAGAGCAATTCATCACAAGGGAGGATTGAGCTTAGGCTGTTGTTATAGGGATTTTCTTGAAAGCTGTCAAGAGCTGTGCATACATCACCAGAAAATCTACAATGAAAAAGAACTCTTCATAATTAAACTCAAACTTCCACCTTATAAACATATTTATTGTTGGAAAAAACTGTAAGTGTTGAAAAAATATAATTCAGAAAGGGCATGGATTTACTTTTCCAAGAAGAAATAGGCTCCAAAGAATAGCCAGCATATCACTGTCATCAACCAGCATAATACAAGAAGCCTGTGGAAAAGAAGAGGAAAACAACAAAACAAGATTTTAGATTTCTGACACATATCATACATGGAGTCAATACACTTGATCCTATGGCTTCAAGCTGATAAAATTTAGCTTGCTTACAGGTATAGTGCCCGCCCTAACCTCAGTACTCCAGAAACTGTTCACAGAAAATTCCAACATTTTATGAGAATCACGTATCATGTGCAGAAATAAAAAGAAAAGACAAAGATGTACAAATTTGAAATTCTCATGAATCTGAAGATACAATTCATTGTGTTAACCATATAGAACAACTGAGAATACCTGAGAAAGCTATTACAGCAGCCAAGTTCAAGCTTATAATCACCGTGGTAATTACAAACCTGCAATAAAAAGATTTCCTTATTGCCACGACATGCATTATTCGTTTTACATTTCATCAGGAGTAAGAGAGACAAAGGGAGTCTTACACTAGTTTCAAGCTCTTGTAAATAAGACGCCTATTCTTCCTAGCTTGCTTTTCAATGTTTGCAGATGCATCATCAAGTCTCTTAGTTGTAGAGTCAAGATTTACAGAAGCATCAGCTTTGACATTGGCTTCCATGAAGTTATTTTCCATGTCTTTTAACACTCCTGTTGTGTTGTGTATCGTTTCTGATGCCTCATTCGCTGTCTTGATTATAATATTAACTGAATTTTTTGCTTCAGAATGGAACCTTGCGCTCCCAGCAAGAACTAGCCCAGTTGCAGCTCTACAAAAACAAGAGCCATGCATACATACATCAAGTAAATGTACTGGTCACTTTCACTGTTACTTTCAAAACTAAACTTGTCTATGGTACTAATATTACACATCTCATGCCTTTCTTTGTATCTATGTCCACCGTGTTCAAGTTGTGATAAATCTATGACCATTCCGTTTCAATTTGGAAGACTATTTTAACTATTGCCTAAAGTTTTAAAAAGTGTCAATTTCAAGGTTTTTAGAGCCTTCACGGCTGCAATTTGTCCACAATTTAATGCATTATCAACTATTTAAAACCTTTAAAATAAGCCTATCACGAATGTTATATATGTGGACTGGTTTATACCCTTTCAAGTTTGGAAGGGAAAAAAATAAAAGATGCTCCAATTCAGAAATGTCATTGTTACTAGGCTAGAGACAAGGATGACTAGCTTACATAGTGAAAATGGTGAGCAATATAGCCAAAAGAATTAGTGAAAGATCACAACTCTTGTAATTACAAGGAAAGACCATATTCATCCTTCTTCCTCCGTCACGTTTGTGACAAGCCGCGGATATTGCCAAAAAAGTTCCATATACGATTCCACACAAAATGCAGAGCACCCCAATTGCATATCCATATACTCCAGTGAAGATCACAGACTACGAATATTAAGGACATGTTAACAACATCTTTGATGTTAAAAATTAGTAATTTCATTAAGAAACGAAAAGGGATAATAGAGATTTACACTCCAATAATGCTTGTTGGTGATGTTAAATCCTCCTCTGTATTTTTGGAAATGATCTAAAGGGTCCACTCTAATAGTATTATCCGGTTGTATAATGGCTTCTGACACATTATCTGCATCAACCATAGACATAATACTTCTCATTGTCAATGCCACAGCCAATAGCAAAAAAAAATGAAACTTGGGTTCATACAAACTTCAAAAGCATGTATAGTGCAAGAAAAACCACTATTGTTCACTTTGGACCATCAAATGCAAAAATTGTACTCTAGCACTTATTACGATATGACAAGGAAATCCTAAAACTTTGATGATACTCCAATGCGTTCTTTACGTTTATATACTATAATAACAATAGATTATTTAAAATTACTAACTTTGATAATCAGTATCGGATCTGCTCTTAATTGCTTTTTAAAGCGTAAGGATAACATAATTAGTAATTGGTATAAAACGTTAATGAATATCATATTCATATCACATACTATAGACTAATTTCAATTTGGGTTTTCCTTAATATATATATATTTATGTATGTATACGTATATACACACTCAATTTATGAAGAGAGCAAACAAAAAATATCCTCAATTTATTGCTATCCACCTTACGTCTAGTAGACGTGTACGTTATTTAATTCTTACCCATTTGGGCATTTCCTGTCATTAGACAAGGAACCGATTTCTAAATCATATGACTAACAATAACAAGTTTATAAGTCCCACGTTAACTATGCAAACTTTTCGAGATCAATATATACTTGAACACCCGTAAGTGCATGGCAATTTTAGAAAATCTGAAGAAGGAATATATTGAGTCTACGAGGAAACCAAATCTTACCTGCAACAGAATCACTGGGTGAGAGTGCTTGTGATGCAACTTCTGGGAAAATCAAGACTATAATCAATACTATAGATACTAGGCCGTTGGTGACATTGACTATGACCATCTTTAACCTGCCAAATTATAAGAACCAAGATATTCATATATTCTCCCTACCAATTCAGCTCTAAGCATTTTTTTTCTAGCTATAACGTGCTGGTTCAAGAACTAGAAATATATATATGCAATCAACCAAGGGAGAGGAAGGAAGTTTCCATGGTTCATGATCTAATATGTATATGCATGTTAATTAGATATACATATAGAAGAAGCAATCTTCCTCATGTGCAGTGCACTTGTAGCAGCTTTCCGTGGTGAAATTGCTTAGAACTTTTTAAAATTTGTCTTTCACATAGAATGAGTTGGTTACAAGGAAAGAACATTTTTGACTGCGGAAGTGCATGTAGTTGTTGTCATTTCTAAATAACTTACTCGATAGTCTGAGAGATGAAACGTGCTGGAAATATTCTTCTCAAGACCTGCAACAAGTTTCACTGGCTCTTCCTTGCTTTGCTTCCGTAATAAACTTTTAAAATAGCTAGCTTGCATATGAAAAGTGGCATATAATCTTCCTTCTCAATTTTCTTCAATCCAAAACAGTTGAAGCTGAATCCCCACATTCTCATTACTCAGAAGGGTGCAGAAAAGTGTATATATACGTGCATGAAAACAACTTGAATATTGAAACTAGTCGAATGACATTCCTAAGGAGCAAGAAGCCAAATCCAACCTCAACCGAAACACCATGAGATTTTTGTCATCCCCTCTCTTTCTTTAACTAATTCTCAAGAGACAAAAAAACAAAATAAAAGCATGGATGGGTTGGTTGCTTAAGCCATGTATAGATCGATTAATTGGATCATTAACCCCTTTAAATTTTGGAGAGTTAAGTTCACACGTTTAACTTTTTCGCGTGCTAACATGTGCTGAAATATCTACCTCCACTCCTTGTCATCAATTCTAAGAAATGAACCATCGTCGCACTTTCATTGGCATAAAAGTAATTTCCTTAATTAAAAATAGAGAAAATCTACTAAACGTTCATTAACTATATAAAGGAGTAATTAGTTGTTTTTTATTTGCTGAAAGTAAGTTATCATCTATAAGGGAAAGTTATAAAATTAATTTGCGACACTTAGACGATTATTACCAAAATAAGATATCCTTTATTGATTAATAATATTATAAAAAAATTACACGAATGGTTATTAATTAAAGAATAAAGTAAAATAACATTAAGGTTGATTTTTTTATTTATTAAATTAATAGGTTAACAAAAGCGTGTCAAATAACCACTCCAAACACTCTTCTACACCGGCAGAAAGGATGAGTTTTATGGCTTGTTTGATAGAAGACAGGAAAAAAAATCGATTTATAAAATATTTTCTTCTACTTAATGAAAAAAAAAATTTCTAAAAACAAAAATTTAAACTTTTATTTTCTTTCATGTTTTTCTAATTCAAATTTTAAAATTTTCTTTAATTCCTTATTTTTGTTCCATCTAATGAAACCGATCATTAGTATCAAAATTTTCAAACTAATCCAAGTTTGACCTGACAGACAACCACTCCAAACCATTCAAAATATGTGACATGTATATTTCAAAAGTACTGTAGATTGTCTAAACTCGAAGCTGAAATGCGTCAGGTCTGGTAAGTTTCGACCCAAACCTTATTTTCTCTCTCTTTTTTCTCTTTTCCTACATAATAAAGTCAAAAGGTAACAAAGGCATGACTTTCTAGTCAAGGCAACACCCCGTGTGTAAGCATGGGCAAATCTCGTCGTTGCACACACGCTTTCTTTATGATTTATACAATTTTTTTATTCTAATTACCGTGCTAGTAAATTAAATACTCAATTCAATTTGTTAACGATTACTTTAAGGTAGTAGTTAAAAAATTAACAAATAGTTTTTTTAATTAAAAATACCACAAGATGTATTGTAAATCTTAAATATTGAGTTTAATTTTGAACACATAAAACTTTGATGCTAACAATTAATTAGAATTCATTTTAGATACTACTTTTAAAATAATTTTTACAAAATTCAACAATTTAACTTAGCATAGCTTTCAAAAAAACATACAAGTGGTTACCATATAAAACATTTTTAGACGATAAAAATATTTAAATTAAATTCTTAAATATTATATATTAAATCACTCTTTATTTATTAACCAAAACCGTCTGTGATATACCAAACTTTCTGCATGGGAATCCGAGAAAAAAAGACAGAAGACGGAATTAATGATATTTTTAATCTTTGAAAAATCTTCAAATTTGATTCTTAACATTCACTTTCAAAATTACTAATAATTTTTGTCTCTTAACTTTTTAGAGTATTCAAATTTTATTAAAACTCCTCTTTTGGTTCTTATTATAAAGTTTAAATTGAAAATGTTTCTTATTTTTATTATAAATTTTAATCTAAAATAATTTTCACAAAAATATTCTTAATTAATGTTGATTATATAATAAGACAGTGAGAGGAACATAATTTATTAATATTTGTTAATTTGTTCAAAGGGTATTTTGAGAAAAATAAATATTATTAATTTATAATAAATTTATTACTTTCAAGTCTTAACTAAATTCACTGATTTTTTAATCTTGGTGAATTAATTTATTAAAGTTTTAATAAAGAAAGGATGCAATAACATTTTTTTACTCTAGATAAGAAAGAAAAATTTTATAAAAAGTGATCAATTAGGTTATTCGATAAATATTAATAATCGATAAAATTAATAAATATTTTGTATTAATAACAAAATGACAAAAGAAATTGAGATTTATTGGTAAAAAAAGAAATTGAGAATTAAAACCAAAGTATTTTTTGAAACAAAATTAAAACCAAAGTTTAGAAAGGAATTCAAACAGAATTTAAAACTAAAAACACTAAAAACATTTATTTGTGTTGAAGAATGAAGAAAGAAGAAAGAAGAAGCCTCCCTAATAAATGGCAGGGACTTTGGCTCCCGCGATCAAAGGAGGGCATTTGGGTGTGGACCGTGTGGCTGGCCCTGTAGCTGTAGGGTCAAAATAGGCAACATGGTTTTCTGAATAATTACTCATGTTTGGCCTATCAGAAAATAAAAATAAAAAAATAAGTTATGGGCAGACGTCGATGCCGACGTGGCCCGTACTTTTGATTGGTAACTGGACGGTATCTAGGAGAAAGCATCGAAGATAGACAACCTCAGAGTAGCTCCAGCGGTAACGTGGTTCTTAGTATTTTTGTGGGTCCTCTAAAAAACGTTTCTTATATAAGATGCAGATCTTATATTTCATGTTGAGAGTTTTACCAAATGGACTTCTCCAATGCAAAGGAAAAATAAGGAACGGTTCCACCTCAGATAAAAAACCCATAAGAAACAAGCACTGAAGATGCCCTGAGATGCTTTAGCTCATGTCATGGACTATTATTATTATTGTCATTTATTTGTAGCATTAGCATACAAAATTGGGATTATTGAGCTCTAATAAAGTGAACTATTGTTTATGCCACTATTAAAGATAATTTTAAACAAAGAATCAATCAAAGTGATTTTCACGGCATGTGCTTTTTTATACCCATATCAACATTATTACCATCGTCGTGACCACCACCAATGTCACTGTCACCACTATCACCACTAATGTTATCGCCATTGATTGCCACCACCACATTATCATTGCCACCATTTGCATTGTCACCTCAACCGCTATTGTCAATAGGGTTTTCACATCAAAAATAGAATCAAATTTACATTCTTATGAGATGTGAGTATATTTCTTATCATCTTAATTGGTTGTCATGTTATTACTATAATTGCTTGGGTATGCAATAGAAAAATTAAATAAAAAAATAGGGTAAATAGTCATTTTCATATCAGAATGTGTAAAGTGCTGATAAATTCGTCCCCAAAAATATGAAAATTCAAATTTTAATCTTCAAAAATGAAAAAAGTGCAACAAATTCATCTATCTGTTTAACTTTGTCTACTACCGTTAATGAAAAAGCCTACGTATTATATAGGGACAAAAATATCACAAAAATGATTATCTACATGACTACTAAATATATTAGCCAAAATGTCGATAAGTTATCATTAGACTAAAATGTCAGTACGTTTTCATTAGACTACTTAATTTTGTTTCATTTAAGAGTAAAATATAATTTAATCTTCATCTTTTCCCTTTTTTTTATCGTTGCATGTATAACATTACAATAAATACTTAAAATATAAAAAAACAAACATAAGTGAGAACATACATAAAAATAAACATAATATTGGTTAAAAAACATTGTAGCTCAAATGCAACCATAACAATAGCATTAACAAATTTTTTAAATTTTGATTAATTATTTTTATTTATGTTAGATGTTACATATTTGTAGATGAGATTAACTACTCTCTGCTCCACAAGTTGAACAACCTCTAGCTAATTTTGAAAGTACTTCAACTCCTCATGCTAAAAGTGATCTAGCTCCAACTCCAACTACCACTCAAAGTTCTCAAACTCCTAGTGGTGTGAGTGACTTTTACATATAATTGATTAGTTATTGTTGAATTATGTTATGCATAACTAGTCACTATATATAATTGTTGTAGGAAACAAGCTTCATACCTCCATCACTGTCAAGTGTGTTTAAACCAACTCCAATTAAGCTTTCAGCACCAATTTGAATTATATTCTTATATGTATCATCTCATAGGATGAAAAAATCGAATTACATGAGCTTCATACCCACACCAGGGCTGCCTCGCCGTCAAGATTCAAAGAAGTGAAATATGATATATGCTTGTATTTTATTTATAGTAGATTCTGACTAATTATTATAATTTGGATAAATTTGTAATGATTGGTACATTGTTACAATGTTTATTTTTGTACATTAGTAGAATGTTTATTTTGAAAATTTTCTATTGTGACAGCATTAGGTAGTGATAAAATCAAGTTGGATCTCATTTTTTGTAAGGATTAACTTAATGGTTTTACATTTTTGTTTGAGTCTCATATTTTGGGTAAAGTATTATCGTATTAGAAATTTCGTAGCAACAGACAGGTTATGCTTATTAATCAATATTATGTTTGTTCTAACTTATGCTTGTTTTCCTATTTTTTAAAGGGGAAAAGATGAAGATTAAATTATATTTTACACTTAAATGAAACGAAAATTGTGATCTGACAAATTGGTCAAATGGAAACGTACTGACATTTGATAAAAAAAATTATTGACATCTTGGTTCAATGGTAACTTACTAACATTTTAGTCCAATCTATTTAGTAGTCATGTTGACAATCATTTTTGTGATATTTTCTTTCCTCTATGCCATGTAGATCATTAATGGTAACAAAGTTAACAAATATATAAATTTGTCGCACTTTCAAGGACTAAAATTTGAATTTTCATATTTTGGAGACGAATTTGTCAACGTTTTATACATTCAGAGACAAAAATGACTATTTATCTTAAAAATAATAGTATATAATATATTTAATTATATATCTATACTGTATATATATACAGGAACAGAGAATTTTGATGTACACATTTTTGTGCCAATTTTACCCTTATAACTATATGAGTAAACTATCATTTCTCTTTCAATATTTTATCTCTATAACTACCTTCACAAACCACCAATTATAAAAAAAAATTATGAATAATAACCCACTATAATATAAGAGTATAACCTCCAATCTTTTTTTTTTTTAAATATGGAGAAATAATGAGACTAGAAGTTCCTCATTTACCTTAGTCATTATAAAAAGATGTGTTGAACTAAATTTCATATAAATATCAAACTAAAATTTTCGGTCATTAGCATTACTAAATAACATTGTTAAATCAGATATCACATGATAAGTTTGTTGGAATTTTTCTTTTATATACAATATTATTACAAAGTTTCTGAAAACTACTTAAAACTGCTAACTCCATTGCATTTACAATCACATTCTCAAACTCTTTCACACGGTATGCAACATTTAATTCTTCAATGAAAATGTCCAAGCTTGAACGAGAAACATTCAATTTTTTGGCCTATACCACTTATTTTTAGCTAGTTAAATTATGTTGGTATCAAACAATCACACAACAATCGAGAAAACAAAAAAAGAGAAATGAAAGACAAATGACACTGTGTTTATCCTAGGTCACTCAACGTAGACTACCTCCAACTTTTCTCTATATTCTCTTCACACTTGTTACAATGCACTCAGATTACAAGAAAATATATAGACTTAAAAACTTAAGTACGGTAACTGTTCATGGACCCAAACCAAAACTACAAATAATAAATCTTAAACCCACAACATTACCAGGCCTCGAAAAAGCTCCAAGGGCACTGCCCCATGCACCCCCATCGAAGCGACTCCCCCGGACCCCCACCCGCTCACCGAAGAGCAAAACCCTGTCTATGAATGACTTATCTTCTAAAAGCAAAGTATGGACCATACTCAACAAATTAGTCTAAGCGTGTTCTCAGCTAAAACAAATTTCGGAAGTTTTATCTTACAAAAATGAAATGAATGTCTTTAAATTAAAAATGTACACTTCGTCTAGTTGGAATATAATAACAAGACCAAAAACACAACTAAAAATAAGTGTAAGATTAGAAATATCTCAACGGCACTGACAAATTGTCGACATCAAGCACTCAACCAGTGGGAGTGGGACTACCATTCCAACAAGCAAATATACAAAATATTTAGAAGAGAGACTCAACCGCATGCTAAAACTTAAAAAATATAGTTAGACAGTAAAAAATAAGAAGAAAATATCCACCACAAGAATGAATATATTGCTAACATAATGGAGGGTAAAAAAAAAGGTCATGTTTCAACCACGACCACCACCATTCTAAGTTTACCAGAAAAAACCTGACAACACGCATTGACTGCGAAATTCAACTTCCCGCCATGTGCATGTATTAGAAAACGACATTACACTTGTATGCAAGCAAGTAGTATCCGATAGGTGAAAAGCAACCACAGTAAAAATATTTAACATTTAATAATACAATGGCAAAAGAAGTAAAGGAGACAAGAGTATAAAAAAAATGTTTATAATGAACTCCCAAGTTACAACATAATTTAATACAATCCTATTAATTAATTTCATAGGCAATACTCATAAACACCATTATTAACAAGAATCTAATAAAATATGCATAATGAAATGTAGCAACGAAAATAACAGACAATAATTAAAATTATACCACAACTTATTGACCTAATTGCCTAAATTTAACTCAATTAATACCAAGAATACTAAATAATTCCTATAGTACAGCTAAGTTAGGCCAACAAGAGAAACAAAAGCAGGAAAACCAGCATTAGAAAAATAAAATAAAATAAAATTATTGAAACTAATTCAACTTGATGATTATCAACAATTATTCATTCTTTCTTTTTTTCCAAAAGTAAATCTTGGGGTCAACTTGATTGGCATTTGGCAGTTATTCTCCTGATCAGAGGTGCAGGCAGAAATATTCAAGAGGCAAGCCTGGTTAAGTATGAATGTTTATCATGAATTCATGATTGGGGTGGGAGATTTGTTCTTGGGAGTATGGAATTGGCTAGCTCTTCATTCACCTTCACAGGAAGAGGTGGCATTTGCTTCATCACCTCTGGCGAGTCATTTAACCTGCCAAGAAAAATAAAGATGAAAAAAAAATAGTAAGCCTTTTTACATCAAATCAAATTAGATTAAAATACAAATATAATTCAGAGATTTATATATAATTCTTTATTTCCTTTTGTTAGAACGCCAACTTAGGATTCCAACTCCTTTATACTCGAATAGGAAAGGACAAGCTAGCATTCATACACCGCAATATAAAAAGAGAAAGAAATAAATCACATTAATATATCACGTCCTTACAATTAGAGATAGAAAAGAGCAAAAAGTACAACTCACTCGTTCATAATTTTAAGGATGTTATCTCTAGTTTGGCAGAAAAGATTGACGTTCTCCTGTACCTGGAAACAAAAATAAAGAGAGCAAAAACAAATAACAGGTCAGCACAAAAAATGGCCTAAGAATGGAAATGATACTGATAAACTAGAACACAGCTTATGGACCCAAAAAAGAATTAAAAAAAAACTAGAGCACCACTTTCAGACCATCAATCAGAGACATTATGAAGTATGAACTATCTCCCAAGATTCACGATGCCAGGCAGGTAATTAAATTAGCACAAGATATGAAACAACAAAAGCATAAAGGGAAATTTTCAGTAAGTATATATAATAATATAAACATAAACATACCCAGGGTACAATTACCTGCTTTTATGTAAGTGGTCCTAAAATGAGATAGAAATGTTATTCTCATTCTGCCAATATAAGGTAATGACCTTTCATTCTCCATATTGGTATTTTTACTTAATTCTGTGCTCTTGATTTCAGAATTAAGGCATGTTTATAAACATTGCTTCAGTTATTGATTTGTGTGGACATAAACACTTTTTTTTCGGTTATTGATTTGAACAAAATATACATTGATAATGATTATTATAAATTAGAAAAATAACTCAAGCATATACTTGTTCGCATCTACTTTCCCTTTGTTTTGTTGCTTTCAGGTAAGTTATAATTGAAGAAACCCCATTCTCAAATATGGCCTCCAAAGCCTCTAACAACATCCTACATCTGAGAATTATCAGCAAAGACAAAGAAAACATAAAAACAAAATTGAAAGACAATGAGATAATTTCTCAACTCAAATATTACCTAATATAGTCATGTCAATAATAAGCATGTATATTGTTAACCAAACTGAAACAAAATGAATATAAAAAGAAGGACATGGAGAGAAAATAGGACAAAAGAGAACAAGGAAAAAATAAATTGCCTAACACTGAGCCACATAGTTGATACAAATACTTATATATGAAGTCTGATTTATAAATTCAATTTATGGTCAAGCGGTCTTGTCTCCACACAATAGGTAAAAATTAAAATCAGTTAAAATTGTTGTCAATTCACCTGGAAAGCGGAAAGATTTGTTGAGATTTGATTCAAGGCTTGTGCATTTTGCTCTAATAGGTCACCAGTGGGACCTCCAATTGCTGCGGAAAAAAAATCAAACACAGAAGCTTGAACATTTAAAAAAGAAATGCATGTACACAAGATGTTTCAAAGGTGAAAGAAGTGCCTAAGAGACATTGAGACATAGAAGCCTGCATTGTCATGTTTGCAAACAACAGCATCCAAAGCTATGAAAAAATTCACCAGCTATGGAACTAAGTTACTGAACCTGTATAAGAGATGCCATCATCATTGTCCATGGCAATCATTGGTGGAGCATATGGGGAGACATTGGACCGAGCAGCAAAGTTAGATGACTTTACTGCAGGATCAGAAACCCTTTCCTGGAGGAAAAAAAAAAGAGACTTGCTAAGCATCTAAAGTCCCACTGAACATGATTAGCAACATAAAGAAAGAACCTAGAGTTTGCAGTACTTCACAAATGCACTAATACTCCATTAGCTTTATTCCTTTTTGTTACTTTTCTTTTGTTTCACTTTCCTAAATTTCTCACAGCCAAGATGCTAAACCATCCGCTATTTAACAAGTGAAAAGAAACAAGGAAACAAAATGCCATGCTAGCTTCTTCCTGGTTAGAAAATATAACAATTACAATACTATGTCTATTCCAAAACTAAAACAACAAAAAGACCATCATGCAATTTTCTGAGAAATCCTTACATGTGTAAAAGGAACACTGTAAGCAAAACTCAAATTCCATATGAAACATTCAAGCAACATTTGCTCCTTGGAAATGAAACTTTTAGAAGTCCAGCAACAGAAGAAGGTGTCAGAATAACCTAATGCTTAAATAATTTTGGACATTTAGAGTTGGAAAATAGAGAATAATATTTTCATAGAAGCTAACCATGTTTTGTGAAATGTTGTGGAATATTGACATACAGCAAATCTTATTTTGTTCTATTTAGTATTTTGACAAAAATGAGCTTCTAGATAAGTTTATAAGCTTTACAAATTTCAAAATCCTGATAATAGTCTTGCCAAACAAATAAGAAAAGGTGACCATTGAATAACAAAAAGGATATCAAATCATAACATTCTGTCAGTAATATTTTGCAGTAAGTGGTGTAAAAATAATATAGCCAGGAGCTAACCCAGTAATAACTAATAATATGTAATGACGTGTATACATTTGCATATGAATTCTAAAAGCAGACGTCATCATTTGCTTATAGAAAAATAATACAAGTAGAAAGTGAGACAGGAAAAAAAAAAAAAAAGACGGTCTCAGGAAAAGGGATGATTTGTTTGATGTATTATGAACTACGAAAAGGGATTCTCCACAGTCATATAAGCAATCTACAGAAGCACATGTCCAGAGGTCAGCTAATGATACACAAAAAAAAAGGAACACCAATCTGTAGATTATCAAGTAGGATTTATGCATAGAAGTAGGTTATTAAAGATAAATTTCTCTCACTTAAATATATGTGTGTTGAAACTTAAAACTAGGAGTCCCTGGGTCCCACTCTCAGCATGAGCAAGCAAAAGAGAAACGGAGTTTTCAACATATACACCCACATAGTTAGGTTTTTAGACACAACTAGCATTCATAGATTAGAGATAGACATTTGAAAAAGCATCACTGAAGGCATGCATATAAGAGTGGAACACAAAACAATCACAAAATTAATATGATGTTTATAAAAATATCCAATTAATGGAAGCAGTACCTTTTTATCTTTACTTTTCCGAGTTAAATTATGATCATCCTTCCTTCTCTTGCTATTTTCTTTCTTCTGCAAGAAAAGTGAAAAAAAATTGTCATTAAAATAACAGATCTCAGAATCTAAGTATAAAAGCAATCCCAAAAATAACAGTAAGCTTCTTTATTTCTTTTTGCATAATTAAGGGTGGTGGGGAGTGATTAGTCTCTTTAAGAACTTATAAAAAAATGTCATTATAATAAGAGATCTCAAAAACTAAGTATAAAGCAATCCCAAAAAATAACAGTAAGCTTCTTTTTTTCTTTTTGCATTATTAGGGGTGGTGGGGAGTGATTAGTCTCTTTAAGAACTTATCAAAAAAAGTGTGTTACACCATTCTAATGGAGAAACCAATCATCATTTACGCTTTTCATTCACAAAGGCAAAAAGATGATTAGCCTTGAAGAATTTTATCAAGTGTCTTATGTAATTCAATAAACCTTATTAAGAATCTTTATCTAAGCTGAAGAACAGGTTATGAAAAATCCACAAGGGGGGTACAAGAGGCCAAAACCTGATGAAATTTATAAATACATAGTTCCAATATTTGGAAGATATCTATCATGCAACAACATATCTAAGATAAGATTCTCATGTGTCCAGCAAACAAGAAATTTGCATGACCATGATGTACCCACATTAACCCTTGAACACTTTTATGACAATCTTCTAAAAAAAGAATCATGATAAGTTAGAACCTGCAACCTTGTAGTACTAGATACATGATCTGATCCAAATTGTTCAATAATCAACGGGTCATACACTTAAACCTCATGTAACAGCAACCTTACCAACTTGGAGGAAATAGGTTTTCAGAATGACATAAGCAACTTAAGACAGCAACCAACAAGTACATAACTTACATTCATCCACCTGACTCGCAGTGCTACATCACGAACCGTTTTTTGCTGTAGCTGTAGGGCTATCTTTGCATAGCGTACTATGTTGGATTCTGAGGCATACCTAAAAGGGAAATTTTGGAATTCATTAATTTAATTGCTACCCATATAGGAATTCATAAATACAGATTGCTAATCAAAGACAAGCATCAAACATTAAGACAACAAAAACGAATTTACTGTGCAATCAAGGTACAGAAAGCAAATCAAGCTTGATATTTAAGAAATTAATTAAATATGACTACTGAAAGATTTTGATAATGATATTAATCTAAAAAGTTTGGTTGCTGATGTTGTATTGATTTCAAACTGCCATTGCAACCAGAACAAGATGAGGTTCAACCAATAAAAGATATCTTAACTCATACATATAATTCAGTTTTGGATTGTCCTTGTTGCTAGTAAGTCTTTGTGCAAACAGAAGTAAGCAGGCATTTACAAGATGATGACCCAAAAAGACGATAACAACACATTTTGAATAAAGCTCTGAACATCCAAATCCCAAACAGATATTGGAATTTTGGATACTCTAAGACTCATACTGAAAGCTTAGCTTGAAAGGGTCGTCTATAAGTCAAATTGGAAGTGAGTTTACTGAATTCATGAGACCACTTGCATTTTGACTCATTGAAAACAACAAGCTTGAGCTTTTCACTTCATATTCCACTCGTTAGCTAACCGGCTCAATTTACATTTTTTATTATAATTATTGGTAATAATAGTAGTAGTAATAATTATAATAACAATAACAGTTTTAATTTAGTATGTAATTTTTTTATTTGACTTAATATTAAAAAAGTAAAGGCTAATTAATTGAAGTTTTTTTTAAGGTTAATTGAAGTTACGAAGTGGAATATAATCGAGGTTAAAATATTAAAACACCAAGGGTAGTAATAACTAATTAGCTCACAAAACTCGCTTCAAAAAAGAAAAATGAATTCGATTTGTTGTTGAACTTAAGCTAGCCTAGCAAGCATAGCTCAGCTAAGAAATCCATCAAAAGCCCATTTCCAATCACATGACACCGCATAAAACACAAAGATAAGATTTGGCAATTGCATATGGACAACACCCAAAAAAATACACCCAATCTCCAGAAGAAAAAAAAACTCAAATTAAACACAATCAAAATTAAAAGCAAAAGTAAGAAACTAACTTGGAGAGTCCATCTTCGAGAATGGCTTGTTCTTCTGCGGTCCAATCGAGGGATATGCCAGGATTGTGCTTCATGGCGAGAGCCGCACCTGAAGTCTCTGGAGCAGAAGACGACACCACGTGCGTGTGCTCTTGATGGTTCCCAGATGGGTTCGCCATCATCCACGATGAATCGATAAACCCACTTTTCTTCAAACGCCTCAAGTTTCAAGCTTTTCACCAAAGGGTTATCGGAATTGACGGTTACTTCCCGCCAATTACCGTGACACGCTCAACACCATGAACAAAATTGAAAAGGGGGAAGAAAATCGAAGAGAGAGAGAGAGAGGTGAAAGCGATAGTCGTAAGAGTGAAGGAAGGTAATGGAAGAGAGAGATAAGAGAGAGAGGGGTTTTGATTGAAGGTGGAATTGAAACTGCAGAGAAAGAAAAGGGTATTAATTTATTTTTTTTCTAAAAAATAAAAGTTGCCTTTTTAGGAATTAAGATTTTCTGCAACTTCTTACCCACTGGGACACTATACGTAGATTTTGTACGGGACGAACTTCTTATGCTAAGAATAAAGTGACCCTTTTGCCCTTCGATTTTCCATTTTCCCCTCTTTTGCGTGCTCTATCTTGTCAGAAATATCTTTCTTCACTCTGTAAGACTTTTAAATTTATTTTGTATTAATATTAATATTTCAAATGCATAACGCTTTTGTTTGTCGAATAAATCTTCACTTTAGTTCATCACATTGTAAGTGTTTATTTTTTTTAGTTTTAAATTTTACAAAATCCTCCCCTTAATTTTGTTTACTTAATAAATTTAAAAAAAAATCAAAATGACATTTATTTCAGTTTTCAATTTATATTGATAAAAAATATTTATTTAGTTTTTCCAAAAAAGGAAATTAAAATAAAATAAAACTTATAAAAATGATAAATGTTGGGTAAATTTCCTATTTAGTGTCTAAATTCGGGAAAAAAAAGTAATAATTACTCCTACTTGCAAACCTCAGACTAAATAAACAAAAAATGCATTCAATTATGAACACAAACTTTGGGGGAGAAAAGATGAAACCAAGATACAGGACCATTACTTCTCAATTCTCATTTAACAATTCAAATCCCTTAAATATTCTCGAGAATGGGTTTCTTCCATACTTATTGGCTTATTGCAATGACAATTGGCAAATCAAAGGATACTACATTCACTCACTTCTATTATTCATTTATTCACTTCGGTAAACCATGATTCACCTTAGTTAGGGCATGGTGAATGGGGAGGATACAGAGTGGTGGTAGGATCAGTTTTTGGTGAAAATTAATTATGATGAAGGTAAAATAATAAAAAAATATTTATATTTTTTTATAGTATCATTATAATTCTGTAGAGCATAATTGATTCTTATGTATTATCCAAATATATATACGCATAGTAATTGGGTGAAACTTCTCCTAAATCTAACTTTCACTTTGAAAATTGGTTCCTCTTATTTTGAGATAGTATTGTTATTTTGTTGGGATGCTTTATTGAATATATCAAGCACAATTTAATATGTAGATTAATATGACTAGTGAAATATAGAGTAAAAGATTGTTTTTAAATTCTGATAAGGCTTACGTTAATAATATATTCTTTAACACACATTTTTATTCTTTAAAAAAAATACATATTTTTAATATTAATTAAAATTTATTAAAAATAAAAATTAGTCGTCTTATTTTTTATTTAGTGACATTAACACACGGAATTTTATTACTGAATTTTCAATTTTTATTACTTAATTTAAAATATTAAAAAGATACTGAGGTGTTATTTTCTAACGAACTGAACTATTAAAATTAATCACTATCAACTACAATGAAAGGTTCGTACAAATAAGCTTAAGTAAATTGTGTTTCTTTTATTGGGACATAGTGCGTTACACAGCAAAACTTTTTATTTGAATGTAACAATTAATAAAATTTTCAAAAATAAAGGCATTTTTTGAGTTTATTTTGATTTTTTTAATATAAAAAAAGAAGCAAAGTCGTTTTCTCCACAATTATTGAAAAAGTATATAATAAAGTTCTTTTTTCTATTGGTTTGGTACAAAGTGCTTTTCATAATTTAGAAAAAAAATCATATTTACAAAGTTAAGAAAATGTATTTGTAGTGTCGACATAATAACATGTTTAATTAATAAAATTAAATGTCATATAGGACAAAAAATTAATATTTTTAAATGACAAATAATAACAAATTAACAACTTGAATAACATTATGATTAAATAATAAATAGACGCACGTTGTCACCCGCACCGTCATTAGAAGTTTTTCTTTCTGGTAGGTTTTCTAATAATAGGAAATTCTAAAACACCACCAGATCGTTTTTTATTTTTTTAATCTTTCCATTTTAAAATATGTACATATATCAAGAATACAATTGATTCCCTTAAAAAAAATACAATTGATATTTTTTATTTATATTAAAATATATAAATATTATATATATATACACATTTTTCATTCGTATAAGTGTGTAAACTATTTAAGAAGTTGATGAAATAAGAACATAACTAGAAATATTATAGTTGGAATTAATTTTACTTTTGGTTTTCTAGTGCGAATCAATTGTAGCTTCGTCACTCAAAAATTTCAAATTAATTAAGTTCTTATATTCTAAAATCATGTAGAAGCAAATTCTCTATTGAATTTCATTTTTTAAACTCTCAAATTCTTAATTCTTTAATATGCTACCAGTGTAAAGATTTTTTTACTATTAAAGTAACAATATGTTAGAGAGTAATGTAGTATTATTTTTAAATTAGTTATTACAAAAGTGAATAAACTTTGCATACACAATAATATCTGATGGGATGACAATCTAAATTTTTGTATATTAAATTTGAAAACTAAAACTATATACAACAATGTGTTCTCAATTCTTGTCAAAAAACATTGTGTTCTCAATTAATGCACGCGCATAATGTTAATGCTGGACTTGCTGGTGTCAATCACTATTAGCAGTGGTGATTACAGCTAGATACACCTATTCATCTGACAAAAACCTCAACCATTTCCAAACAAAAAAGTACTGGTTGGCCCATAAAAAAACCCGTGTAACCCAAAAAAAAAACCAATTGGATGTACTTATAAACTTCATGGGGCCCAACTTGAGCTTTCTTTTTTCAATTTATTTTATTTTTTATGAATATATTTTTTTTAAAAATATACATGATCTGAAGTTTTCTCTTATTGTTCATTTTTAATATTTTATTTGATTTTTTATAAACAAAAATAATTATTAAAAAAAGCATATAATGCAATGGCAAGGGTTTTGCCCACCAATGAGAACATAAAAATAAAAAATAAAAAGCATATAATTATTTCATCCTCAAAATCTTATTTTGAATTTAGTAAACAAGGGACGAAAACATAAAAAATAATGAATGAATGAATGAAAGGAAGAGGAGAGATATGAAAATGAATGATTAATATATAATTATTTAGTTACAACTTGACAACGAAAAAATAAACCTTTATTACGAACTAACTTCATATTCACTTAATTAAGCGGACTTCTTCAAATCAAAGACAACACGTTTGTTTTGAGCAGTTTTTCTTTAGACTCTTGTATTGCCAACTTCAAGCTGTGACCACGCTTTAATATTACTCATTACTCATCATCGTCATAACACGGTGTTTAGAGCACAATCACAAGAAAAAGGAAACCATATATTCCATGCTCAAGCTAAACGATTAATATATAAAAATTAAAAGCTTCTTTAACTAAGCTTTGCTTTCGCTTGTTAAAATACAATTTAAGCTTGTTTTATAATTTCTAGATCCGCTAATAACGTGAAAAATCTTAACAATTTTGCCGACAGAAATCAGCTCCAACTTTGCTTATTTGTACTTATACGGGGTCTAATTCTCACGTTAACTTGTTTTTTTTTTCAGCGTCATGTTGCACTCTACAAGCCACTTAAGAGTGCTACTACTGCCTGTGATCCAACTGGAAGCGTTTTTTCGTATTAAACAGTCAAAAGCTTTAACATTAAGTTGCGTTAAGGTAAGCATCGCAAAGTGTGTTTAAAGAATAAAAGATGGCACATGCCGTACCATATAGATTAAGCAATAATCAGAGAATGACAGATAGGTTAGAAGCGGTTATGGAGTACCATGCGCCTAGTGTCCATAATACTCACTGTTAATTACATAGAAAAACTCGTAATAGTTGTATCGATTTGTTGGAAATATTGGATCAACAAAAGAACCTTTTTCGTGGTTAGAGTAATAGATTAGATTTAGACCCCAAATCGAAGTCGTGGTCACATGCAAAGCACGTTCCTTGCTACCCACGTCACAGCAGCAGCATTAAATGGCTTTAGAAGGATGTTGAAACTCCTTGGTGCATGTGAACGTACAGCTCCATGCCTTACTCTTCCGTCACACGGTGCCGTAACGCTTGGATTAGATTTCATTGTTCTATGATATTTTATATTCCACTATGATGTTATGGTCGGTTGTGCCACGATCGAGGACAGTGTGTGCTATAAAAGGGGCGAGAGGGAATACCTTCTAGGCAGTGCAACAAAAACAAAAACACCAAAATGGGGAGACTTATGTGTGTGGGTTTTCCACTGGTAGCTCTTGTAGTGGTGAGCATGTGTTATGGATTGGCAGATGCAGAGGTGAAAACACCAAATTTGAGGTGGCATTATTATAAGGTGACGAATACATGTCACGACGCAGAGGAGTATGTCCGGCACCAAGTGGACTTGTTTTGGAAGAATGACAGAAGCATTACGGCCAAGCTTCTCCGCTTGGTTTCTGCTGACTGTTTTGCCACTGTATGTACTATATATACTTTCTAGTTAGTTTAAGTAGGTGTTTTGTGACTTAGCATTCAGCACAATATATATAATTTATGTTTTGTGGGCTAGGGATGTGATGCATCAATTCTGCTTGACGAAGGAGCAAATCCAGAGAAAAAAGCAGCACAAAACCGGGGGCTTGGAGGATTTGCGGCCATTGACAAGATAAAAGCTGTTCTAGAATCACGATGCCCTGGAATTGTGTCTTGTGCTGATATACTTCACCTGGCCACCAGGGATGCTGTCAAACTGGTACGCTTCTATTATATCTACTACTTTCAACTCCTTATTCCACCAGCCCCTCCATATATACCAAACGGATTTGAGGATTCATATATGTGAACAGGCAGGCGGACCAGGTTACCCAGTTTTAACAGGTAGAAAGGATGGCATGAAATCAGATGCTGCATCAGTAGACCTGCCATCACCATCCGTCTCGCTGCAGAAACTCCTAGAATATTTCAAATCCAGGAACTTGAATGAACTAGACATGACCACACTTTTAGGTAAGCCAAACTTACAATCCACTACAAATTACACACTAACTAGATTTAACACTGGTACGTTTACGAGTTTGTTTAAATATATAAAAATATGTTAGGATTTTTTTTTATCAATTTATAGTTTATTATAAATAATTCATTGTAAATTGTGTTCTTGAGATATATTTTTTTTATTAAAGCTAAGCATGTTAAAAATATTCGCTCAAATATCTTTTTCTAATATAGATAAATAGATAATGATTCTAGTTGCCTTTAAGGCACCCATGTAAGCAAAAAAAAAAAAAAAACGTTTCTAAATTTTTTGGTTGAAATGAACGTGTCTGCTTCATATCAACACAGGAGCACACACAATGGGCAGAACACATTGTAGTTTTATTGTTGATCGGCTCTACAACTACAACGGTTCCGGAAAACCCGACCCAAGCATGAGTGCTACTTCACTAGAGTCGTTGAAAAAACTTTGCCCGCCAAGAAAGAAGGGACAAGCAGACCCTCTGGTATACCTAAACCCAGAATCAGGATCAAGTTACAACTTCACAGAATCATACTACAGAAGGGTCCTATCCCACGATGCTGTCCTGGGAGTTGATCAACAATTACTATATAGTGATGACACTAAAGAGATCTCCAAGGAGTTCACTGTTGGATTTGAAGATTTTCGGAAATCTTTTGCTACATCAATGTACAAGATGGGGAATTACAGGGTTTTAAAAGGCAACCAAGGAGAGATACGCCGATATTGCCGATACACAAATAAGGGCAACCCAAATTAGTAGGAGGCGAAATCAGATGTTTTGAGTGGACTCCGATATGCCCAGTTTAAACAGATTTGTTTTGTGTTTTTAAGTTAAAGAATAATACATGAATACCCTCTTTGTCCTTTGGAATTTCTGAGTTTCAGCAATTCAAGTCACTAAAAAATCTTCTTGTTGTAGAATGTATGTATAAAGCATAAATCCTATCCTCTGTCAATTCAAACCACCACAAAAATTGACTACATGTTTCCATATCTTACAACAATCCCCTGTGACATATTCACCCTCTATTTCTACTTGTATGCGTGTGCTTATACCGAACTCCAAATCCTCTCGTTAGTAATAAATTTTTGTACGATTTTCTCCAGAAATGAGCTGAACCAAAAGTTCAAAGAAAGAATTGTTTGCATAACCTGCGCCAGGTATCCAAGACTGCAAATTGATCAAACCTGGGAGCAACCGGAGTGATGAAAAATCCCCTTGTCAATCTTTTCACTGGCTTCAAGAGGAGGAAAGGAAAGAGAATATATCAATACAATATGGGAAATGGAAGAAAAAATAAACAAATACCAAAAGAGAAACAATCTTTAAAATGACCTTCAGGAAATCAAATACATTCCTGACAGAACATACTCCTAACTTAAACAAGAAAAGCTAAACAAGAAAATTAAAAAAGAAGATGTTACATGGAATCCCATTTGATCAATTTTATAATCAATTAGAATAATCTAAAATCAAATTTCTATTCCAATAATCAATTATATGAAATTATTCCTGATATGTCATAACCACTGCTAATAAACTGAAGCCCGTGAATGGTCAAACAATATATCGTATGATGTTAATCAATTACAGAGTGAAATTTTATTTACAAACTAAAGCACACAAGTATGTGAAAAAATAGACCAATCCCTCAAAAGGTATGGAATAAATATATTAGGTCCTAGAATCCCTCAAAAAGGGATGTAGTTTTGCACAAACACAATTTTCTTCATCTGGCAGAAACTACAAAAGCAACAACAGCACCCTCTGCATTTTTTAGTTTAGTTTCTCAGGGATGAGTTTTAAAGAAATAGAAGCAACGACATACCAACATAGTCATACACTCACAACAAATATAGAATAGGGTATTGCTCCTATATTTGATTCTGCACATATTTCTTGCCTTCTAACAAATGTGCCAATCAACTTCTTTGTTTGTACCTTATACTTATACCCAAAGCTTTCATTGCTACCCAACAAAACACACTCTCTTTTTGGTCATTAATAACCCTTGCATCAAATTTCCAAGAACTGGAAGGGAACTGAATTTTTTAAGTTCAACACACTACAGAAATGCCTAGTAAAGACCATCTAGGAATCTATATAGACACCATCAAAAGTCAAGTGAACTAATAAAATGCAAAGCAGAACAAACTGATATTACCTCATAAAAAAGAGTAATGAAGACAATGGACATACAGCAGCTGGATGAACCTCTGAAGGAAAAACCACTTTAAGCTGCAAAGTCTCCCATCCAAAGTGGAAAGTGGATAAGTAATGACTAAGGTTTTAACACCAAACTTCAATTTGGAAATGCAGAGCCATATAAGTGATACTCAGTGCCATTCAGTTCTTGTCTCAAGTATAATGGCAATGAAGTTACCTTAGTCCCCTTTCTCTGCAACACTGTTCATTTTCTTGATTACCTATCAAGAGATGAGATTTCAATTTAAAAACAAAATGTTAGAAATACAAAAGGAAAAAATACATTTTTAAGTATTCCTTGCATGAATATAGAAACATCAGAATAAAAACATTCTATTAAATATTCCTGAAATTAAGTGAGGGTTACCTACCACATATATATTATTTTGGTCATACCATTAATCAATGTAGAATCTCCAACACATACACTTCACATCGAGGATTGGACATTTCGAGTGTGAAGTTTGCAAAATTGAACATTTACATGTGGTCCAGTAATAGGTGGCCCAGTCTGAATCCTGATAGACCCAACAATTGCTAGGATAGACTTTGATACCATCTTAGAATTTGAGATTGAACCTAACTCAACCCCAAACTCATGAGGTGAGGGTTGTCCTTTACTTAAATAACTATTTTGGTCATATCCCTAGTAAATGTGGGATCTCCAACAAATTAAAACAAGGATTAAGCCTTCACCAAACTAAAAAATGGCATAAAATTTGCAAAAGCAGTTAATGACTTCTTTTATGAGTAGCACACACAAAGGAAAATAACTGGTTTAGGATTTACCTTGTTAAAATATTTCTTTCGGAATTTGATTGCTGTTGTTATGCAGATTTTCACATTGATCTTTAACATCTTGTCATTGAACATCTACGAAATATAAATTTGATAAATACAATTAAAAAATGCACAATAATCTCTCAATTTGGTATATATGAATTGAATGAACTACCTGGGAAGGAAAAACAAAGTTGAAAACAGATCTCATTAAGGATGTGAAGAAATTGATTTTGAGGAAGGACAAACTAAGTTCAAAACAGATCCCATTAAGAATTTAAAGGAATTGGTTTCATGTAATGATTCAGGTATAAGTTGATGCAAGAAAAGAAAGTTAACAAATAGGCACAGGCTCCTTTCACCTTTCAATACAAAGTACATCAGACCTCATTAAATAATAACACCAATATGCAATTATAGCACAAGTTAGTTTGAAAACATTATGCAAGTTTCCCGAAAAAAGAAGTTTATGCAATATCAACTTCACATTTTCAAATCAAAACATAATTCAAACAAAGAACCCAACATCAAACATTATAAAAAATATAAAAAAATGTAGTATACTAATTATGACTTTCATAGCAGCAATTAAATGCTGAGTAAAAATAAATAAAAAATAAAAAAAATCAATGCACCTGCCTTTATCATATCATCAAAGGAATGAGTTTCTCGAATGATCTGCTGGCGGTTTAAAACAAGAATTGCTGCAACACAAAATATGGCCAACTCATTATTTCCTTTCCTTTTTAAGGAAATACTGCTCATTTGAACTTGATGACTTCTAGGCCAGATATTCCTTGCCAAGCCACAAAAGGTATGAGATGAGAGCAACTTCAATTTGCTGTCATATACAGAGTGATCAGCTCTTTCATGATTTGACTGTGGGCTGGCTTTTGTGTAGTCATTTTCATTATGATTTGACAGTGAACCGTTCTTCACACTACCACCATCACTATCTCCAATTTCTTCTCTCATATCATTGCTTGAGTCTCTAGGAAGATGTAACTCCAATGCTTCCAGACATTTCTCTTCTAAATCATAAGCCATGGATTCATCAAAGTCAGCTGCCCACATCATCTGCACTAGACAAGAATATTGTGATCATGAATTGACGAACTAAAACAATGATGTATCAAAAGGGTTCACAAAAAAATGCCACCATTTTAATTTTGTCCATTCAAATATGATCTAATGATCCAAATTTATTTTTATAGTTTTCATTTTTCACAATAATAAGAATTCTTAATCAATACTCTCCCTATATATTGGGGAGGGGGGGATCAAATTACACTGTTTTAAAAGTTACACCAATTATTAGACTATCAATAATTATATAAAAATGTGTTTTTTATCAATCCAATAGTTGAATTTTGATTATAATCTTAATTGTTTTTGTCGAATTTTCTCAACAATTGAATAGCTATGTAATCAAAGAGTTCTTATTTTTATATATTTTAAAAGTATATATAACATCAATTTTGATGTACATGAATAGAATATTAAACAATGTTAGTATAACATAAGATTTTATAAATATGAACTATATGACAAGAACTTTCAATCCAACACTAGTTTGAGAAAAAATTACTCATAACTCGTTATTGAATTCATATAAATGTTTTCCAAGACCCCAATCAAACTAACAATCACAAGGTATGTAAGCTGATTCTTCACCTTCCAATTAACTTATTCAACTCTACCTCAAAAATCAACAGCAAAACTAGAATTGCTTGCTTTTTGATGCAGTAGCAACCAAGCAGAAGCAGATACAAAAGAAAGTAGTTCTGAACAGGATTAACTACAGAAAAGATTAATGGGTTTCTGAGTGAGGAGGGAGGGAGGGCTGAAGCACAAACCTCCCACATTGAAAGAGCCTCATTAAAAGACAACTCTCTTCGAAAGAGAACTAGCAACATACGAAATGCAAAATGAAGGCTTTCAGCACCAATTTTTGACAGGTGGGCAAACATTTCTTTGTCTAACAGTTCAAGAATATGCCATAATGCTCGCAACTGCTTCATCACTCTAGTTGGGCCTTCCATTTGAAAATTTTCTCTCTGGAAATATGTCAGAAAAACAAGTCAGTCACCACAAAATAAGTTACAACGTTGAAATTTAGCCAAATTTGAAAATACCATTCTCCTTAAAAGCATCTCAAAACACCAAAATGCATCTGCATTATCCTCAAAGATTACAACAAAGGGAGACAACAAATCGCTCATACCTAAAAACAAATATTTCAGTGAAAATATAAGTTTTGGCATCCAGGGTCGGTGTAATAGGACTATAAATAAAACACAATCATCAGCAAGAAGTCAAGAAATTCCCAGGAAAAAAAATAACCTTGGCAATACCCCGTTGAAGGATCAACCCATGCATAGGCAGCAAGAATATCTGACATCCTAGCTACATTTCTCGTGTCCTCATAGAATTCAAGATGACTATCAGTCCTCACAACATCAACAACTGAAAAATAATAATTCCATAAGCTAGAAAGAATATCAGGATAAAATATATGCTGTTATCAAAAAGAATAAATAAACTCTGTTAACTAGGAGGGAAGAGGGATACACTCTATACAACTTAGGTACCTATCCTATGCAAGGTCCAAAGCCATTCTGATACTCTCTCTTCACTGATAGGCCATCCTTGAGAAATTGGGGATCTTATCATTGCTGGCTGTGGTACATCTGATATTTTCAGTTGAGTTACCATCTGTGCTTCATAAACTTGATTCTCAGACAGAAGTTCTGGTTCTTCCTCATCAGGTGAAGCAATTCCAATTTCAGAGTCCATGGGATGTAAAGTAGCAAGAGGTTGTTGGCAATTCGATTCAATAACTAACTCTACATTGTTATTAATTCGAAAGCTATGCATACTGTCAACTTCAAATCTTGATTGGTCTGGTGCAGGAAGTTTATCCACATGTTCTGTGCCTGAATTTTTATCTTTACCACTCTTTTCAAACATATTAGTGACTGATAAAGAAGGAAAATCAAAACTACATTTAGTTACACAGTCTGATTCCTCTTCTTCTCCCCCTAACTTTGGGGAACTGGAGTTTCGTTGACCAGAAGAATCACATGCTGCATTATCAGTGCTTACTCTCAAGCTAACTAGGTCGACCCCATTATTGGAGCTTTCCCAATGGCTTGAATTTTCTCCCTCTGTACAAATAATGTTCCTATCATAACATTTTCCTACTTCAACATTATTATCATTATAAGTTGATTCTTCTATTTTAGCTTGCGATTTCCGTCCATCTATGGATGAAGTCCTCATATCCATTAATTGGGATCCAACAACATATGCCAACGAACCAGTTCCTACACTTGAATGCATTGTTTGGCATTGTTTAATCAGGTCACTATAATGCTCCCTGCAAGGACAATTTCTCGTGGATGCCAATAAGTAATAATTACATGTTCAAGAACCTAGGAAAGGAGTTACCCTAGCTGAAACATATCATATGGCCATTGAATACCAAATGCATTTTACAATAACACTTCCAATCATTGACACAAAAATTACACAAATAGTTGTCAGATGCCAAAGGAAGGCAGCCATGCATGCATTGACATATGGTCACAATCATCCATGATAGAAATATTGAATTTAGCAAGTTCTAAGTTGTGACTTTCCTGGCTAAAGATCATAGATTCAACATTCATTATGTGCAAAGTAGATGCATATAAGACCCATAAAACAGGAGAGAAAAAATCAAAGAAAGTGGATGGACACGCACCTTCTAGCTGCTCTCAACCTTCTTCGATACTCAGCACTGCTACTCAATGAATAACAACCTAGTAAAAACTCCCAAACTTCAGGTCTTATTGATGGATCTACACCCTAACAAAAAACGGGTAAAAGTGTAACTAATCGGAAAGACCAACAATTCATTTAATAGCTTCAATTTGAGAAAGAAAAATTGAAGCTCAGGTGTTTCATGCTTCTAGGTACGGATTTATACATTCATATTGATGGAAAAGGAAATTAAAGTTACAAATTTAAGTTAAACATCTGGTAATCTACAATAAATATATTCAAAACGCAGCATGAAAGTAACCAGATTGCCATGCCCAAAATTTGTCCCTACTCTCTATTACCTTTGCACCATAGGGGAAATTAAGCTATTATGCCAAACTGGTTATTTGCAAATCAATTTGCACCTTTGGAATGAAAATTCAAGAAAAACAAGTCAATGACAACAGCTGACAAAGAACACGTCAATCTAAAGCCTCAACAACCTTACAGGCAATAAAACTAAATTTATATTACACAAAGTTAGGCATGTTTGTTCCAATCCATTACTAACATGCCACAATCATTTCTGTCAAATAAAACAAGAAAATGGAGTGGGATATAGATTGGCGGACGGTATGCCTTAGGACGGAGTGGAGAAAAGTTATAAGCTTGGTGGAGGGTTAAACTCATTAGTAGTTATATGTTCCAGTCGTTCCCTTGTTTTAGTTATTTTCCTCTTCTTTTCTCCCTTCTTCCTTTCACCCTTCTTTTATTTTAGCTTATTTTTTCTCTCTTTTGTCTTATTTTTTATTTATTATTGGATTCATCTACCACCGACCCCAATTAATTTGGGTTAAAAGTGCTGTTGATGTTGATGTTGAAAACAAGAAAAGGTGCACCAAATTCATGAGCATGAAGCATCCAAAGCTTGAAGAAGATGATTATGGTGATGAACAGATGATGACAAAGATAATGGTGCAGACAGAAAAAAAATCATAGCATAAATGATAACATACCCCTAATAAGATCAATTTTAGTGCCTTCCAGAAACCAAACACCTTTCCTTCACTATCAGACATGGCTTGCCATTTGTCTGGCTTAAGCATGCTGTTTACCTGCTCCATGAAGAATACTAAAATCAATAAACAAGTCATCTTATAACAAGATTTTGTATCTATAATCTATAATAAACAAACAACAAGATCTCCTTGGATGCCCAACAGTTTAAATGAAAAAGGGAGGAATCTCCACTAATATATATAGTTTCTGTTGCAAAGGGGAAGTGTGAGAATTCCCAAATCACAATATGTATTCCACAATAAAAATCTAGGAAAGTGCAACAATCCTGAAGTTCTAGGGCTTCGTCAATTGATGAACTAGCATCAAATTACAGAAGATGCTTTTGACAGATTATCCACAGCCCATTTTACAGAAAGGATATCCTTCAGACTAATCCTAACAAATTGTTCGAGAAACAACAAAATGGTGCCTATCATCGGTCTTAGATTAAAACAAAGCGCGGAATAAGCAGTGCATGTGTATGATGATGTAATAATGAACGATTAAAGTTGAGCATGAGCAAAGCAGTTAGTAAAACACAGTAGAGTTGTAGTCTTACAGTGAAAACAACCTTTACAGGCGACTGCGAAAGGCAGGGATCCCCAATGTCGCGCACGATGGAACTCACTTTCCGCACATTTACAGCCCCAGCTTTTCCACAACTCCATTGCTTCTCTTCCTCGCCACAAAACATCACAGTCACACACACTCCCCTCGCTCGCTCTACCTTCAACCACCACAATCACCAATCAACAATCATAGCAGTGTCAATAAACCCCTAAATTTCATGCCGAACGAGAACCTTCAATGATTCATTATTATAATTATCGTTCTAATTTTCAAATTCGATTAACAAACGGTGTAAATGTGTAAGTGAGGAGAAGAGAATATTCCTTCTACTTCGTTTGCAGAGACAGAAGGAGCAACAATCGACGGTCAGACGAGAATGCGAAAAACGAAATTGAAAGCTAAGGAATCATGAATCATACCGAAATGCAAATGATGTAAATGGAATCGAGAGGGTAATGAGAGGATCGAAGAGGATGGTGAAAATGGATTGATTGTAACGGAAAGGGTTTGCGTTGTGAAAATGGTGTGCACTGTGCAGTGAGTGGAGGTTGGAAGTTGTGACTGAGTTCTGTTCGGTACAGGTAAGAACCTCCTCTGTCCGTGCATCGTCGTTCGCTCAAAAAACAATGAAAAAGTGAAAAGACCCTTTTCTTTTATTTTTCGAATAAATAATCAAATTGCATAATACGTTTTCTCTTACCATTTTAAAATTAAATTACAAAATTCATCAATTAATTTATCATTAAATTATCTATCCAATTATTTTATCACACTCTTTTATATTCCCGCCTCCCGCGGAATGCTAAAAACCTTCAAACCATGTGATAATTAATAATTTAATACTACCATGTTAATTTAACAGTTCTGAAATAAAAATAATCGACTACCCACTACTCAGTCATAAATCGCCGCTTCAAAACCACCCAAAAAAATGTGTCCATGAATTGAAAAAAGTTGTATTATTTTCTTGTTAATATATCCCACTCAACATTTTGTTTTTTCTTTTTCAAAACTTTTAATCCTATACCTTTTATATTATACTAATATAATAATCTGTGTCCTATAATAAAATATATCATATATTATAATTAATTTGGTCTTTTATTATTTATAATATTTAATTTATTCTTTTATATTTTTAAATAAGTCAAAATGATCATGATTTATTTATTTTAAAATAAAATTTTATTTAAGCCAATTTTATTTTTCTATGATGAGTTACTTACAACATCTTTAATGATAGATTTCAAATTATGATTTTAGATCACTTTTTGGTAGGTCATACGGTGTCATATAAGAATAAAGATCTCTTGCACTTTTTTAGTAATAGATTTCATTTTGAGATTGTGGATAACTTTAATGAATTTCGCATGGACCCCTCATTTTTAAATATTTAAATTTTTATTAAATTAAATATAGTTAATTAACGGTTATTTCCATTTCAATTTCTTTTTCAAAAAATATTTTTTCCAATTTTTTCTCCTTTGTCTATTTTTTTTCCTCCTCCTCTTTATTGTCTTCGCACTTTCAGAACTCTTCTTCTAATTTTTTATCTCTTCTCTTCTCTCTTGTCTTCACAATTTTTTTTTCTCCCTCCGAACGTGACCCTCCACCTCTCTTACCCTCCATTGCGCGATGATCCATCTCCAATATATGTTTTTTTCACCCTTTTTTTCCATTTAGATTGTTGCCTCGAGCGTGATTTGTTGGTTAATGGTTGATGATGAATAAAATATTATTTTTTTAAAGGTGTGCATATCTTCACAATTCTTGTGAGAACTGGATCTCTACGTGAAGATCTTTGTGGCTTGTTTATTGATGGATCTGGGAAAACTTAGATCTTGAGCTGAAGATTTATCTCCAAGATTCAGCATTAAAGATGCTTAGGAGTTTAAGATCATGTGAGAGATAATTTTTTTTAAAACAATAACAGTAATTTAACTTATAAATGACAACAAATCTAAAAGTGTTATTTATTTGTATCATAAGTGTTATTACCAAAGTTCACTATTCGAGTAATATGATTCTCTCCTTTGTTGGTATTTGTATGATCTATGATTTTGTTAGATAAGAGTTAATTTTTAGGTTTGAATTCGATCTTTATAAAAGTTCGTCAAAAATATAAAAAATGTAATTTTTAAATAAAATCAAATATTTTCAATAAATTTAATAAAATAATTTTAAATTAAGAGGTATAGCAAATTTTGCATACAAACATTACATGTGACATGGTATTAAAGTTTTTTAAGTCTTATCAAAAGAAAATAGTCTATATTCTTATTACTCATCTATACTTATACGAATTAACTTATTTTCAACGTTAATTAAAATGATTCAAAATGTTAAATTACTAAAATAATTTTGTTAAATGAGTTGTCAAGTTTAATAGATTTTTTTAAAACATGTAATTCAACATATTTAACTAAATATGTTTTAAAAAAATTTGAACTTAACATTTTTACAAAAATGAATTGTTCAGATCAGACATTAAATAGGACAAGTCATATGCTTTCCACGGATAACCGACTTACTTTCACTTCTAATGAGTTATTTGTGCATGAGTTTGAGTGAAAAATGTATTTTTAAAGTATATGTACGCGAATCAAATGAGGGAGGAATTACTTTCTTATTAACTGCTCTTATGTACGCGAATCAAATGAGGGAGGAATTACTTTCTTATTAACTGCTCTTTAGTGATCCCTTATGTGCTTTTATCGTGGGATCATGTCAAATTGTGCGTTGTTCTACTTCTTGTGTTTAACAAAAATATTCTCTAAGTCGTTTATGTTGTCATCAACAACCTTCTAGTTTGGTCCTAGTGATTTAAGATAGAAGTAAATATTAAGAAAGAAGATGTCAGAGAAAAACACTTTATTTAATGCATGAAGCGTGGGAAAAAAAAAGTTAACCATGAACTAAAATAATAGTAGTTAGTTTTCTTTTTAAGGAATTGGTTGCAGAAAAATTATTCCACTGGAGTATAACTATCTCTAATGGATAAAAGTTGTAGTATAAAAAAAAAAGTTTCAGGAAACAAATAGGGGAAATAATTCTGCCCCCCACCTTACACCGCAAATAGAGGAAATAATTCTGCCATCATGTTATCATATTGCTCATCCTCGTCTATAAATTCATAGGCAATGCCGGAGTTAAGAACTTAGTCCTCAATGGAAACTTCAACATCTATTCCTTGTTAGTTTTGACAACAAAGAGAATTCAACAAAGAAATGTCATTTTTTAGTTCAAGGGTGTTTTGCAAATTCCTATTAAATAATCATTTTAAATAGGAAATAGAATATATATTAAAATGTAAAAAAATATTACTCAATCTCAAATTGTCATATTTGTATCTACCTTAATTTTTTATTAAATAACAATATAATTTTTTTAGGTTAATAACCATTGGCATGTATATCACTTGCAAAAATTGGAGTTAAATAACTATTTGGTTGGTAGGTTGTCACTTTTCAACGTATTGGAATTAGCCTCATAACAAATGTTATTATTTTTTTTATAAATATTAATTATTAATTTTACTTAGTAGTTATTAGTTGTTATTAACAACAAAGATTGAACTTGTGACTTTTTTTTTGTTTTTCTTAATCATCCAATCAATCTAATATTTCCAATAAATGTTATAGGTACTTTTTTTCTTAAGAATTATTAAGAATCAACCTGCTTCAACTTTTGGTTTAATTATTCATTTGTTATTTATATATATATTTTTTATGTTTTAGTCTCTAAATGTAGAAATCACTCATTTTAATTTTGACAATATACTTTTAATTAGTTTTTGTCCCTACATATACATTATTTAATCCATTTTAGTTTGTGTATTTTTGAACGCAAGAAATAAATTTAATTAAAAATATGTGTATAAAGACTAAAATTAATTATTTTAAGTACAAATATTAAAATGTAAATATTATATAACTATAAGAAATAAATGAATAATTGAACCTTACTTTTATTTATATCTTTTACAAATAAATAATTGTCTAAATGGAAAACGTGTAAAAGATTATTTCTTTATCATCTATTTACTTTTATATAAGGAAGTGGTTACTCTAAACACTAGATCTTAAATCCAAATAAAGTTGATTCCATCACAATTATTATCAGAAAAAAATGTTATGCCAAGTTAAAATGCTGACACATGACAATGAATATGCCAAATGAAATCTTGTAATTATTTCAGATAATAATTGTGATGGAGCAAACTTTCTTATAGCATTGATGGCTTAATAATAAACAACATTGTATTAACTGTTAAGCTCTTTTTTCTAGAGAAAGCAATAGTTTTAAGAAAATCATTGAGGCAAACTCAAACCCATAGTCAATGAAAAAAACTAAGAAAAAGAATAGAGAATAGATCATTCTCAGTATCAAAAATTGAATAAAAGAGATTCGTGTTTAAAGGAATTGAGGGAATCATATCACTGTTTGAGTACTTATTAATAATAAAACGGTAATTAAAATAAATAATGATAATCGATACTAATTATTCAAACAGTCAAAATGATTGAAAATAAAAAATGAAAATTCCATGATTTTCATAATAAGATAAAATCAAAAAAATTGTCTCATTAAAATAGGGATCCGAACGAATGAGCATTTTCGAATTCAAAATAATTTTAATTAAATAATAGGATACATAAAGGACACAAAATGATTATTTTTTCATATCTAACTAGTCACTTTAAAATTTCATACCACAAAATTATATATAAAATACTATTCAAAACTCTCCTAAGTAATAGATATCTTTCAAACTACAACAATAGATAATGCAAAGTGCAAGATACAACTTACAACTCATACCAAACATAATTATAGAAAATCCTGAAGAAAGACACAACCATTGTTACATTCCACTGAGCCAAAGTTTTGTTTTTTCTGCAATAAATTTTCATTGGATGGAAAAAAGTCTCAACCTTTAGTCAAAAGAGTAAGGAACAAAGTGAGAAATTATCTCCCCCACACTCCGTCACTCCTTTGTTGTCGCTCCACCACGGCACCACCTCCACATTTTCTTCAATCTCGGATTGTGATTCCCTTTTTCTTTAGACCTATGAAACTTTATCGAAGAATAGAGGAGATAGACAATATTAATGAAAAGGTATAAAAGGAATATCCCAAATGCACAAATAGTTTTTTATTTTTATTAATTTTAAACAACAGGGGGTAAAATTTATGTATCAAAATGAATAGGAGATATGTGTAATTTCAACAAATCTCAATAAATGTTTGTACAATTGACTTAACAAAAATATACTCAGAAAATTAAGGTCATATTCGCTTGAAGAAAAATAAGATGAAAATAGAAAAAAAAAATGAACAGTAAATTAATATGGAACTTATGTTTTCATACTTTACCTTAATTCAATTTTTTTTACTTAATTTAAATTTTTTTTATTGCACCGAAAGAACCTAAAAGAGACATTTTTCTATTATCTCATTTTGCTAAAATAAAATATATTTCCTGCTAAAGTACTCCACGGCGACGTCAACCCATCAACTTTCCACTCTTTTGAATTTTGACAACTTTATTTGGGCTGGCAGCCGCAGAAATTCATATCGTAATAAATAATATCAGAAGAAAATAAGATATGAAATCCCAAAATAAAAGGGAACCTAATCTCATAATTGTCAATTCCAATATTCCAACCCATTGCCATGATTCAACGGTTTTCTATGTCAAAGAATTACGCGTTTAGATACTTCAGCCAAGTTTGTTCAAATAAAAATAAAGTGAGGAGAAGTGAGAACGTATTTTATGGATTCTATGTTAACATAATTAATTATCAGGATTTCACTGTTTTTTTTTTTACTTTAAGATAGAGATATATTTTAACAAAATTATTAAAGTACTAGGATTTCATACAGGAGTAAAGTTATTACCGAAGATTAGTTGGTTTCGATCAATGTAAATAAGATTTTATCGAGAAAGATAAAATTTTACTTCAATAATCTCTAGGACTTGAGAGGATTAGTTTATGATATTCAATTAAGAGAATATTTTATTTTTAACAAAAAAAAAATGAAGAAGATAAATAAATTCATTACAAAATTTGTTCAGTTAGTAAGAAACAAATGCATATTTTATAAGGACATTAATTTAATTTTCATTATCAATAAAAACCTATCATCTATCATGATGTTGATGAATCTTCTTAACCCAACTCACTTAAAAAGATTGTAAAAAAAAAAAGTCGTTATAGAAGATGCACTTCAAGAAGAAATAGAGAAAATGAAAATTGAGTGAAAAATAAGTCATTTGACTTGAGTAATTCTGGACGAAAAATACATGTTCAATTTCATAAAAATTTTAAAAGGAAAATAAATTTATTATTTTAAGGTAACGTTTATTTCTCGAAATTTTATCATATTCTCATGAATATAAAGATGTGAATATAACATTTTGTTACAAGCTTTGAAATAATATTATGGGTACTATTGATTCATGTGATTGTTATAACTTTATTTTTTAACATTTCTATACAAGAGGAGGAGCTGAGAAAATGATATTCATACGGGAAATATGAAAATTTATTATCTAATATACATGAAACTTCCTTTTTTATTTAAATTATTTCAAAACTTTCAAAAATATTAAAATGCAACTAAACATGTATTTTTAAAAATATCTGAAAATGATATTTTTATGTTAGATTCTTGAAAGTTGAGAATAACAACCATATAAAAAGATTTCGAAAAACAAATATTCTCTATATTATGTTACTTCGCTAATCATAAAAATAATTTTACACATATCATTTATTTCTTTTTACTCACTATTCAATGTATGTAAATAAATTAAAAATAAATCTTTTTTTTCCTTCTCCTCAATATCTTGTGTTGTGAGTTTAGTAATTTTAACCCAAGGTTTTAAGTCCCAACTTTGTTGTCATTATTATGCACTAATAAAAAAAATATCAATTTAAGTATGGGTTATTGTATCTACAAATCTGATTGTGTCAAACATATAAATTAGCGGAAGTATTAAAATAGACCAAGGCCAATCGGTTGAGCCAATTAGTTTGATACATAGAATTAAGTTAATTAAATTTAAGTCTGAAATAATTACTATAATTTAACCATGAAATATAGGGACTTGGATTTTATTATCACCACATCATCATCAACTAGCACTCAAGCCTGAACTAGAATAACATCATTTTAAAAATGAAGAAATAAAAATAAGATTTTTTTTATCACTATTTTCCAATTCAGTGATGATATATTAATTCCACTTGTAATTTGTAATTGATTAGATTGAAGAGAATTTTATACATGATGAAAATTAAATACAAATTATTTTCATTAAATAAATCATTCACAGTCATATGTGATCAAAATTATAAATTTGAAAAAAAAACTAAAATTATGGATTAAGAATTATGAGAAAATTAAAATTGTAATGTAGCAAAAAATCTATCTGTAATAACTAAAATATAAGTAAATTTTAACTAATTTTCTCTTATTTATTATTATATAATCTTCAAAATATCCTTTATTTAATTAGAGGTTTATTTTTAATCATCTCCAATTTTATTGTCTTATGTAATTAAATATAAAAAGTACTTTAAAGATAAATTATTTTATTTATTTAAGAATATTAAAACTAAATGATATTAATTAATTTTCACAATAACGTACATTATTATTATTATTCTTATATTTCAGTTTGAACTTTGAAGGGAGTATAATTCCTTAAAAATAAAATGAGTGGAAAAAATATTATAAGCAGTACTCCAATTTTACCATCTTAATAAAAAAATTATACTTTTTAATTGATATAATATAAAAAAACGAACTACCCAATCGCATCCAAATCAGAAAACAGAATGAGTTGGAATTGTAATATTTAACCTAGAAACTGTAGCAAGGAAAAGCAGAGCAGCGAGATTCCTGAAGCAAAGTCAATTGGAATCAAGATATTTAAATTGTTTATTATTTATTGGAATAAAAAATTCCGATCCGAACGAAAGTGATGAGTTTAGCATAGTTAAGAACGCCGTACAAGGGCGAAAACGGCTATGAAAACCATCTTTCCATTTTTAGCAACCTCTTCTCTTCCCTTCTCTGTTACTTCCGTCCAACCAATTCAGTTTACAACGAATACCGTCTCTTTCTTTTCTTTTTCTTGTAACCATTACCAACACAACAGTTCCGTGTTTTTTTTTTTAATTAATTATTTCGATTTTTAAACTCTCACTGCGTTGTTCACTTCAAAGCTGAGCTGCCCTCCCCCCCCCCTGTTTTGTTTAATTCTAGGGTTCATGTTCATGTATTACCAATCCCCAATTTCTTTCTCAATTTTGTTGTCTATCTTTTATTTTATTTTTAACATTTCTCCATTTCTCACTATTGCCAATCGTTGATGAGCTTCACAAATTCTCTGTCCCTTGTTTCCCTGTGCTTCCTTTCAAGCTCTGGTCCCCAACATTCAGGTTTTGGGAACCCTAATTTTCTTTTTAGTTTTTATTTTTATTTCTATAATGGTTTGTTGTTTTTAAGGTACATCTTTGAAATGTCTTTTCTCCTCTATATCTAGTTCAGTTGTTCCTTTTTTTGAGGATTTGGATGCATAGCTTTGAGTTATGGGAACGGCAACCGTTAGGCTGTTATTCATGAATTTGGATCCGCTCTAGTTTCAAAGACAAGATTTGAAGTGTGGTGGTGGAAGTTTCTTGTGGTGAAGACGGTTAAAAATGATTTAGAAAGATGCAAAAGACGCGTGTTAGATTAATATTTAACATGTATCTAGATTGTAAAGGACTTTAAATCAACAAAACGGCAGTGCTCGGTGTAATTAGTACATACTAAATATGCATAATGATATTAGATTTCTATTTTGTTTTTCTGGAAAACTTCCCCATGTAGGCAAGAGCAAGTTTAAAGTGAGCAATGCTTTACTTATGCAGCATTTTTTTTTGCCTGAGGAGTTGAAATTATTATTTTTCTTCTTTTAAAAAATATATTTTTTAGCTGAGTTGTGATTGAATATATGGCTTGAGCATGTGCTTGTGCAGTGCTTAAATATCAACAATTTTCAAGAATTTGCTATTATGATACTGTAGGTTTGCTAATTATTGATTTTGGAATTTTTTTTTTAGGCTTTTTGCTAATGTTAATTTGCTTGATGATAAAGGTGGCGAATTTGAGCACACAAACTTCCAGACTTCAACAATGGCGGTGAATATGGAAGCAATGTCTGTGCAAATCTTTACACAGAGGAACTCTAACATTGGCTAAATTTCAATCAATTTCTATCTCCAACTTAAGTATGGAATACCCTTTTTCCCCAAAGGATAGAGTAATTGGGGATTGGCAATCTTCTGGAGCTCAGTTGGAGGGATCAGCATCATTAGATGGCAGAATGAGCAATTCAATATCAGAGGATATGCCCAATAGCTTTTCTGAGCTCATGAACTTTGATACTTATGCCGGGTTGTGCAACAGCCCATCCATAACGGATCAGATTTTGGCTAATGAGGTTCCATCATATCCCCCATTATCATATCCGTTGCCTGATGGGTTCAATTCAGTCCAACTGAACAGTGGGCAATGCTGTATGTCAGGAGTTGGCAGAAATAACAATGATACGGAAAACTCTTCCCTTTATGGGGAGAAAGTTGTGTGTCAGCAAATGGACACCCTACTTGGTTTCTTAAACGACACTAACGAAGCAAACAACTTGAATTCTAAGCTAAAAATTAATGTCTCTTCTCAACATCTTAATAACTCTGATACAGGCAATTATATGATGTCTAGGCCACCTGACCTGTCACTTGATGAGAGAATGCTGAGGGCTTTGTCCTTCTTTAAGGAATCAGCTGGTGGGGAAATATTGGCACAAGTTTGGGTACCCATAAAGCATGGTGACCATTTCATCTTAAGCACGAGACAGCAACCTTATTTGCTAGATCAAATGCTTGCAGGGTATCGTGAAGTGTCCAGGACATTTACATTTTCTGCAGAACGAAATTCTGGTTGTTTCCTAGGACTTCCTGGTCGTGTGTTTACCTCCAAAGTCCCTGAGTGGACTTCAAATGTTGGATATTACAATATGAGCGAGTACTCAAGGTTCGAGCATGCAATTAATCACAAGGTTCGTGGATCAATTGCATTTCCCATATTTGATCTGCATTCTGAACTGCCATGCTGTGCTGTACTGGAACTTGTCACCACAAATGAAAAGCAAGATTTTGACAGAGAATTGGAAATTGTTTGTCATGCACTACAGGTATGTTTTTCTTTTTCCAGTATTACTTACCTTTCTGCAGTTTTTGCCTGTCTTACTACATCTCATGTTGAGTCTGATGGTAGTTGACCTGGTGGCCTTCACTATAAAGTTCAGAAGTTGGCTTGCGCTCAATTTGTTGCTCTTTTTTTAAAAATATATATGGAAGTAGGTTGCCTTGGTTTAAGAAGGGTTGAAGGAATTTAGGCAAAGATTTATCCGATAACATGGCACAAAACAAATTAATATATTTGGAAATTTGTTTGATAAATATGTCTTACATTATCTGTGAATTATTATTCTCACATCAACATCTGGGACTTGGATGTCTTCATAAAAAATTATCATGAAGAATTTTCTACTTTGGCCGATAAAGTATCTTATGTGTTTATTGGTCAATACTTGGTGGTATATTTGACAATCTCACTCCATGGTCAAGGAGCACTTAGGCAGGCAGAGGAATTTCTTTGGATGTATATTGTGTAATCATATTTTCTATGTTCACATTAGGGATTTTTGCCAAAAACAAAAAAAGCCTTATCCTACCAGCTTGAGACGCCATTGAGCTCAGTTAAAGACCAAATTCTCAAGGATATTATTCACCATGAGATCCATCTTAACAATTTATTCCAATGTACTTCTGATGGTTTTCTTTGCATAAGCCCAAACCACTTTAACCAAAAACCACGTAATCCCATTGTCTAGAGGCTCCATGCTATGCGCAGGTAAGGGGGAGGGATATTGTACGTAGCCTTACCCTTGCATATGCAAAGAGGCTGTTTCCGGATTCGAACCCATGACCAACAGGTCACCAAGACACAACTTTACCGTTGTGCCAGGGCTCGCCGATAAAATAAAATAGAGAAAAATAAAATAAAAATCATTGATATTATATTATTCTAGACTTCTAATCTATATTTGTCCTGTAAAGTGAAAATGCATCCTATATTCATTAGCCACATACTTGAGTATTTGAGTTATTTCAAAGTGCATCCTGTGTTCTTTTGACTGAGAAACCTCTTCAACTTTTGCAAAGATCTTTCGAAGACCATCTTGCATCTCAGTCAATTCAGTTATGAATGCACTCTTCAATTACTTATTTTTACTTAGAAAAGTAACCTTTTTCCTATGCAGGAACTCTTCCATTTCTTACAAAATGTAACCTTTTTTTTTTGTTGTATGAATTTGCACATTATATTACAGTTGAAGGTAGTAATGATTAATGTATTTATCGGGGTTTTCTGCAGCTTGTAAATTTAAGGACTGCCAAGCCTCTCCAATGTCTTCCCCAGGTATTTGCGTAAATTTTATTTATTTTGCCTATTGATATTTCCCCACCTGGCCCACCTCAATAGATGGGCAAGAAAAAAGCAAGCAGAGCTAAACTATCTTCAAATATTAATTTGGTGGCCTGGTTGAGATGTGGTTTTATCTGGATTTTGCATTTCTTACAATATTATTTTTTCTTCTGCAGTGTCTTTCAAACAACAAAAAAGCTACTTTGACTGAGATAGTTGATGTGTTACGATCTGTCTGTCATGCACATAGGTTACCGCTGGCACTGACATGGATACCCTGTTGTTTCACTGAGTGTTCAAGAGGTGAAGCTTCAAGCATACAAATTAAAGCCGGTCATTCAACTTCTAGAGGTAAGAACATACTGTGCCTTGAAGAATCTGCTTGCTATATAACTGATAGAGCAATGGGAGGATTTGTCCGTGCATGCATGGAACGTCATCTTGAGGAAGGGAAAGGTATAGCTGGGAAAGCTCTTCAATCAAATCATCCTTTCTTCTATCCTGATGTGAAGACATATGATATTAGTGAATACCCACTTGTCCATCATGCACGCAAGTATAATTTGAATGCTGCAGTTGCAATTAGGCTAAGGAGTACTTATACTAATGATGATGATTACATATTGGAATTCTTTCTGCCTGTCAATATGAGAGGTAGTTCAGAGCAGCAACTTTTATTGGACAACCTCTCAGGTACCATGCAGAGAATTTGTAGTAGTTTGAGGACAGTTTCAGAAACCGAATTATCAGGAATGGAAAGACCAGTGGGGCTTGGAAAGAAAAATGCCCCCAGTTTTTTTCCTTTGTCAAGTAGAAACTCTGAAATACCAGTACTACATGGTGACTGCGATTCTGTCCCCAAGGCAACTAACCTAAGGGACAATGAAATTGAGCCTTCTCCTAGCCAGGTATACATGCTATTCTTTGACCCTAATAAATGAATTTTATTATCTTGCAAACTTTGTAATAGCCTATTCTTGTTAATGTCCAAGTTTGTGAATAATTTTCCTCCTGAAATGAATGGCTAGCTAATGTATATAATAAGCATTTTAAAGTTCTTAATATTCATATATTTCTGGGATTTCTTAACCAAGTGGACTTTCCTAGTCAGCAACCACACACTAAGAATTGATATACATAACAAGGAACTACATTGTTGAGCATTGGATTATGATTTATGACAGTTCCTTATCTTCTTTTTTTGTCATCGCCAATGAATGTAGTGCTGCAATGGTTATTTCTTCTTTTTGTTTGGAAGAAAATGCCACGGGATATTACTCCAATACTTTTCTGCTGGAATTGATGATTATGTATGTCTACAAAGATTGGCTGTTAATAATTTTTTATTATAGTGATAATGGTGGAATCAAATGTCAAATTGCTGCTCTATCTTAGGAAACTATTGCTACAAGTGATTGTGAGTCATGGAGTAGAACAGGCGAAGAAAAATACTGAATGTCCATTACACTTTATTCATTTATGTTATATAGGTGTCTGCTAATTGAGCAAAAAGTTGACATAGTTTATGCATCAACTTTGTAAGCTATTGGTGGTGTAACAGTTTTTAATATTTCCAGAGACACATCTTCTTGTTGTGTAGGAAAGAAATGGATCAAAAAGACAGGTCCAGAAAAATAGAAGTACATCAGAGAAGAATGTTAGCTTGAGTGTCCTCCAACAATACTTTTCTGGTAGTCTGAAGGACGCTGCAAAAAAAATTGGTGGTTAGACTCCAACATTATTTATGCTAATTTCTGTGTACTAATTGACCTGGCCTATTTACTTTGGAGTTTGGATTGAGATGACTGTTGTTAGTTTTTATCAGATTTGCACTTGTTTTGGTTATGTTGGTTAATCTTAAGTCTTAACCATCATTTGAGCTGAATACCTTCTGAAAGCTATTATCAATTTCATTTTTCTTCTCTAGTTACTACTTAGTATGGAAACCAATGATTGCATTTCACCAAGTATTTTATGATGGAATTGCTTAAATGGTGCTGATTGCATGTTGCGCCTTTGAATTTTAAGCACCACTCAATTGTTAGTGTTATATTGAATGAAACAAGAGAGGTGTTTACATATTGGTACTTGCAGTATCCTAGCTTCAAAAAAGGTGCAATTCAATAAGATCCTTGTTCGCAACAATTTTATTTGAAAATATTTACTCCAACTGTTCTATCTTATATAAAGAATGCAATTTCATTGTCCAAAAAAGATGTTCAATATTTCTGAAAGGAAATTCTTCTTAATTGAAAAATGTTTATTCTTGACAAATGTTTCTTTTTTTATCAGTTTGCCCAACGACTCTGAAAAGGATATGCAGACAACATGGAATTCCAAGGTGGCCATCCCGCAAGATTAATAAAGTGAATCGATCATTGAAGAAGATACAGACAGTGCTTGACTCTGTCCAGGGCGTGGAAGGAGGGTTGAAGTTTGATCCCTCTATGGGGGCATTTGTGGCAGGAGGGTCAATCATCCAGGAAATTGATGCACATAAAAGTACTATAAAAGACCCTGTGCCTGTTGCACAAAATGCATTCTCAGTACCACCGGCACCTTGTAGTGAAGGTGAAAATTTTTCAATTAAGTTAGAGGGAAAATTGAAGAAAACCAATGTTTCTTCAGTTGATTACAGTGAAGATTCAAAATCTATGGCAATCAATGATGGATTGTGCCAGATGGCAAGCCTTTGCACCAAGGTGCAGGATTGTCCTGAACAAGCTTGTTTGGGTTCTGTTCTTGCAAAAGAACATGATAAACGAATTCTGAACAAGGGTGGTTTGAGTGTAGAAAAATTTAAACGCAATATTGTTGGTCAGAGTTCAAAATCTTTGATTGGTGATGAGATGGACATTGGTGTAGATGGGGATGATGGAGTTGTTGAACGTAACCACCCTACTTCCTCAAGCTTGACAGACTCATCTAATGGCTCTGGTTCAATGATGCATAGCAGTTCATCAGGTTCTCAGAGCTTTGAGAACCAGGATCAATCCAAAGTCAAATCAACCATTGTTGATAGTGGGTCGAATCTAATTGTCAAAGCTACCTATAGAAAAGACACCATTCGTTTCAAGTTTGATCCATCTGCAGGTTGTTTCAGTCTATATGAAGAAGTTGCAGCAAGATTCAAACTACAAAATGGGTTATTCCAGCTCAAATATCTAGATGATGAAGAGGAATGGGTGATGTTGGTGAATAATGCTGATTTGCAAGAGTGTATAGAAATATTGGACGATATTGGCACACGTAGTGTCAGGTTTCTTGTTCGTGATTTGCCTTCCGTTTTAGGCAGTTCTGGCAGTAGCACTAGCTACTTGGGAGGCAGCTCATAGCATATGGGATGTGGTGGACAACTTCATTGTGAAAATTCAAGTCATGCTTTGACAAGATGATGCTAATTTTTCAATATTCCAAAGGGTCTGCATCTGGAGGAGTTTGAATCATAGCCACAGCCACCTATGCCAATTGCAAAGTTTCTTCATTTCTATCTAAACTTTGTGCATTGCCAAATTATCATTTCTGAGTAGCTTTTTGGAAGATAGATATGGGAGTACTTGCATGTTAAATACATAATTTTGTATATATTGAATACATAGCCGCAGCATAGAAAATTGTAGTGGTAGTAGTAGTCAGGACTGAGGTAAACAGTTCTGTGATTCTGTTTGTAATTGTATGGATAGATAGTATCCAGATAGATAGATAGATTGATTTCCCACGAGATAATACATCTAAAATATGATTATAAAGTTCTCTCCGACGCCATGTGTGGATTGAGGGAAGGATCGATTTCTTTTAAGTCAACACCTTTTATTGTAGTTACAATTTAAAAGCATCAAAATATGATTATACAAAAACAATACCGTAGATATGAGTGATTGTTTATTTTTTCGATTTCAAATAAAAAGAAGAATGTGGCTAAAGAAATTTCGTCGCAAAGGTGTGTAGTGCTGCAGACACGCAGTCAAAACATATCATTGGTCTTACAATACAACACGCTCGTCAACAGTAACCCGATTACCAATGTTCGAGTTTGGAAATTGATTTTGAATTATTTTAATTTTAATTTTGTAACATTAATTTTAATTCATAGAAAAGTGATTTATACTTAAAATTTCTATTTCAAAGCTATATTTGTCAAAAATTTAATGTGTTTAATAAGCATTTACAAACTTTATCCTAAATAACTTTGATTTTATAAAATTAGTTAAATTGTAATTAAACAAAATACGAAGCAATTTGTGACACAAAATTTTGATATCACATTTTTATTTAAAAATAAATTATAATAAAATTTAATATAAATTTCAAAACTTAATGCAAAATTATATTTCTTGTTTCATATTTTGAGAATCCAAAATTCATGTTAACGATTCTAAACTATTTGTTGATATTTTAAACAGTCATAGGAAGAGGAAAAAAACTAACCTTAACTACCTTTTTTTTTGTTGAGGAAACCTTAAATAAATTATTTATATTAAAATGGAATAAAACATAACATATATTAATCCCTTAACAAAAGAATAATAAAAATAAGATAGAAAGTAATGGAATTTTGAGCTAAGTCTTTCTCTAAGTATGTATTGGTCCAATTTTGATCTTTTAGATTTTTGTTGAGGTGACATTAACTAATGAAACAATAGCTGATATAACTTACATATGTCATTGACATGATAAGATTCTTGGAAAACCAAAAGCGCAACAACATAATTTTAAATTTCCATCCTTTTCATTTTCCTACAACTAGACATATTAAAAAAAAAAATTTTATTTTCAACCAGAACCAATTCTAACCCCTAAAATTACTGTAGAAAAAGTGTAAACAACTATTCGGTACCAGCTTTCTAGGTGAAATTTGAATTGATTATGGAAAAATTGTTATTAGAATTTGGAAGATATATAATGTAAACTTATTTATTGATGAATTTAGGAACAAAATAAAAACAAATGTTTAATTGAAATTTGGATGAGATTGCGAGGTGGTTTACACTTTACACACCGCAAGGCACTGGGCCCACTTTAGAATATAGAAATTAGAAGACGAAGGTGCTGCCAAAACCCGCCCCCTTCTTGTAATTGTAAAGGCACCACAATCGCTAAGCTTGGGTGCATAAGCCTAAGCCTAAGCCTGAGACTCAGACATATCATAGACTATATGGTGTTTCTCCGCAATTCCCATGGAGCCTAAGACACAACCCCAAGGTTTCTTCACATTATTTTCATTTTCCTCATTCAATTCGCTATGCCACAGAATAGATTATAACACTTATATTTTTCACCGCTATTTTTTTTTTCTTTTCTTTAGGGATTGCGTTTCGTTGCTCTTTAACACATCAAAACCCTAAAATCCTTGGCATTCCATATAATTAACAATCGATTTCTCCTGCTCGTTCCGTTGATCTATATCTGATTGTCATCAACATCGTTCATGTATTATATATTTGTTTCTTTTTTTTTCTACCCCCCTTTTATATATATAAATTGATGCATGTATAATCTGAATATTCTGAAAACGAGTTTGGTTTCTGGTGGAATCATGCTTGAATTATATTCTAATTTATTTTCTGAACTTGTTAGTTTTGATTTTTTATTTTTTTTTTGTATTTTTAATTGTGTGAAACAGCCTAACTTCACCTGTGCACATACTTTCAATGAAGTTCTTCTATTCTGTGTGAAATTGTGAATTGTAGTCTCTTATTTATTTGTTTTACTTGATACTGATAAATCATGGCCTTCCAGGCCATTGCTTGAAGTATATGACACTAGAATCTGCATAAGTTAATCTTTAATATCTGAAAATTTACTAATATTTTAGCTGTGTGCATAAATTTGTGTTGCAGCGAATAGTCCTCCACCAAAACCTTGGGAACAAGCAGGTTCCTCTTCGGGTCCGGCGCCTTTCAAACCCCCGTCAGCTGGCAACACAAGTGATGTAGTTGAGGCTTCAGGGACTGCAAAACCTGGAGAAATTGTTTCCAGTTCTGATAGGAGTGCAGCTGTCAACAGGAATACTCTTGGGAGGCCTGTTCCCACAAGGCCATGGGAGCAGAATTATGGAAACAGCACCTATGGAGGTGATTTCTTTGTCTTTTTTGAAAAATGCGTCATGTTGTAAACTTTCCTTTCTGTTTGGCAATTCCCTTCTTTGCATAATTTAATGAATCTTGTATTTTTATTATCATATGCAGGATATGGGTCTACAATGAATTATAATTCTGGGTATGGATCTGGAATGTATGGATCTTCTTATGGTGGACTGGGAGGAGGAATGTATGGATCATCTTATGGTGGGGGGATGTATGGTAACAGTATGTACAGGGGAGGATATGGTGGCATGTATGGGTCGTCTGGGATGTATGGAGGTGGAATGTATAACAGTGGCTTAGGGGGTCCAATGGGTGGCTATGGCATGGGTGGTGGTCCTTATGGAGAACAAGACCCCAACAATCCCTTTGGTGCCCCTCCATCCCCGCCTGGATTTTGGATTTCTGCCCTACGTGTGGTGAGTCATGATACTGTGGTGAATTTAGTTTTTCTTCCATTGGATGGTTGATGAACATGAACAATGAACTTGTTTCTCCTGTTTTGGTTTACTAGATTAGATTGTTTGTTAAGTCATATATAATTCTTTACCACTGGCAACTTCATATTTGTGATGGTTGTTGGTTCTAGATCAAAGCAGTTCATTTTGTCATTGCATGTTATTATGCAAAAAAGAATCTGAATCTCGTGTTTCAATCATGGTATTAGTTAGGAGTGCTTATGAGCCATGTGAGACAATACACTATGATATCATGGATAATTCTAGTGTGTGTTTAATTCAATTTAATTTGAAGAAATATTTGCTTATTTTTAACAACTTTCTGATAGCTTCTAAAAATTAAGCTATTCCAAATATTCTGCCAGTCTTTATAGTTGGGAATTGTTGGTCTATAATGGAACTTCTAGTATTTAAAGTTCCGGTTTATTAAAGCAGCATAGGAATGTTATATTTAGGTTCAATTTTGTGTACTCTGTTTACTCTTATCTTTTATTTTGGGTTCTTTTAATATGATTTCGTGTTATAGGTTATTCAAAACCTTTCTTTGCATTTGTTGAACTTATTTCCCTCTATTGACAGATGCAAGGTGTGGTTAACTTTTTTGGTCGAATATCAATACTCATAGACCAGAACACACAGGCTTTCCATTTGTTTATGACTGCACTTCTCCAGGTTTTTTATTCATGATTCTCTTTCCATTTTTTGTAATTTTGTCTATTTGCTAATTGTATACGCAGCTTGTTGTGAAATTCTAGTGAAAAATGAAACCATATATGTTCTGTTTATATGTTTTGGATTGCTGTGAAATTCTTGCTTTGGGCAGGATCACTTATACAATATTTGACTGGATTTTAACGTCATTTTTTTTTGTATTGGAAAGTTTTCTAAAATGTGGTCAGTGAAACTGTTCTCGTTTGGATATTAACAGGAAAATATAATATTTGGTGTCAAATGATGAGAAAGGGTATAGAAATGGTGCATTGTCTTTAATAGAAAATTTTAGGTGAATTTGGTCATGCATGAAGAATTATAGCCTATTCCGGTAAAACAAATAGCAAGTTTCTACCAGCTTCTCTAAAGACTCATAATTTATAGAAGTAACTAAACAATCTAGTCTAAGCACACACTGATTCATGGATGTGTTGTTCCTCCAGAATACCTTGTGTGATATTTATTTTAATATAGCAGTTAGCCAGTTAGGTATTCTATTTTCTTTGTTTTCTCTGCACAATGCACAGTGCCAAATCTGGGAACCCATTCTGTAATATAATAATTACTTGCATTTTATCATCTTGTGTACGCAGTTTAATTTAGATGAGTACTTGATCTCTATTGCAGCTGTTTGACCGCTCTGGAATGTTGTATGGAGAGCTAGCTAGATTTGTGTTGCGGTTGCTTGGGATTAGAACGAAGTCCAAGAAGGTTCACCCGCCAGGTCCAAATGGACAGCCGTTGCCTGGACCTGGACCACACAATCCTTCCGGAAATGTAAACTACATTGAGGCACCAAAGGCTGCTCCAAGTGGTTCTTGGGACAACGTTTGGGGAAATGACGCAAATCAATGATACAGTACGCTGTTCTGCTAAAAGAGTTTGTCCAAATACATTGAAAAGAAGAAAAAACAGCTGCATTCATTATGAAGATACTGAAACTGCAGAAGTCATGTGTATCCTGGGTTTAAAATTCAGTTTGCTATTTTCTCTTTGCTTGCGTTGGCTCTTGATTTTACTAGAAAGGGGATCTTAAATAAGATACCATCCCCGCATTATACATTGTAAGCGTTTTCTTTGAATCTGTAGGAAGCTGCTATTTGCTCCTTTTATGCATTATTTTGTCCATAGGGCATACCTGCATTAAGATTTTCGGGGGCCATTTAATTGCGTTTTTTTTCGTGTACTCGTAGTGTGAATATTCCTCGAGTTTGCTTTACGCATGGTTCTACAAACATCGGTATGATTATAGTATGAATTCTGCGTTAAGTTTTTGGTTTAATTCCAATATTATAGATAATGCATAATTTTGATTTTCTAATAATTTTTTGTTGAATTTAATCCATTATTTTATAATTGTTGCAATTGAATTCTTTCATGAAAATTTGTCCTGTCTAACTTAATCCCAATTTTTTTTTCTACTATAGCGCTAACCATACTGATACCCCAAGGCTCTATCCTCCGAAAGCGAGAAGTCACTTTGGGCACTTTATAGGTCGGGAAATGCTTGCGACATTACTAGGTTCCCTAAAAGATTCAATTAATTAATTTATCATGTTTAAAGAAAGTGGTTATATATGCTAAAATTTATGATTGTCATTAATGTTTTTTTCCCTCTTCTAAATGTTTTGTTAATATAATTTATTTATTTTTAATTAGAGATATTTTAGTCTAAAAATAATTAATTTAAGAGATATTATAAATTGTCTCATAATAAGAAAAAAATATAACTTATAATTTGAGTCTTATAAAAAAGAATAAAGTTAATATATTTAACCAACTTTCTAATGCATATTTTTTTATTTGACTAAAATTTATTAGAAATTATATAAAAATAATAATACATACTTTTTTTATTTACCGGAATTTATTAAAGTTAAAAAAGGTGTGGACTTTATTTTATATTAATGAATCTTATTCATATTTTTTTATATTTTTAATACATTTTAATTAATAAAAAAAGTGCCTGAGTGTATTTACGTTTAATAGAAAAATGTATTTACGCGTACTTTAATTTTCAATAAGATTTGATTAATAAGTATCTTGTCTGCAGTATTATGTATAAGTAATTTTTATTTTAGATAAAAAAAATTAAAATGTGAAAGAAAGATATTTAATAGAAATGTTGAAAAAGTAAGTGAAACAAGTGCCACAAATGTTAGATTAAAAACAAATTTAAAACACAGTTAAAAAAATGATAGACTCCTTGGTGATTACTTGAGAGTAGAAACTGAAACATAAAAAATAATTAAAGAACTAAAATAAAAATAAAAATATTTAAAGAACCAAATTAAAAATTTCCCTATTTTATAGGGACTAAAGGTCATCTAAGCCATGTTAAATTATACTAATTTAATGTTAAATTCTTTTATGAAATAAATAAAGCCTACAAAAATTCATATAATTTATAAAGCAATTAATACTTTGTTACAGTAATACTGTATTTTAACATACAAAAGAAATGCTAATGACATATTATCTATTGTTGATTAAAGTTTGTTAAAAAATATATTTTTTGGGTCTATTTTTATTTAATGATTTTTTTATTTCAATTTTTTAATAAAGTTTAGTAAATAATATAATATGTGTTAGAAAGAGTGTAATAAAATTATACTGCTACTACTACTCATTTTAATTCGATCATTGAAAGAATCAAATCTACTATACATATATAAGCAAACTGGCAGCATAATTACAAAATTAGACAACTTATATTGTTGACACTTGGCAAAAAATAGGAGTAAAATGGTAATTAGACATTTATTTAGTGATTGCATCTCCTTTTTAATGAGTAGGCTGAACTATTCTCAAATAAAAAATTTCTAATAGCACGCCTTTTTTTATAAGTGCACTCCAATATTTTCAAATTAAAACTTCCTAATTGTATCCCTTTTTGATAAGAAAATCTATATTTCTTTCATCTCTCTCACATGTCATCTCTTTAACGCGTAGACAATGGTATTACTTGTGTACACAAGGTATTGTACTAGCCAGTTATAAAAATACAAAATTTTAATATTATTTTAATTTTTCCTTCCAAAAAGACTCTAAACCATTGGTGATATAGTAATTCCTCCCTTATTTACTCAACAACTGCCTAAAAACTTGCTAAGTGCAGTTATTTCACTTATTATATCATTTATTTCATCAATCTCACACATTATTATCTCTTTAACGCATGGACAATGGTATTACATGTTTATGCACTGTATCTTACTAGCCAGTTACAAAAATATAAAATCTCAATATTATTTTAATTTTCTCTTCCCAAAAGACTCTAAACCACTGGTGATATATTAATTTCTCTCTTATTTACTTAACAACTGTCTATAAAACTATAGTGATTTCCTTTTATTTTATGTTATGATTTTCACAATCTCCTACTTTGGGTCATTCATATTTCTCAATATTGTTGGTTCTCATCTAAATTGACTTAGTCTAATTATTGACAGGTTTCCACATGCGTAACAAGAGATGGAGTCTTAAGTGGATCTATTGTTTAATGCCTGATTTCAACATAGATTTATTATCACAAGAAGAAAAAAATCTTATTGAACTTTACTTATTTCTTTCTCTTATTAATTTATTTAACAACTATCTAGAGTGCAATGGTCTCCTTTCATTTTATGTTATGATTTTCATAATTTTTTCCTTTTGGCCCTTCATATTTCTCAATTTTATTGGTTCTCACCTCAATTGACTAAGTCTAATTATTGACAAGTTTGCACAGGCGTGACAAAAGATGGAACCTTAAGTGGATCAATTGCTTATGATCTGATCTTAACATAGGTATATTACCACAAGAATAAAAAGTTATTATTGAACTTCACTTCTTTCTTTCTCTTATTTTTGCTACACATTCATTTTGTCATTAATAAACTATGTTAGATATTGCATTTTTTAAATATATTTCCAGTCTAAATGATATATTGTCTTAACTATCTTTTTAAGAGTTAGATGTGTTCAAATATCTTTTTTATCATCTTCTCTTTTTTCTCAACTCTGAAAATGTTATTCTTCTCTAATGTTCTCTGTCTTCTCACCATTTTTTTCTATTCTCTTAGCTTCTTTATTTACTCAATTTATTTTCTCTCCATTCAAAAAATAAATCGATGAATTATCTTTTTACTTTTCCGTTAACCGTTCAACATCGCAACTCTCACTGAAGATGCCTTTGCTAGCCACTGTGACTACAACTTTTTCATAATTTTTTATGATTTATAGTGATCTTTAGCAACAAAGGTGAATAGTTTTCTTGGTTGATTTTGGTTTGGCCTAATTACTTTCTTTGTTTTTTTCTCCTTCATTAAAATTTCTTTAATATTGTGAATATGAATTAAATTTGTCAAAAAAGTTTATTTGATATGGCCTATGGGTTAAAGTATTCTGTGTAAAAAAATACTAAACATGTCTTTATAAGAATAGATGAGAATTTGAGAAATTTTTAAATATCTATTTGATTTTGTTCTAAATTGATTTATTAGTTACAAATTATGTGTTTGATCAAATGTCAAAATGACATTTTTTGGTATGTTTCCTTATTTCTCATTTTACTTTTAAATTTATGACGCTTTTGATACTACTTTTCGCATGAAATTTTTTTAGTTGATTTCATCGATTTGATATTATCTTATAAAGTAAAAATTTTCGCATACAATCTTTGGTTGTTGTTATTACTTATCTTTTGTTAATATTACTCCTATTTATAATCAATAGTTCAATTATATTTGTTTAAAAAATGTTAGTAAATGAAAAATGATGTTTATTTCAGAAATTTAGGTGAACGGGTAAAAGATTAATAGAATGTTGAATTGTGAAATTTGATGCAGGACCTCTATAAAAGTTAGCATTGACATAAACATAAGTGAATAAAAATAATTCAATTGATGATTGAGTAGACGATAAAAGTTCATAGTGGAGAAAAGATGCAAGACAAAATGAAGGTATTATTTGGATAAATTGAAAGAGAATACCTAAACAAGTGGGAAGTTTACTAACAAAACATTAATTTTGCATAAAGTTTTAAGTTGTTTTATTTAATTTAAGTTTAAAATTGAAAGTTGCTTGCTACATATTATAATTCTTGCTTAGATTGAAAATTAGTATTTTTGTTCCAAACTAACTTTTTCATTTTTTTTTGTTCATCTTATAACTTTATCTTATAGTGATTATATGAATTTAAATCCTAACAAGTTTTCAATCAGGTATGCATTAGTCATGTTTCACTCAAACTATTTAAGTTTTCAATCTTTTTGAAATTGTTGTAACTCATCAGTTACATTTATATATAATATTCTATTTCTAGACTGAAATTTTGTAAGATATTAACAAAATTGTTTAGGAGTTCTACATTACAAGTTGATCGTCAGGTGCCTATAATTGTATTACACTACATTTATATACATATTGTTATGAAATAATATTTATTTATTACTCATGCAAAAGGAATGCTACATATGCAATCGAAGACAAAAAATATATATAAATAAGTATTATAATTTTCATTCATATATTTATTTATAATTATCATATATTTATATTACATATAATAAACATAATTTCTTATTTCTATTATAAATTCATCATTTTCTTAATTTCTAAACTATTTATATATTTACAAAATAATTTTCTAATTTAAAACAAATGAAAGCATAACAAATTAGTACATTTTGTGTAAATACACGGGTTACCACTGGTTAACAAAATTGTTCGATTCAAGTTGTGCATCTCTCTCTCTCTCTCTGACGCACCCACGTGTATAAAAATTGTTACTGATTAACAAAAAAATAATAATGTATGTATGAAAAAAACAAAGCAGCAGTAGGATGAGAAGACGAGTAATAAAGCATGATTATTGATTAGTAGAAAAAGAAAAGAAAAAGAGAATTTTGGGGAGCATTCATCAACCATGGTGATGTTGGTTGCACACACAGATTCAGTAGTCACTCACTAGCTCTCGAAGAAAACCAAGTGTCAGTAATAACTAACAAGCCAAACAACACGGATTCGATTCGGAGAGATCAGCCATGAAGAACGACCACAACAACAACGCCGAACACCACAAAGATTCTACCGTTGGAATCCTAGATTCCCGATTCAACCAGACCCTCAGAAATGTTCAAGGGTATTTCTTTCTATCCTCCTCTCTTCTCTCAACTTAGTTGCTTTTCATTTTCTGAAAAACTCATGATCTCGAGAATTTCAATGCCCGATTCGCTGATCTTCACTTCCTAATGTTTTCATCCATCGGATTTAGGAAACCCATTAATTTTCTTTTGAATATTTTGGCATTAAGATCACGAATTTTCGATGGGTGAAATTCCAAGACATGGTTGGAAATGGTTTGCGTTTGTCTAGAATCCAATGTTGATGTGACTGTGTTCCGTTCAGTCAAATTGTGAACCTTCTTTTCGTAGTGTTACGGATTATTATGCCTTTGGCATGCTTTTCATGGAAGCTTATATGCCTTATAGTTTTATATTTTTCCTTTGTGAAGGTTACTCAAGGGTCGTAACATTCCTGGTAAAATATTATTGAGCCAGAGGGTTGAATCTCCAGATTACACAAGCTTATCCTCACCAACTTATATAAGGAGCTCCTCATACAGTGAAACTGGCACAAGTGACCAGACATCTGAGACAGTAGAGGTGATTTTAGTATTCATGTTTCATAGTTGTATATTATAATCGCACATATATCTATAAGATTGATGATGGGTAGCACTCCATCAAGTGAAACCTCTATTCTTAACACAGGAGGAAGTTCACAGTACAAGTAAACCATTTGGTATTCCCAATGAGAATAAGTTGAAAATATCAGCATCCAATGTAGAGAGCTCATCTGAAGAACTACCGAAATCTTCCATGGGTGCAAGAGCTACAGATTCTGCAAGAGTTATGAAGTTCACTATGGTGCTTTCAGAGACAATGGTTAAATTAGGTATTTTAACTTCTGTATTTCAATTTTGGTTTCTATTTCACTTATTGACTTATTCCTCGTTGTTTCTTTATGGCCACTTCAGTTATTAAAGTGTCATATTTAGCTCTGAGCTGTGTGCCCAGATAAACACACTCAGGACATAGTTGCCCTTGTATGGGCAGTGCAAAAACAAATGGGAAGCATTTTCTGAACTCAATCTACACACAATACAAAAATACGGAGATAAAGCAGTTAGTGGTCTTCTAATTTGGAGCTTGTCATTGGTATTAGTCCAGTTAAGAGCAGAAAATAAAAGATTTACCTTAGAGGGACCAATTGATTTCCAAATTGGCTTATCCAATAGAAAAAATTATCTAATAGGGGATGAAGTGAGAAATTGGAAATAAGATTTGGAAGAAAAGAATCCTCAATAATCAAGACATCAACTTCTCCAGTCTTGGTTAGGAGTAATATTGACAAAGTTCAATAAAACCCAAAGGTTTTGTAGTTCAGAGATTTCCCTGTCATTCATATTCCTAAAAAAATTGTAAATTCCAGGACACAGTAGTTTCAGATGAAGAAAAAAACTGGGATATAGGAGCATTCTGCAAGTTTCAAACTAGAAAGAAGAAATCTAAAAGAGATATAACCTTGAGAGATGAATTTCCAAGGTCTAGCATGAGAAGCTTTAACAGCAGAATTGGCATCCCACCCATTTGAGTGCAAACCATACTTGCTTTTATTAACTTTATGCCACAAAGTAGAAGCCTCAAGGGGAAACTGCTACAGCCATTTAACCACCAAAGCAGTATTGTGCATCAACAGTATCCAATTAGCTTTCCATTTTCAGCAGTGAATCGATGATGCACACCTTATATTTCTTCCTTATCTATCCTGTAGAGAAATTGCGTGAATTTTCTTGGAGTGGTGTTCC
>CM023953.1:25917951-25970819 GCA_013407115.1 Glycine latifolia
GGAACACCACTCCAAGAAAATTCACGCAATTTCTCTACAGGATAGATAAGGAAGAAAATGAATTCACTGCTGAAAATGGAAAACTAATTGGATACTGTTGATGCACAATACTACTTTGGTGGTTAAATGGCTCTAGCAGTTTCCCCTTGAGGCTTCTACTCTGTGGCATAAAGTTAATAAAAGCAAGTACGGTTTGCACTCAAATGCTTCTCAAGTTCTCATGCTAGACCTTGGAAATTCATCTCTCAAGTTTATATCTCTTTTAGATCTCTTCTTTCTAGTTTGAAACTTGCAGAATGTTCCCATATCCCGGTTTTTGCACTGCCCATACAAGGATTAAGTCAATGAGATGGGCCAGGCCAAACCATAAATGGGCCGAGTCATATGTCCCCGGGATGACCCAACTTACTTCCACACCCATTTAAAATACTAGAAAACCCATTTCTATAAGGTAAAGGATACGGAGACTAAGATGGGGTTATCGGCGTCAAAGAGAGTGGAGAAGAGTCTGTCGAACTCGGGCGATTTTGACTCAGCATGCGACTCAGCCTTCTCCCACTGCCTCGCTCTCACACAGCACGCCTTCGAAGGTGTGTTACCTTACCAACTCAAAACCGCCTCCGATTACATCCATGCCAACACCACACACCCTCTCATCCGAAAGTGGCTCCCCACACCTCCCGATCGGACCCAAATCGACGCCTCCCTCCGCCGCGTCCCTCCCAATTCCGATGACACACTTCCACTCCCCCTCTTCAAAAACTGGGCCCACCTACTCTACACCGATGCCGTCGTGTCCGCCGCCGCCAAGTCGCTTAAGGTGCGTGTCCCCGTCGGCATCGCCGGGATCGTTGGAGTCAGCGCCCTCACTCGGCCTCCTCTCCGAATGGTTGGCACCTTCATTGGAGCCTACTCCCTCGCTGTCGCGCTCTCCATTTTAGATGGCTTATCCACATAAATTGTATTTCCAATTTTCTTTTCTTTCATCTAATTTTCTCCTTTTTTTATGATTAAGAAAATGCTTTATGCTTCGGCAATGATACTGTTATTTGATTACATAGGCTAATTACAATCCTTAGTAAGTATATTAATTTTTATAATTATTATCTTAAAAATTATATTTATTAAATTTTTTATTAATCACTAATTGACAAAAAATTATACTGCCAGTGTTTAAAAATTTATTTTTTTTATTTTTATTATGTTATTTGATATTTGTTAGTGTAATACTGGTATTCACTAACCCGGTATCGTTTTTTTCTAGAATTTGGGAGACCTGGCTAAAAGCATTCAATTCAAGTGTGTTCTGTCTTCTCCTGTACGTCATGCTTAGACTTTATACTAATCTTCTAAGGTGATATACAATTTAATCGTATTTCCTTATTGGCAAGATATTGATATTTTAATCTTATAGATTAATTTGTTAGTTTTAATATAAATGTTTGAGGGAGATATTCAAATTCCTAATCTCGCCTTCTCTCCCTCTTTTCTCTTCATTTTTAAATTTCATTTTCAACCATCAAGTAAATCTTTTATTTTTTTAGTAACATGTGATTTAATCGATTCATGTTATCTTCGGGAGATCATTGATAGTGTAATTAGAATACCTAAATATGTTTTCCACTAGGGGCACATTGGCCTATTCAGTTGGATTTCGATAACATGGGCCAAGACGGTTGCTCAGTCCAATGATCGGAGGATACATTTACTAAATGTATATCAAATGACAATATATAAATTAATCTCTTATATCTAAAGGGTTTATTTAAACCTAAGGACTTAAAAGGAGTCCAAGCTCCTTATAGTTAAAATACACAAAAACATGAAACAGGGTATTGCAATGTGCGTAACTTGTGTGACCAAAATCTGTTAGGACATGAAATTCTTAACTCATCTTCACGAAAGTTGTAGACAATTTATTTTTTAAATTAGGTATTTGTCTCGTGTCGTTTCGATTTCTACAACTTAAAGATATCCTAAAAACATTGTACATATGCATGTTGTCTGGGTATCATTTTCTCTAACTTTCTTCAAGTTTCCAAGCTTGTATCCTTTCCTTGAAGCAATCCAAGCTTTTGATTGTCCTTCTCCTGTTTCCAACTTCCAAATCACCCCAAGTCTTCAGTCTGTAACTTCTAAGGCCAAATCATCTCATGACAAACCTTGCTAAAATCCAGAAACACACAAAGAACACCAAAAAGTCTCTTAAGGAACAAAATTGTGAAAACTGCATGAAACAATGTGCAAGACATTGTATGAAAGGCTACGCACGAGTGTTCTCGTGATCAGTATTGGAATTAGGACGTGAGATAAATGGGGAGACACATGTTTTAGAAAATAATCATGAGGGAAATTTGAAATTTTTTTGAAACCAATTTCTTACCCTAGCGCCAATAATCCTACAACACTTATGTATGAAAATGATAAGAAAATGTTTTTATAATAGAATTATCATGACGAAATAGATATGTTATGACTTCCAAAGTATGGATGTGAGATTCAAATTCAAATGTTAAGTAATTTTAAATTTGAAAAAATAATAAGCGATACCTGTCCAGATAATTAAAATGAACACATAATCTCTAACAAATTCGACTCGTAAATATTTTTAATTTTGATAATTAACACTTCTGATTTTAGTACATTAGTAATATTTTTCTATATTTATGAAGAAGTTGGAATTTGGCGGTCATATCTTGATTTGAACGAAAGAGATTTAAATATATTAAACATGTAATCTTCTTATATTTGAGTTTCAAATTCATGGACATAAAGAAATCTAGAGCAATTAATCTCTCATACAAGTGTGAATGAAGATATATACGTTTAAAACTCCTCCTAAAATTGAGTTGGACTCAGAAGTATTCGACAAGTAACAATAAGCGAGGCAACAAGTCTTTAATTCTTTATTGATGATAAGTGTGGTATCAATAGTGAAAAGAAAAAATGAGTCGTATAAGATGATACATAATTTATTCTTAAATATTAATCTATATAAAATCATAAAATATGTGTATAGCTAGCGTGGCTTGCTACCTTAGCAAGTAAGATTATCACCGGTGGCAACACCCAATTGTCTACAGTAGTCAGTGTAGTAATTAACGCGAGCCTGAACTGTGGAAGGGTTGGCACCATCACATTCACGTTGACCGTTAATGGCTCTGATGGTTGCACCAAAGCCTTGGTTGATGACAGGGCGCACGTGTTGCATCCAGTACCACAGTGCTGTCTTGAAAGAAATCACAGGATCATTGCCCACTGTTTCAGGAGCGTTTAATCCATCAAAACCGTTGCTCTGTCCAGCAGGTCCGTAGTTGAAGTTCCAAGTTAGTTGGATCGGACCACGCCCATAATAGCCTCTGTTAGAAAGGCACGGATACTGTGAAATCGTATCCTCGTCGCAGTAGTCCTGCGATGCACCGTTAATCTCTTCAATGTGGCAAAAATCTGCACCCCATGTCGCGAGTTAATTATTTGTTTTAGAATTAACTTGACAGAAAACATGAGCAATATATACTAACTGAAAAAATTATTACATGATTTTAGAGTATCAGATCATCATGATTTCGATCAGTAATTTCTACGTGACACGTAATTGGATTTTTTAGTATATGAAAAAGAATTAATAAGACTCGATTATGTGTCATTTGATAATAATTTGTCGTCCTAACCAAACTTTAATGTATGTGACGATGTTAATTGAAGTTCATCAATCATTTCAATTAACAGTTAACTAAAGTTTATATAAGAATTAAGAAAGGTGATAAATAGAGGTAATTCTTACGTCCAGTTTCATGTGTGAAATGGGCAAAAGCTGCTGCAATCTCGCGCTTGGAGTCATCCTCGGAACCAACTCTACCAAAGTCATTATAGGAATTGAGAGCATTAAGAAAAGCATCTCGTGAGTAAAAGTTCTTGCCAGCACAGCCAGAGTCAGCCTGATCAATTATGCCACTGAAGAATTGTGGTGTGACAATGTCAGCCACATTAACATTGTTGGTACTTGGTGTGCTAGAATAACAAGGACCCTGCTGGCACCCTGTGCCGCAGTACTCGTCACCGGTACCACAATACCCGTATTGGCTGCAACATAACCCTTCAGCACAACCACAGTTTTGAGCACTCACATTTTGGGGTACCTTTGTTATCATAACAAAGGCCACCGCGACAACAACGCATAAGAATTTGTTTCCTATCATTTTGAGGTAGAAGCTATTAGATATCTATGTATTTGATTGATGAGGAATTCAGAGTTAGGGGATGTGTATTTATATTGATGCTGCTACCTTACGCTGCTACCTTACGAGGTGTTTCGCCGCCTATGCTAAGTATGTGAAGAAATTTGACGTGGTTGAAATCCTTTGAATGTTTCAATACCAAATTTCTAATCAATTCCTAGAAAGTTAGTGCGTTGATTTGTGGGTGGACTTTGATATGTCAAATGTGGTACAACCAGTACATATCCATACTTATGGTCTATGGATTAGTCTTGGTCGTTGCCCTGTTAAATACGGTGGTTGTGTCCATAATATATATGATGAATGATTTTGTCCTCTATGCCAAATAAGTCAGCCTTCCTCCGCGTTAGGGGCTATGTTGGAAAGATCAATTGAGAAGAGTATGTTTGGTTTCTATTTTTTTATTAGTTGGAAAGTAGTTAACACAAATGGAGCAAACTAGGAAAAACTAAGAAACCAAAAGTGTCAAAGCATATGCAACTAATCAGGATGATTAAACTCGGTTCAAATCCGTCGGTCGGACTGGCACTCGGTAGCCTAACCGGGCCAGTTCCACTTTTGGACTGATTATGTAGTTGATCCAGGTTGGTCATTGGATTTTAGTTAGGCCGGTTCAACACGATCGATTTTTTAAAAAAAAATAGATTTTTTAAAAATTTGAATTTTGAAATATGGGTGAACTTTTCTTACTCAAATAATATTAGTTATATGACAAAAATAAATAAATAATACAAATTAAAAAATTAATTTAAAATATGGGACAGTTTGGAAACAAATTTGAAATCTGGGGTAGTCAAACACGCCCAAATTGGGCATGTTTAAACACGCCTAATTTAGGCGTGTTTCACCTTATTGTGACACGTGTCATTTTGAAGCGCATTGTATATAAACTTTGAAAAGTCATAACTTTTGACTGGAATGTCTGATTGAGGCAAAACTGGTGGCAAAATGCTCGAAATTGAGAGGAGAAGGCCTCAACAAATCCCAAAGGAGATTTGGTCAACTATTTTTTCCAAAAAATGCTTCTAAGTGCCTCAAAATTAGGATTTAAGATTCAATCATCGAAAAAATTTCTTTTTGTCTACTTTTTAAACTATTTAATTAGTTAATTTAATGTTACTTATTATTTTTTTTAATTACTTCTCTGAATTTCGAGCATTTTGACATATCGTACGCCTTCATCAGATATTTTTATCAAAAGTTATGACTGTTTGAAGGACATATCGTACACCTAATTTGGGCTAATTTTTTTGCAGACATTAAGATGTAAAAATAAAAACATCAACTTAAACAATCATGGGTGAATTAAAAATTATATGCATATTTAATTATATACAGTAATGAATTTGAACAGATTAAATTGAATTTTGACTCAAATCTTTTAAAAAAAAGAAGAACCAAAATCAAAAACTCAAAAAGTGTATCTAGACACAAGTTATTTTCATAAAAATTAATGCTTCATAAATTTAAAATAGATACTATGTTTATGGAATTCAGTTATAAAAATAACAAAGTTAATAAAAAAATTAGCCAAAATTAAGTAATATTTTTTTGGTATATCTATTTACCAAAATCATGTAAATTTTTAAACGATTTCAGTTTTAAAAAATTAAAAAATCACAATATTGTGGTCGCAACACATTTTTAAAAAAAACACAATATTCTATAAATAAAAAAAAGTGTTAGTGACCGAACTAGAGACCGAATTAGAGACGAATTTTTAAAAAATCATAATATTTTGTAAAAAAGTGTTAGCGACCAAATTAGCGACAGATTGAGTGCCCCAGATTTCAAATTAATTTTTTAATTTGTATTATTTTTTTTTGCCTTAGTTATATACTTATATATAATAGATACATATATAATTTTGAATTTTTAATATATATTAGATCAAACTGGCCCAATTACTGACTAATCAATTAGACCACTGACCCATTATCTTCACCGGATCTATGACCAGATCGAGTTTCACAACTATGCAACTAACAATAACCAAATATGAGATGAACAAATTGTCCAAACAAAACAAGGTGAAGAAGACTCTACACCAAATCTTGCTAACCAGTCTACACAACTATTTGCTTCTCCATAAGCATGGATGAAAGATACATTCCAAGCTCTTGCCACAAGTTAGGGAATTTAAGCAATAATAGGTGCATAAGGATGAGAAGAAACTGTTCCACCATTGATAAGATGAATAGCCAACTTTGAGTCCAACTCAAATAAGAGAGTGAAAACCATTGGACCAAGCCAACTCTAAAACATGGAGGATTGCAAATAATTTTGCATTGAGACTGGTAAAGAAACCACAAGAACCCAAGAAACCTTAAATCCACTTGTTAGTGATCGACGTTTGCTGAATGACTGTATGCATGTTATGAATATGGTTTAATATACATCATAAGGACCAATCAGTGCCATTTAAAACTGAATGGTTCCTTGATTTCTAGAGCCACCAACACGCTATAGCAAAAAGAATTCCTTGAGGTCCTGTTGCATGTTGTTGTAACCATTTAGAGAAGTCCATTGAATCTAGCTTTTGTTCAAAAGTCCTATGTCTAAAGATTGCCATATCATAATAGCCTTAGGACACTCCTTTAGCAAATGAAGGATCGACTCTTCATGGTAACCACACCTAGGACAAGATGCATCCAATGAAACATGTCTATGGAAAAGAAAGAGATTAATTGGTGGGTAAACAATTATGATCTATATAGCAAAATATTTTCTAGTAAGGAAAGAAAATGTGGTTTGGTTTTTAGTTTGAAAACCTAAAAAAAGAAAAATGGAAAAGATATCTTGTTTGGTTTTTAATTGAGTCTGATTTTTTAAAGAATTAATCACGTGAATCTTTTGTGACATTTTCACTTATTATTATGTTCAATATGTCTCTATTTTTGAATCCTACATAAAAAAAATTCTTAATTTTTGGACTTTCATTATATCCTTCTTAAGTATAAAAAGCATTATATTGGTTCGGAATTAAACATATTGTAAAAAGAAAATAAAAAAATATCATGTATAATAAAGACAGTTGAGGGAACGATATATGTAATTTACTATTTTTTAAACTAAATTTTATTATAATTTTATCTTGGAACTCATTATAAAATAAAAGTAAAGATAACATTATTTTTACAATTGATTTTGCAAAATGAATTTCATCGTAATAAGAGGATGAAATTTATTTTATAACACATATTATCTATTTAAAAAACATTTTTTTTTGTTTTCAACTAAATAAGAGAAGTTTTTTTTCTTCACTTTTAAACTGTATAACATAAAATTAAAAAAAAAAACAAAATTTCTCACTAGTTTCTCTATCTAAATTATTTTTTCTATTTCTTTCTTTATTTTTCTCCTAAACTAGAGATCTTATTAAATTAAAAGTGACATAGATTACAAGTCTTTTAAAAGTGACATAAATTATAAGATTTTTTCTTCTATGCCTCCTTTTTTAAGCTTATCCATTTATTTTTCAATCCCCCCAAAAAAGTTTAAAAATAATATAAAAAACTCATTTTCTATGTATAATATAGAAATTTGTAATTGATTTGTGGTCCTCCAAGGAGTACTGCGCGGCCACGTCGGCGGAGAAGAACAACATGATCCTACGCTGTTTCCCACCGCAGGCTAACCGGCCACTCCCATTTCATCCACGACGTCGTTTTATCCTCCGACGCCAGCTTGGGATCTCGCTTTCGGCCACACCAAGCCCGTCGTCCTCTCTAGATGTTCTCTGTGTAATATGGTCGAACGAATAATGTGCAATGGTGTGTATATTTCTGCTAACTCCTTAACAACTTTCTTTTTAATTACTCCAATAATCAGTCATTAATCTTGCAATATTTCTAAGTTCATCCATATGTCTGATATGGTAGCAAATTCATGACAGACTCTTGTGCCTGAATAATTTCTGAATTTGTGAGATATTGTTGTTCAAATGTGCAGACGTCAAGCTGATTGGTTGCTGGTTATCTAGAGCCTGATATTATTTTGCAAGGGTGTTAGCCTGCAAAACATTTGTTTATTAACATTCAGCACTAGATTGGGGTTTACACAAGTCATGTAATATGGTGCGTTTTCTAAGTTATTTTGCTTATGGTTTCATGCAGAATTTCTTTGGCAGACCATGTAAAAACAATTACTTTAGAGACCATTTTAAAAGTGTAAGTACCTATGGAGTCCTAGAGTCATTAAGCGGAATGAATGGATCAATGGCGAAGCTAATAAAATATGTCCTTTGCACTGCACTTAGTTCTTGTGCAAAAACTCTGAATTGGCATTTGGGTATACTGATCCATGCTTACATGAATCGATCTGGACATGAAGATAATTTGTTCCTTAGCGTGCACTTGTTGATTTCTATGCGAAATGTTTATCTATTGTGGATGCAAGGAAGGTATTTAGTAGCATGAAAAAACATGATCAGGTTTCATGGACTTCACTTATTACTGGGTTCTCAATCAATGGGCAAGGAAGAGATGCCTTCTTGTTGTTCATGTTATGCACCGAAGTTAATCCCAATTGTTTTACTTTTGCTAGTGTCATTAGTGCCTGTGTGGGGCAAAATGGTGCCCTTGAACATTGTTCAACTCTTCATGCTCATGTCATCAAGCGGGGATATGATACTAACAATTTTGTAGTCAGCTCATTAATTGATTGTTATGCAAATTGGGGACAAATTGATGATGCTGCACTATTATTTGATGAAACTAATGAGAAGGATATTGTTGTATACAATTCTATGATCTCTGGATATTCTAAAAATCTGTACAGTGAAGATGCATTGAAACTATTTGTAGAAATGAGGGGAAAAAATTTGAATCCTACCGATCATACTTTATGTACCGTTTTAAATGCTTGCAGCAGCCTTGCAGTGCTCTTTCAAGGAAGACAAGTGCACTCTCTTGTTATTAAAATGGGTTCAGAAGGGAATATGTTTGTGGCCAGTGCTTTGATTGATATGTATTCCGAGGGTGGCAATATTGACGAGGCTCAATGTGTGTTAGATCAGACTTCTAAGAAGAAGAATGTGTTGTGGACATCCATTATCATGGGTTATGCTCAATGTGGGAGAGGTTCAGAGGCTGTGGAACTTTTTGATTATCTATTGACCAAGCAATAGTTAATTCGTGATCATATCTGCTTTACTGCTGTCTTAACAGCTTGTAATCATGCAGGATTTCTTGACAAAGGGGTGGAGTACAGCAACAAAATGACAACAAATTAATTATAGCTTGTCTCCTGATATAGATCAATATGCTTGCTTGCTTGATCTTTATGCTAGAAACGGAAATTTAAGTAAGGCAAGGGATTTGATGGAAGAAATGCCTTATGGTCCAAATTATGTAATCTGGAGTTCTTTCTTGAGTTCTTGTAAGATTTATGGAGATGTAGAACTTGGGAGGGAGACTGCTGATCAACTTATTAAGATGAAACCAGGTAACGCAGCACCATATTTAACACTAGCACATATCTATGCAAGAAAAGGTTTATGGAATGAAGTTGCTGAAGTCAGAAGGCTTATGCAACAAAGGAGAATAAGAAAACCTGCAGGATGAAGTTGGGTAGAGGTGGATAAGCAGATTCATGTATTTGCAGTTGATGATGTAACTCATCAACAATCCAATGAAATCTACAGAGAGTTAGAAAATATTTACTTGGGAATCATAGAAGCGTCATCTTATGTCGTAGAGGATGGCAATATTCTAGCATAGTCGTGCATAGATCTACCTGTTTCTCTTGGAGTGCATAATCCATTTTATATAAGAAACCCAAATATTGTGGAAACGTGCTTCTGGATTTCATTTTCGACTCCATCATATCAACGTATAATGAATTAATGATAATCAAAATAGGAATTATATAAAAACGGTAAAAACTTTTGAGATAGATTGTGATTGTTATTTTAGTACACAAGGATGTTCACCAGTTACATTATTCACCTGTTATTGAGTGCTCATAGATTGTCTACCGACAAAGTCATCAAATCGACAAGAAGATTCAACCCAATTATTGTGAAAATTAACATACCATCCTTTACCTTCATCAATTAGAATCTCTATTTTGATTTTGACAACTGGATTCTTACTTCATTCTAATGTCATCACTTATTAATATTATAATTCTTATACAGCTACTCAATAATATTCTTGCAGCCATGCTAGATATTTGTAATTAGATTGGCCTTCAACGACGTAGTGGAAGATTATGACTATTCAATAATTGGGCCTCTCTGAAGTGCATTTCCTTTTCTTGAGTCACCAAAATATGTGATGCTGAAAAATGGGTCCGGCATATTTTGTGCCTTCTAACTAATTTGGTGACCCTATGTTGCACATATAATTTAATTAATAGTTTCAATTAATGTATCTGACTAAACTTTTTATAAAAATATGGTCAAATCATTTTAATGTGAAAATATCAATTCAAATATATTTAATTATTTATATATGAATAAAATAAAATAAAATACTCATTTTAAATTTAATAATCACATGATTTAGTTTTTTTATGATTATGTTTACAGTGTTATCATTTATTAAAAATGCCATCAACAAATGACCGCATTTAAAGCTATTTTTTATTTATTTCAAATTGTAAATAAGCGTAATCTTTCAAATAAAAAAAATTTAAGGATGTTGTATAAACATAGACACAATTTTCATGATATTTAATGTGAATAACCAATTTTTGTTTAACATGAGCAAATCTTTTTTACTATTAATAAATATGAGCAAATCTTGTTGTTTATAGTCTAGCAATAATGTCAATATTATATGCTAGTAGTTAAGTGTTTGAGTATATTTTAACTCGTATCTCTTTTATTATTCTGAATGAAATAAAATAAGTTGATTTAAATAATAATAAAAAGTTGAAACCACTTATGCACGCCGTTGATAATTATATGCATGACATTAATAAATAATTAATATTGAAGGATTTTATCTAAAGATAGTAAAGAGGAGAACGTTCATTAAAAAGTAAACTATTAAATTACTTAACCTTTATATAATAATGTCAAAGAGAAACACTGGATTGGAGACAATAAGTTAATTAACATAAAAAAAAAACAAAACAAAAACTAACATGACGCGTGAAAGAAGTGAAACAACGACCGAAACCTATAATATAACTCGAAGTAAATTTCACTAATACAATTTTGTGAAGTTTCCTTGGATATATTTCTTTTTTACTTTTACACTAGCCGTTAATACTTAATTATTTGAAATATCTTATATTGACAACCCTTATTATTTGATAGTGTTTTTATTTTATTTAAATCCCATGTTCATAAAAAAAATCTAAATAATCCGAAATTTAATCAATAAATAAGTAATCTCAAATCTATTGATAATGTGAATAATTTATGTACCGTTATTTAATAACAAATCATTATATATAACAAATTATTAGTTTTTATAATAATTATATTAAAAACCATACTATTTTTTTAAAACTAATTAATAAACTAAAAACTTGTACACTACACAAGAAACATGCATTATTTTTACTAATGAAAATGGAATATAGTTGAAGAAACTAGTTTCTCATAATATGATAAATTAAAGTTTAATTTTTTTTTTTGAAATTCACTACTTATTTTTAGTGTTGGATTGTATTTTAAATAAAATTATATCTAATTTTATTTAATTTTCGTGAAAGAACATGATACTTATATTTTAGTGTTGAAAAATGTTTTAGCATTCATTTTTACATTGACTAATGCTTTCAGTTTTTAATAAAATATTAAAACTTTTATTTCAAAATTATCTCATATAAGTTATACACTTTTTCAATCAGTCAATTATCTTCATTAATCATTAATAAAATACAAAATAATGCATTTATAATAAAAAAAACATTTGAGTAAATTTATTTTTAGTCTTTATAGAAAATTTTTAAACATTAGTGCTAGTTTTTTTGTCTTGAATAAGAGTATATTTTTCAATTCATTAGATCAAATATTCGTGATGGTCAATAATCCAAGGAAATTTTATCTACAATGAGAATCATCTAATACATTTTCTCTTGTTAAATAATTCTCACCAAAGGCAACATAATTTTATATCGCTATGCCAACCTTGAGTTATGTTAATATTAGTAGGAGTGTTTAAAATCAAACCAAATTGAACATAAAATCAAATATTCACCGAAAAATTGAAAAATTTGATAATCATTGGTTTGATTTTTGTATTTTCCAAATAGAGAGGTTTAGTTTGGTTTACAGACAAGTACAAATAAAACCAAATCAAACCGCAATGCAAACACATTTATAAATTATTGATGCAATTAGTTTTTTATTATTGGATATCTATTTTGTATGTTTCGATAGTTGAAAACAAGTATTATCAATATTATATATATATAAATATATATAGTTTACTTGTTGGAATTTTAAAGCAAGTATTACTTTTAAGTTTTTTAAGTTGAATGAAATAATTATTATTCATTTATATTGTTAATTATTGAATTAATTATTATTTAAGTTATCAAATTAATAACAAACTTTTTAAATATTTTTTTACTACTTAATAACAGAATTTTAAAATTATAAAAGTCAATCCAAATTAAATCACAAAAAATTAATTTAATTTGATTTGAATTTTATAAATAATTTAAACCAAATAAAATACATCTCTTGTTTAATTCAAACTAATTTTAAATAAAAATCGCGAAATAAGATAATTTCATAGTTGTTTTTTTGGGTGTTTCTGCTTCGTTGCGCTCTCGCTCCTTGGTTTCGCTTCGCACCTCCCTTCAAAATCTAAAAAACCGCTCTCTCTCTCTCTCGATCACACCGAGAGAACCAAACTCCTCCATTGCCTCTCTCTCTCCGTTGCCTTCTCTCTCCGGCCATCCTCCCACCGAAGCATCCCCTCAACCAATCCCCAACCGACGCAACCTTCTCTCTTCAGCTCCTCTTTTCAACCTCTGCCGGAATCCGCCAATTAGGTTCCGATCAACCTATCACAGGTACGCTACTTCTCTTTCAATTCCTCTCTTGCGCTCCTCCTCCATCGCTTTCTCTTTCCAATTCCTCTCCGTCAGCTATTTATTTCTATGCATGCTTTGATCCTGTTCAAACTCCTCGCAAATTAGGGTTTTCGCCTTAGGAGAGAAGCCGTAGTTTCCCGAGGTGAAATATTTCTTTCTGTTTGGGGAACTGCTGTAAATAGGATTTGCGATAGTTTACGTCACACGAATCTCGAGTTCTAACTCCCAATAATTGTAGTCACGGATTGGCTTCTTTGTGGCCAAGCATGAAAACAAGGGACTTCAGTTTCTAAATTTTCTGTTTCTTCTAGGGTTTTAAATTATGGAAATTCCGATAAATGTTGTATTACTGAAAGCAACAAGAGCTTCAAATATGTTTGCAATGTAGAGTTATGTCTAACCTGTATGCCTTGGGGACTCCGAACAGATGAGGGATAGTCCCCAATATGTGACTGCAAGTCCTCCTAGAATCTCTGCCAATGTGAGAATTTTCCTTACATGGTGCTTTGTGTGTTTCTCATTTATTGTTGTAATTCATCTGCTCAACTTTGTTTTTCAAAAAGCCTTGGTTGTATATTATCTTTACTACTCGAAGTTAGAGATATAGGATTTTGCTTAGAGGTGATATGCGATTCTGTTTTAGAATGGGTCGGTGGGATAAGGGATTGTGGGTAGGTAACATGTTTGTTGTTAACTGAGTAATTTGTTTGATTCATAATATGTATAACGCAAGCCTTTTCTAATACCACTTGGACATGGCAGTTACCGTAATCTGTGTGGGATGACATTATTTTCTCCCTCAACCTCGAGTTTCTCATTGAGCCCGACTTGTTTATTGTTTACTTTTAACTTTTTTAATATTGTTTTGCAATGGCAATTACAGTCACGTGTATGGGAAGGCATACTTCCCTCATAGTCCTCTAGTTTTGCACTGACTCAGATTGTTTGCCATTTATTTTTTAACATGTGTCATGTAAGCCTCACTAAAGACCATTTAGGAATGTCAATTAAGATTACAGGTAAATTTTTAAATTGTATAGTCATATAAATATAAATTTTGATAGATGTGCATCTTATTCAATGGTTTTGTGTTTTTCACCTCTCAATTCCATTGTTTGATTTCTTGTATGATCTGCTTTATATCTTATTTAAGAAGAATTTAATTATTCAAATTGATGATTTATTGTAATTGAAAGTCAAGTGAAATCCCGCATTTAACTTAAATACTTCTAAATCTACTATAAAATATCCAAGAATGTAGTGGTGAAGGGTGATTATAGCAATAGCATGAATGCCAATCCCCATATATCTTTACTATTGCACAAATGGCTACTGGTTTCTATCAATAACCTTGCATCCTAGATACTGAATTCACCATTTTGTGAACCAGTACCGCTTACTAGGTTCACTTTAAAGAAAGGAAGACCGCAATAGATTTTTAGTAAAAGGTGACAAACCTCACACTGGGCCCATACCATGTTCCTGATCACTGTGAACATTTTTTAGTTATTCAGCAAAAAAATAGGCTTGATGTTTAAAAATTTATTTACAAAAATATTTTTAAAAGGTAGATATTTGCTTAATCAAACTAGCAGTATGCATTGTTTGAGTTGTGTTCAAATTCAACGAAACATAAGTTGACTATAATAGCCAAAAAATTATTGTTCTGATTGCATTATAATTTAGAAATAGACTTGTGCATTGATTATTACATCCAAAACACTTGGAAATTTGCATTTACATAACTTTTGGCATAAATTTCATCTGTTCTTGGCTCTCAAAAACAGAGAACTCTAAAATTAATAAGAAAAAGAAAGCACAGGGTCATCTGCACAATCGTAACAGATAGGATGGCAGCACTATCTCTTGATTCCAAAAAACCCTGAACAATAATGTTTAGGGCTTGTTTGCTGGGGACTATTTTTGGGATTTCAATTTCCAAAACAATATTTTGCTTATAAAGTTCTTCTCCAGCGACTGGTTTGTCTACCTGCTTTCTCTGTATATTATCAGTTTCTGCCTCATTTTTTGAGTTTTTATTATTAATAATTTTGATATCAATTATATAAACCATAGTTATCAGAATCTTTCGATTCATGATTTGAATCTTACAATTCGTTACAATTTGGCTACCTACTGATGCATATCATAATATGAAATCTTAAATGACTTTATATCTTACAACAGAATGAATTTGTGTAATTTCATATTGTCGATACAACTCACACGTTTCAATGATTTGTTAATTTTTTTTTAGCTTTTCTTTCATCAATTTTCGTGAAAAAATTGAAAATTCATATATGCTTAAATAGTTAAATGAAAAGGAATCAGAGAAAATCTGAACTTATTCTATTCGATTATTCAACTAGTTAAATAGTTAAATGTTTCGTTTCCATTCTTCTACAATAAAGGCTTCACAAACTCAGATATAACTAATAATGTTGTTATATAACACTTCTGTTATTTTCTTTTAAAAAATCAGCTTGATTTCATAACTTTCTGTCTTGAAATCTTAAGTAAAGTCTTTGGGGATTATTGTCTTATAAATATATATTTATTCTTTCTTTTGCTATCATTCCTAGGTTAGAGGGGAAGGGGCTGTAAGTGAGGATGAATTTGCAACAAGCTGGGCAGCCTAAATCCTCCAATGGATATGGCCACCGAAAATCTGAAAGAGATTGGGCAACTAAATCGGAGAATAAGATCCTGCCTGGGAAATTAAATGCCAACAGATTGGCAAATGCAGGTAAACTTCTGAGCTGCGTAATGTATTATTACTTTATTTTTCACATCATTCGGAATGCTGATATTTTTTTTGTTAGTTGTCACAGGTGCAGTGACTGGCAGTAAAGGTGGCAGTTATGAGAGTCCTTCACATGACCGATTAGTATATGTAACAACATGTCTTATTGGGCACCAGGTGGAAGTCCAGGTGAAAAATGGATCCATATACTCTGGAATATTTCATGCAACAAACACAGACAAAGATTTTGGTATGTTCTGTTGCATTTTTTTAAATTGATTTTGGTCATATTGAAGATTATTATTTTGTATTATTTCACAGCTAACTGAAGCAAAATAGATAAGCATGCTATTTTGGACAATTATTTCTTTTAGGAATATTTTGTTACTTCTTATTTCTGGTGATTTTTGGGATTTATCTTATTTTATTAAGACTTTGTTCAGGAGTTATTGCTTGATTGGGATTTGACTAGGGTCGCTCTAGATCACTATCTTAATAGACTCCTGCTCCTGTTTTCATAGTTAATTTTATAGGTCATAGAGTATTTGACTTTGTTTGATTGTTATATCATGTTATAGGAATCATTTTAAAAATGGCTCGTTTAACTAAGGATGGTTCTTTACGAGGACAGAAATCTGGCACTGAATTTGTTAGCAAGCCCCCTTTGAAGATTTTAATTATACCTGCCAAAGACCTTGTCCAAGTTACAGCACAGGTTTGCTACTTTCAACTATTTGCATTTTGCAGAGCACTTTTGAATTCAGTAGTTACTGAAGCTAAATATTTGTAATCTTATTAGTTTTGTTTGGATGCTGTATAGTCAGCTGGGGTTTTTTACAACTTATAATTAGGGGAAGTAGCTTTTTACACATTGCCAACTTGTTTCCTGATGATATTGTTGGTGTGTCAATCATGGCAGGATGTTGCTATTACCAGGGATGGCTTAGCTAATGAATCTCACCATGATATGCATCAGGAAATCATGGTTGATTCATTGATATCTCAATCTCGTCACATTGATCTAGGGAGAGAATTGAAACCCTGGGTACCTGAGGAAGAGGATCCACAATGCCCTGAACTGGAAAACATATTTGACGGCAATTGGAATAGGTTTCTGTCCTTTATAAAATAAATTTGTGAACTGTATAAGTATCACTTTCCTTCACATTTTCATGCTCATTTGCAAAGTTAGTTGCCCTTATTCTCTTTTAGTACAAAGCTTTTAGTCTACATTTAAAAAAATTCTTTAAAATAAGAGTCCAGAGGTAAGTGGTAGATTTCAGAAGTATATTTTTGGGCTTTCACTCCATAATCATTTATGAAAGCTAATAAATGTTGCCCAAGGAATTATCAAAGGATCATTGGCACACAATTTGGTGATGACACATTCTTGATGTAGCAAAAAGGAACTAGGATTTTTTTGGTCCATCCTTACTTGTTAAGAGAGGTTTGAGTGAGTATATGGAATTCACTAAAATACTATGATTATTTTCTATTTTCATTTTTTTTCAGAAGTATATTTTTCATCTCTTTTTCTAATTTCAATTTTTACACAATGTCCATTTTTGTTTACATTTTTTTTCTTTTTTTGTATTTTTAAAGGGGATGGAATCAGTTTGAAACAAATGAGGCATTGTTTGGTGTAAAAAGCACATTCAATGAGGAACTTTATACAACAAAGCTTGAAAAAGGGCCTCAGACAAGAGAATTGGAAAAACAAGCTTTAAGAATAGCAAGAGAAATTGAGGGCGAGGAAACCCAAGATCTTCATCTTGCAGAGGTTCGTGTGGTTTCAATGCTTTTCTTGTTCTCATCTTTCTTTTCTGCTTGCGAGTTTCTGCTGTTTATGGTATAATTGACTATTTGAATTCCTCAAACTATGTCTTTTCTCAACAGGAAAGAGGCCTTCACTTACATGAAGCCTTTGATATTGATGAAGAAACTAGATTCTCTTCAGTCTATAGGGGTAAACATGTTGATGACAGTGGATTTGATGAGGACATACTGTTTGATTCACACAATTCTGAAACTTTTGGTGATGAAACTTTTGGTGGTGTGTTTGGTTCGGTCGTTAAGAGGCCTGGTGAAATAAGTGGTGGAAAAGGAAATGATGGAGCTCGAACATTGGGAAATTCTTCCTCCATGGTATTACCTCAATTCATGCATTTCATTTTCTAATTATTAAAAGTGTGGCATTAAGTAATTCTTAATTGTTTGTCACATTTGGAGGGCATTGGCTTTTCCTTTTTTTCTTATTAAATACTACTCTTAAGTTCTCACATTGATTAGATATGAACAATGTAGTCCTTAGGAGACCTGGGTAGTTCTCACCTTACAAGTGAGTTTTGTGAGTTGAATTAGGCCTTAAGCATAAATACTAAGAACTATCATATTGTGTTGTGTACCTTATTTTAAGTAAATAGTTTCTTTTAGATTTTCTTGCATTTGGAAAATCTTTGGTTATCTAAGAGTCTATTTCTGGAAAAATAATCACTTATTTTTTTCAGAAGCTCTCTCAAAATATTGGCAAAAATAAATTATTATCTTTGCAAAATAAGCTAAACCAGACTTGTACTGAAGACAATGGTTTGCTGTCTCCTGCTTTGTTTCTATGTAGTATATTGTGGTTCTTTATTTTAAATTATTAGTTGTCAGACTGAGTATGAGTCTCACTAGGGCTAAAGACTTTCTAGCTTTGGTAGAGTTTAATGATATTATTGGATAACTGGTGCTGTAATGCTGTAAAACTTTATCATGCTATGTGTAATGGTATTCAACACTGGGGGCTTCTGTAATTAATTTAATTGGTATGCACCATCAGTGTGAAGAAATTATACATTGACACAGACACTAAAATTTTGATGCTATATTTTTTCTTTTATTTTAATTAATGATAGAATGACATGGTAATAAATAATGCTGTCAAAATATTAGTGAATGTCAATGTAAAATTACAATGGGGACTTATTTGTTTCAAATTTTCATAAAGGATTCCTATGATGAAAGTGAGCTTGGGAATATCAATTTGTGTGTTTGGTATAAGTTTTGGACACACATTCCCAAGAATTGTTGATTCCAGGCATGCAAAATCTTCATACTTCATATTTACTTTGCGTCTCATTCTCATGGTGAAAGGTGGGTATCTTACATTCATGAGAATGGTTTTCCTAAGCATAATATTTCTGGGAATGGATTCTCAGGAGTGCAATATTATACCATGAAACAAACGTCCTCTTAGTATATACCAATTAAACACTTCTTTGTCTTGAAAATCTAAATGTGGAGGAAATAAATTAATTTGGTGAGACAGAAATAGTGTAAAATTTTCGGATTACTGACCGTGAAAACTACTAAATTAGTAAAATTTTCTTTAGAAAATATTAGCAAAAAATTGGCACATGACTATTATTTTGAGTGATGTGTTCATGACTAAATTCTGTTTGAACATGTTCTGACAATCCTGATTCTTATTATACTTTTGAAATTGGTACAACATTAACCTCCAATAGTTCTGAGTCTTGTCCGGTAAATGTTGATATCAGTGTTATTTTTTCAAGCTTTTGTCCCTCTTCTCTTACAAAGTAATTTTTTACTTTCTAAATTCACCGTATTGCTCCTTGTTAATTATGTGTGCAGGATCACACACAATTATCTCATTCAAATACTGGTGTGGATTTAAGCCGCTCTGGTTCTTATGATCATGCGAAGCAGTTAGCATCGGAACTCCCTGCCAAAAGCTACTCCACGTCAGATGGGGAAAGCAGGTGTTTTTGTTACCCTTTTCTCTTCTGTATCTACTTGTTTTCCCTGTAATGATTTGTATGTTTTCCAACATATGTCATTTCCAAAATTCAAAAGCACAAATTTCATCTTTGTTATTACTTTTCATATCCAACCTTACAGGATTCAGGAAAACTTGAATAGTAATCAACATGGAGACAATGGTATTACCAAGGAAGAAAATCCAATTGTGAGTTGAAGTTTCTGCATTACTACTTCATATGAGATTTCTATTAATTCTAACACTCCCAAATCTTATTTTTATTTTCTTTAATTGATGCAGCAAGCTGAGGAGGATGTTCAACTGTTAAAATCTGAGGGTCTGTAAAATATTTTTCTTAGCTTCCTCAAATTGAGCATATCTAAAGTTGTGGCTGACATGATGCAAATGAAACTAAATTATTCTCATATAAAGGAATATTCTGTTTATTATGAAGTGCTGAAGCTTTCTGTTAGTACTCTTCGGTGCTTCTGAATGTAAGCTATCACCTACATTCCTCTAATCTTAGCTTAGCAATTTTGGTGCAGATTCACAAGGACCACTCTACTTGAAGAAGGATGGCTCTGATAAAGGGGTATTATCTCCTAATGCCAGTTCTTATGCCCCTTCATCTCATACTTCATCAAAAACTCATGAGAAGATGGGATCACATGGAGATTTGATCGAGGGTTCAGCATTGGGCAAGGCTAATGGGGAAACGAAATCTGTAAATTCACGTGGCATACCATCTGGGTCAGATTTGGTTGGAGGCATTGCAGCATCTTCTGCTCCTGGTTTATCTCCAAGTTCATCAGTTTGTTCACTGTCTTCTGAAAAATCAACTCTGAATCCCAATGCAAAGGTGGGAAAGTTCAAGATTGACTTTTTGAAAAAGGAATATTTTTCTCTAGCTGATTCTGATATTTTATATTACCAACATATGTCTGAGAGTTTCCCCCCTTTCATGTTATAAGGAATTCAAGCTTAACCCTAATGCAAAGAGTTTTATTCCATCGCCTGCTCGGCCTCCCACTCCAGTGTCTGATGGTTCCTTCTATTTTCCAACTAACGTAACTACTTTACCAAGTATGCCGGGCATGCCCGTGGGTATTGGAGTAAGTCATTCAGAGAATTTATTGAATATATAGAAGTGCATAGTTATGGGGTGGGGTTATTTCCATAAGGTTGACTGCAAAATTTGACTTGCGTCTTTAGACTAAAAGCATTATCCTGTAGTGCCAAATTGACTCAGTTGTTCCACAATCACAACATATCTCTGTTGTGTGTTGGTGTGCAGGTTATGAGTAGCAGTTTGGTTGTCCAATCTTATGGTGTTTAAAATTTGTTTTAAAATTTCTGCTAGTTACTTGATCTATATAAAGATAAATGACCCATTTTGCTGATTGTGTAAAATAGTTAGCAAAATTGAGTTCGGGTTGGGCTTAGTAATCTCCTTTCTGCTTTGGTTGTGAACAAATTTCATTATTTTGCACATGGCTTGCAGATTGGACCTAATTTTGCTGGGCCACAACCTATCATATATAATCCTCAGGTAGCACAAATGCCGTCTCAAGGATATTTTCATCCAAATGCACCCCAGGTATAAATAATATCACGTGTAGTTTCTCACTGGTGTCTGTTACGTAAATATTGGTTCTTTTAAGGTAATTGCTTAATATCTCATTGCAGTATGGACAGCTTCTTGGTCATCCTAGGCAATCTTTATACATGCCGAGTTACTTACCTGTAAGAACTCTCGTACTTTGATTTTTTTTATAAAAAAAAATTGTTATTAATTGAAATTGTTTATATTTTATTTTACCATTGATTTCCATAACTTAATACATGCTTAATGCTCCACCTTGATGTATCATGCATCTTGGACATTAATTCTTGACACGTTGGTGGAACATGACGTGTCTTCACTTACGCGTATCAAACTGAATTTGAACAATCTTAGCTGTAATCTTATATATACACTAGAGGAACTTTATGTGCGGGCTAATGTTCTGGGAATCCTATCTTCAATCGATATTTTTACAGGAAATGCAATACAAGGGACGAGATTATTGACGACTTGGCTATTCGCATTCTTGTTGGCAAGTCCAATCCTTGCTTGAAAAGAATAAACTAAGTGGTTGTCCTGAAAAGTTTTAAACGAGGATATCTGCAGCTGATGGAAAAATCTCTAAAGGCTTATATTATATATTCCGGGATATAATTTTATGACCTTGTGTTAACCCATACATCTTTTGGGGTTTCTCAGGCTTTGGTCGTGTAATAGATGAACTCAGATTGACCTTTTCCATCCCTCTCTTTTTAACTCTCTTAATGCCATGAAAAATTTACTTTTTATAACTTTGCTCATTCATCCGACACTCGGACATATATCCAACCATTGGGTTGTTGCCGTGTTATATTTTTTACTGGTAAAATTCTTATATCCTTTTAATGATTTTATCATTTCACAGATTATTTTAATTTTGGCTTGCTTTAGATGTGTGGCATTTCAACGTTAATGTATCATCATACAGACGTGATAATCATGGGTAAATGAATCACTGGAAGATATTGTTACTCAATTGTCAAAAGCATACTGATTACAAATAAGGATTATGGTCAAAGGGAGAAAGTGAATCGTGTCAAATTATTCAGTAATTCAAATTTTAATTTTACCTTGTTTTTAACAAATCGTCATTTGTGGATTATTATTCAAACTCATCGTATCAGGAAAATGAAGATGCTATGTTTTGTATCATTCATAAAAATGTAATAAAATATCCTAGAACAAACACCACATTAATTGACGAATTATGAGATCTTCCTATATTTTCTAACTACCCAAATACAATAATTATTTAATGATACTTTCAATGATCCTACTCTCAATTAAGAATTGTTAATACTTTCATTTAGTTACACTAGTATTTTAATGTGCATTATTGTACAAAAATGTTTCTTTTATATAACTTAAATTTATAATAAATACAATTTTAAATATATAAATTTGTTTTTGTTTTGCATATATATTTTAGTTTTAAGAAAATAGTTAACATCTTTAAAGAATGGCAACTAGTAACACTCACTTTTAAACAGAGAAGTATCCTCCAAAGTTAGGATTAAGTACTATTAATACTTCCATTTAGTTACACTAGTATTTTAACATGTGCATTATTGTACACAGATGTTTATTTTAAATATATAACTTGAATTTATAATAATTTTTTTTAAAACATATAAATTTGTATTTGTTTTGAATAACTATTTTAGTTGTAAGAAAATTCCAAAGGTAGGAGCTAGAGGTGATCGCCAAACATAGCCTGAGCCATATTCCACCATCTTAGCGCTCTTATTCAAATTACAAGCTAGCTCTACCCATGTAAGAGAGATATAAAGGATAATATATATAAGAAATTAGTTGATGTGGGGCTTTTCTCTGCTTGAGGTAGGAGTTGTCTAAAAAGTGTTTACAGTGGTTGATTTACTTGAATCTATTTGAACACTAATAAGACGTGACACTGAAAATCCAAAGTGCATTTAATTTTGTCCTAGCTCAAGATACAGATCATTGATTTGATTATATTAGATAGAAATATATGTACAATAATCTCAAATTCAAACACGAGCTTTGATTATTTCAGAAACAAAATTATATGGTGTGAACACTGCCCCCTTTTGCAACAAAATTCTATCTTCTAACCGTTGATTTGGAGATAAAATAATTCTCAATGTTCTCCAACTAGATGCATCCAATTTAATGTTTGCACGTGAGTTTGGACAAACGATAATATCTAAACCAGAAGTAGTCAAGTAAGGCTAATTCAGGAGGAACTCTCTTCTCCATTTCGTCCTATATATCAATCAAGAGTATATGGTGGTATCCAAATACTGGGCTTGAAGATAAATCATAACCCTTATATTTATTTTAGTCCCTTCTACACTCGTATCTTTTGTATGTATTGGATTTTGTTTCTTAAGGCTAAACAAAAGAAGGTTAACAGTTGACTAATGTATAAGCATAGGACATAATTTGACAACATCTTTTTTTGATGTCTTTTTCAATTATTAGTTTACTGTTTATTGAGTTATGATTGGTAATGTGTCTTAACAAGCATCTGTTTTGTTGTTCATGCTAGAATTGTTAGCATAGAGTTTGCATTCTTATCGTGCGTGTAATTTAAGATTGAAAAATAATCTTTTGGCAGTCACTTGTTCCTCCTTTTCCTTCTTTTTATACCTCTTCAATTTTTTTTTTGTAGAATAAAAAAATGTGGTTGACCAAAATTTAATTGCTTCATCACTGTTTAATTTGAGCCTTAACTTCATATGATATATTGCTTATGAATGATTTAATGTTAATGATTACATACAAAGAGTTTGATATATAATTCAAACATTTTCACGGAATATATTTTGTTCGTCAAAATCTGTCGCTAACTCAAATACTTTTGATGGAATTATTCAAAAAATCCATTGCTAAATCAAGCATTTCCAACAAAATATTTTTGGCAATATTTTCAACGGAATATTTTTTGTGAAAAATACCATTTTTTTTAGTGCGAGATATGATAAATATGAAAATAGAAGGGTGTTTTTCCTCTTGGATTGTTCTCCACTATTTTGTTCATAGCTGTAGTTTTTTTTTTCCCGGGTAGAAGGTAGCAGACTAGCAGTCATATGCTACTATAATATGGTGGACTTATCTCCCTTAATTTTATCTTTCCTCTTAACTCTTAAGTTTGAGATGATAAAAAAGAATGGTGGTTAAATAGATATTGTTTTCCACATATTGTGCTTTTGTAACTTATTTCCTTCTAATGGTTTTGCGCCAAAAGTAGTCTTGTAAATCGCATAGAATAATATGTTGGGATGACTAAATTATTCAGAGATAAGAAAGAGGAAGGAAGCAATATAATATAGAACACACTTTGGAACATAGGACGGGAAAGAATGGAAGTGACAATCTAATAGAAGTAATTTTGCTTTTGAAAAATGTTTTGTGAACACAAAATTGGAACAACGAAAAGCTTTTTCTTTTAATTTTAATTTTGGAATGTAGTATTATTAAGATGCGTGTATATGAAAAAAAGATAAAGAATAAGCGAGAGATAATTCAATGTCAAGTACTAATGTACTATGTTCATTTTTTTTGTTGATGTTTGAATTTTGTGTTATCCTTTCTTGAGTCAATCACCACGCTTCCTAATTCACGTAAGGTTCTTGTTTGATAATAATTCATGAGTTTATGCTCACTTGTTGCATAAATTCTGATTTTGAAACTTTTCTGTAGCCGAATTTCTTTTGCTATAGATTTGATCTTTCTAATTGTATATCTTTTTCGATCTATCCTCTATTGTCTCCATCTTTAAATAAAGATTTACTATTTTTTTGAAAAATTATATTACAATTTAAATTATTAATTATAAATCAAAATATAATTTATATAGTCAATTTTTTTATTTATTATGAATTTTAATTGTATTATAATAAATATTTATCGTGAACAATGCATAAGTTAAAGTGCTAATTTACTTAAAAATAACATTCTTAATTATAAAATTTTAAAATATTATTTTTGAGATGTAATAATATATTAAATATATTTTAGTTCATGTAAATAAGGCAGTGTTCACTTTTAGTCTCTCCAATATAATTAAATAGTAGCAATAGTATATAAATTATTATATGAATTGCTGTATAAATATCAGGTTTTTTGTATTATAAATTATACTATTTCTTTCCCTCTCTTAATTATAATATTTGTTGTACAATGTAATGTAGAAATAATAGTCCTCTTCTGAAGAGTTAATAAGAAAAGCATGTGGTAGAAGCAGGAAGCATGATGATGAAAGAGTGCGATGCGATGCTCCATTACTATATATATATATATATATATATATATATTTAAACCAGCCAAGAAAGAATAACAACAGGGATAACAAAACGACAAAAGGGAATGCATAAGGATAATTTATTTTTAACTCAAAGATATTTTAAAATTAGATTCTGGATTTTAAAAATGATTTTTTTTTTCTTTTCACATAAGTTGGGAGGGTGGCAGATGAGTGTAGTTGGTGTGTTAATGCAACAGAGTCATTGTTTTTAAGACCAACACAAGTAGAAGTCACTTTAAGGGTCAAGACTTAGCACTAAAGCCAAGAGACCAAAAAGACTAAAACAATGATGGAGTCATTCATGTGTGATGTTTGAGTCAGAATCTTTTCTACGCTTACAAAGTTTCAAGGCAGAAGACATGCACAGCTTCTGATTCCTCTCCAATTCATTCAACTTACAAGGTGTCTCTCTTCTTTGAACCTTTTGTTCTTCCTTGCTATCTTTTTTCATTTATCTTTACTTTTTTTTTTCCTTCCCTTGTAATTTTATGATATGCCAGTGAATATGTAAAAGAGGAACTCATCGTTGATGCTTTATTTCTTTTTTTAGCAAGGATTTTATTTTTTGACCAAGTATATCGTGGAAAGTGGGAATTAAACACTTATAGAAAGCTTTTCAGCATTAAACTTCAAAGAGGAACGATTTACATGTATTCTATTGTGTTGATTCAAATTGTCTTTTCACTCTTTTGTTTATATACCCAAGAAAAATTTAGGCAGATCCAGGTTTCTCATATCTATTTATCTTTTTTCCTTTTTTGAAGGTAAGTGGATTATTGTTCTAAGAGGTAAGCCTTGAGCCAGAGTGGAAAACCATGAATTGCTTATGTGAGAAAGACTGTGGTCTATTTTCTTCTCATTCAACAGCCCCCTCTGTTCTTGGATACCAATCATGGGCGAATTCTGAATTTGAAGACCAACGATCATCTATGCCCAGAAGTTTGAGTTTGAAAGTGGATGTTCTTCCACAACAATGCCACAAGAGCAAGACATTTAGTTTTCAATTCCAAGAACACGATGCATCTTCAACTAAATCCACTGATCAATCTTATCCTGAAGTTGGTACGGCACAATCCTGTATTTGGATTGAAACCCTGTCTTTTTGTATAACTCTGAATGTTTGTGCATATCAACTGTTGTTTGATCACTTCTTTCTGCTATTGGTGTATATATTTTCTACTGTAAAACTGTAGCAGTACTCTCTATGGTAATCCTATGTTGCACTATCTCCTCACTTAGCATTGGCTATTGGATAAAAATGATATCCATACATATAATGGAAGTTTTTCTTCTGAATGTTGGAATTTGTAATTCTTGACAAATTCCCTGGCATGTTACTTCATAAACCATATTGATGAGTATTTTCTCTTTCTTTTTTTTTGGATACTAGGTCAAATTTCTGTCCAGCATAGTTCTACTGATTCAGCACTTATTAGAACTGGGGGAAAGAGTATGGGATGTGCCATCAGGTCATTTATGGGGAGTCAGGATTTCACTTTCCCTCCTCCACTACTGGATCACAGACAAATACTTGTAAGTAGATATATCCTCAAGTTCTTGTGGATGGAATTTATACTTAAACTAATAATTAATCCTAATCCGGTATATTTTCCACATTCAAAGGAGTACGTTTATGTTTCTTCTCTACGAATATGATATTTTTTGGGCATTTCTAATAATATCAACTTTTATTCCTATTTTGACATTTCTAATTTCTAGAATTTTAGCTAGGATTAGATATTTTTCATTACTATTATTTATGTCACCTCATCTCCATTCCATTATATTGAGATTCACCTCATAGTAAGAAGTCAAAAACATTCTTCAGTTTTGATTATTGACTGACATTTCATGGCATCCCATTATGATTTGGTCAAAATATTTTACTTATAGATATCAATGAGGCTATCCCTTCATCCATGGTTATTCTTAGTGAATTTGATAGGATGCTATTTTTTTCTTACTTATATTGAGAATGGCTTTGGTGTTATTCTTAGAAATAGGGTGAGAAGGGCCTTTCTAGGAAAACATTGTATTAACTTTGTATATAGGTTCCTCTTAATTTGGACTGAACTTTGACCAATTCCTTTGAGAAACTTTCAAATAGATGTTTGAAGACTGAAGTAAATGTCGCAGTTGGCAAATCTTGTTTATAATTTTTTGTGCTTCTTTTAAATGGATCATTAGAGTTCAATGCTCTCCGTTGTGTTTTAGTTTTTTACATCCTTCAGAATATTTTCAGCAGTGATCCATGCTTTAATTAATTTTTAAGGTTTGTTGTCTTACCAAATAATTTACCAGTGTGCAGATGCTCATTATTCCTAAAGTTGGTCTGTGGAGTATCCGTCTATTTAAAAATGTTTCTTATTTCTCCTTTACATCTCGTTTATTCTTATTTTTTTTCATTCCTTTTTCTTATGGTGGAGAATTTCTTATCTCTGGCACAAGATTTTCTTGATTATCAATTTTTAACTATTGGAGATGCAATCTTTACAAGAATATTCTTCTTGGCCTTTTCAATAGTTGACGGTTTGAGAAAGCGGGCTCTCTATATATGGTAGGGTCGTATTGTACTAATCAAGCATCAATTCTTTGTATTTCTTATATGATGTTTTTGTTAGAGATATAATTAGTTAGCTATTAGTAGTATTAACTAGTTACTTTCCTAATCTCAGTGTAAATCATGTAAATGTGCCAACGTAATCAACTTTACCTCACTTAACAACAAAAATTTTAGTCTTTTTACAATTTTCTCTTCCTCCTCTCTCATGATCAGCCATGTTTCAGTTCTGTAAATTAATTAATTACCTTGCACAATAAAACCATGACACTTGTAGCTAGTGACAAGTGTTTGGCATGAAGATGAATTCCGAAATAATCTGATGAGATAGGTCATGTCCAGCCAGTGGAAACTGCTCCTGTTCGAATTCTTCTGCCATTGGATGTCACGGAAGAACCCATATATGTGAATTCAAAGCAGTACCATGCTATTCTGAGGCGAAGACAGTATCGAGCAAAACTCGAAGCACTTAACAAACCCATCAAGGATCGGAAAGTAAGTATGTTTATCATATTTTGTCTCTTTTCTCTAAGAAAAATTTCTGTTAAACCACACTAATAACAAAGTTCTGCAGCCGTATCTTCACGAGTCGCGCCATCTACACGCGTTGAAGAGAGCTAGAGGCGCTGGTGGACGCTTTCTCAATACTAAAAAACCCTTACAATCAAATCATACACCCGGGAATATTGCAGAATCTAAAATGTATCAAATGGAAAACTATAGAGATGGTGCTGATGACTCATATGCATCTAACAGTGATGCAAGAAATATGCAGCTGATAAGGGTACGTGGTGGTACCATTCAGCACCCTCTATTTGTCTACATGTGACTAAACTGGCTTGTTGTTGGGCACATCACTTTGCTTGTGTTGTGTTCCATTGGGAAGTCATCCTTGGCTCATATTTATTACAGTATTATTGTTTATTTTGATTTTCCTCGACATTGGCATGGGCCTATTGTATACCCTTAATTTGTTTGACAGTGACTTGTCAAAAACAATGTTTTTTCTTGTTTAAATGAGATTATGTGGCTTCTAATGTCTGCTCTTTAATATGACCCCCTCATATACCCATGTTTTGTTCACACCTTTGCTAAAATCAATTCTGTTAACTACTGACATACTATGTCGGAGGTTCTGATGTTTTCTGTGAGCCAATCATTCTCCTTTCCTTGCAACTGTTGCGTTCCACCTCCCATATTTAGTATTTGATTATATTAGACTTTGAAGATATTGTTAAAGACTCCATAGATAGATACTTGGTGGATATTATTATAGTTTATTGAAATTGAAATGTGTAGTCAGGATATTACAGTTGCCATGTGAAGGTGCTAAAGTAAATATCACAACACCTTCATTTTGCTCGGAACTTGGAAGAAGTTAATAACAGCATATCAGCCCGTTAGGTTTAATAGGTTTTTCTTTAAGACTTGTATTTTAACTTATTTAATTAAATAAGTTTTTAAAAAAATTTAAGCTAGAACAATCGAGTCATAAGTTCCAATGGACATTTCAACCTACTTTCACTTGTAAGTATTATGCACGAAATAAAATAGAGTCGTAAATAACAATAAAAATTGAGAATTGATATCCGTCCAATTAGGTAGGTCGTAACATTGTTGCAGTGGACGCGAGCACATAGGATGGAACCAAGTTGATGTCGATTCATTCATCGTGCAAATGCAAATAAATTTCACTCAACTATACTCAAGCATACCCCTGCCTGCGCCTGCTTTCATTTTCTTCTCTCTCTCTCTCTCAAACCTTAATTCTGTTGTGAAATAATCCTGCGTTGCGTTTGTGAGACCCTTAACGACACCGTTTTCACTCTCTGAGAATGGAGGCGCTAAGTCGCTCCGTGGAAGACATATTCGAGGATTTCAAGGGCCGAAGAGCCGGCATCATCAAAGCTCTTACCACCGGTAACGTTTTTCAATTTCCATTTCCAATTCCATGAACCATCCTGTTCTTCGCATGTACCTATTCCTTTTCTCTTTTCCATAATTAATAATTAATGCATGAAACCAGAAAAATAAATTATTCTTATAAATCACAAATCATGACACACGTTAGCGGTTTCTTTCTTTTTGTCATTTCCGTCGATGAAACCTGCCACCAATTACTATTCAGTTAAGGCATTTGGAAACGTTATTGAATTTGAATCATTCCAGTCCTTTGCTTCGCCTTTCTCCACCTGGGAGTAATTGAGAAATTCTTATATTCTTTTTCTATTTTGTTTTTAAATTTCTATATATGAACTATGAAACTTTTGGAATTTTTTGTGTCTCGTTTCATTAATTTGTTTGGCTTGTTCGTGCTGCTGCAGATGTTGAAGATTTCTACAGCCGATGTGATCCTGGTTAGTTACCTTGCTTTTAGGTTTGAATTTATGTCTTTGAGTCTTTCAGTGGTTTGCATTTACTGCCTCGTCTTGAGTATTTCGGATGTTCTTGCTTTTGCTTTCCTTTTTCTAGTACATGTACTGCAATTTGGTTAGGCTCTTGCATCAAGGGATGCCAACTTATGTAATTATCAAATCTTGTTCCTGACTGAGGGAAATGCATTTGCTTTCCCATCCCTAGCGTCATTCTACCATAGAGATATATTGTTACCCTAGTTGCAGAACTAGGATGATATGAAATGCTTGATACTTCTTAAAAACCTCTTGGCAGTAAAATAATTTCGGGAGTAAAGATACTATGGAGTTTTTCTAGCTGCAAATAAAAGTATACTGTGTAAAGGTAGAATTACAAGTCATTTTATCCATATTAATTTTTTTTTCTTTTTAGCTATGTTATCCTTCTATGAGCTTTATATATCTGTTGTTTTATTCTTTCAGAGAAGGAGAATTTGTGCTTATATGGATCACCTAATGAGCAATGGGAAGTAAATTTACCTGTTGAAGAAGTTCCTCCAGAGCTTCCTGAGCCTGTCCTGGGCATTAACTTTGCTAGGGATGGCATGCAGGAAAAAGACTGGTTATCTTTAGTTGCTGTTCATAGTGATACATGGTTACTTGCCCTTGCCTTTTATTTTGGAGCCAGATTTGGATTTGATAAAACTGACAGGTATATACCTTTCAGAAAAGTAGGACTTTTGATTTCATGTGAATGGAACATCCCCATTGGTCTTTGTATATTTAGCTGCCACAATCAATGTTCTTCCAGTCATCATTTAGTTGTCTGTGTATTTGTTCTTGATAATTGGTAATGTTGTATGTTTTCTCGTGCATCAATCTACTCACGTTTTGGCATTTTTAATGCAGGAAACAACTATTCAGTATGATCAATGAACTACCAACAATATTTGAAGTTGTTACTGGTGCAGCAAAGAAACAAGTTAAAGAGAAGTCTTCGGTTTCAAACAACAGTGGCAGCAAATCTAAGTCTAACTCTAAAGCGGTAAACAGTATTTTTCTCCCCCACACACATACATGACAAATAAATACAGTTGTTCATAAATACTTGTCTATCTGAGCTGCAGTGAAAAACATCAGGATGTTTTTCAGGTGTAGGCTGATTACAGATAGAATTAAGGAAACCCTCGCTGAATTTAATTCCCATTGATAAAGGGTTAAAGAATGCATTACATGTGCATTAAATCTTTATAACCATCTACATGAGATGGATCTATTAACATCTTGGAAAGTATTATCAAAAGTCTTGGGAGTTAAGTGTCGTGATATGTCTAAATATATAACCCTTAATCTAAAATATAGGAAGCTATGGATTTTTTTTTCTCTTTCCAGTTTTAATTCCTTTATTCTCCTCTCTTTGCTCAAAATAAAAATAAAATAGAGAAGTGGGTTTGCATGGTGTATTTGCTAAGATGAAAGGTGATATGAATCCTTAGAACTAAAAACATTAGGGTAAACTTCAAAAAGGCTAAAAAAAGGGTTGTGGCTGTAGCTTAACTTTCAGTTCCTAGCCTCCTTACCCATGAGTATGACAAGGTGCAAAAATTTAGTATTTAACCGGCTGACACTGAATTGGAAAAGAAAGGAAGGAAGAAGAAAAAGAAAAAGAAAAGGAGCAACTAGTTTAATTGGTTGCTTTGAGCAAGACCAAAGTGAAACAACTATTTAGAATATTTTAGAGAAAGAAGTAAAAGAGTTCTTCCTCATTCTAGATGGTGAAATAAAACGAGACCGAGGATCCAATATGTTATATCATGTTGTTTCCGTTGCTAATTTTAATTCACTGTATAGAACATTAGATTGTGGATATTCTTTGATAGCGGTATCTCATTCCTGTTTTTAAAGTTCATGAACGAAGTCTGGCTGTTAACTGACCCAGTCACTAGGTTCTGTAGATGTACTTGCAAATATATGTGAGAGGTTAAGAATAACTGACTTGTGTATGGGTAGTGTTATCTTGTTTGTGGTTCCCTTTTACTCCTCAGATAATTTGTGCTCTTATCAAATTGTTGGCTGGTGGAGCAGCGGGCTTCTGAAACCCAGGGCAGACAGTCAAACCCATTACAACCAAAAGATGAGGATGAAGGACTAGAAGAGCAAGACAACGATGAACATGGAGATACCTTGTGTGGGGCATGTAGTGAGAATTATGGTACTGATGAGTTCTGGATTTGCTGCGACATCTGTGAGAAGTGGTTCCATGGAAAATGTGTGAAGATCACCCCTGCTAGAGCAGAGCATATCAAGCAATACAAGTGCCCATCATGCAGTAACAAGAGAGCTCGCTAAGCAAGTTTCCATCATGGACAACAAACTGTTTGAGTATTAACTAATCTGGTTAATATGTTTTTCTTTCTAGATGTAACTGATGGATAGTTTTTATGTTTGACACATATAGATTTCTTGTCTTTCTGTGGGATTTATGCTGTGTTAGTTGTTTGGGGAAAGTTGAGTCTTTTTCCAAGCCTTGTCCTAGCTATGGATCCACGTTGGCATAAACTTCATATGAATGGGCTTTAGGGTTTTTCATCACATCAAGCCAGAATTTTATTAATAACTGAGTCCAAGAGGAACTCTAACCTCCAACAAATCAAGCCAGATTGATGATAGATAATAAGAGCCTACAACACAGAATACTCGTGTCTAAACAAAACATTAACCGACGGTGGCTTGCCTGAACAAGACACGATATCCGCAAATGTAACGTGCAAGGTGTATAGCATGTTTCACATCACGTTTTTATGTATTTTTTCGCGTTTAGATGGAATCTAATAATCATTGCTTCTGCATCTTGTAAAAGCAAAAAAATACAGGAAACATGTTGGAGATAAGAAGCTTAGGTCAGTCAGTCATGAGCCAGTGTACTTAATCCAGTAAACAGATACTATTTCGTCAATTTGGATGCGTTTGAGCACTAATTCAATATAGATTATGAGTTTTAAAATAATATTTAAATGGAAAATATTGGAATACAGATGAGAAAAGGAACGAATGAACGATGATTTCTAGGCCAAGGTTTTTAACGAAAAGGTCAATTCTCAATAAAATATGTGAAGATTCTGTAGGCGTTCAACGACATTTGCTAAACGATAGATAACTGATCTTAAATTAATGGGACTCTACTCCCAGTCTCGCGTCCACCCACCCAACCTGATGGCAGTAGTGTCAATTGTTGGGTATCGAACAGTCATACAACAATCAAGATAGCAGAAGGAGAATAAAGAGAAGAAGAAAAGAAAATAATATAATGTTTATTCTGGTTTATCCAATGTGTTTATCTAATGTGGACTACATTCAATTATTCACTATATTTTCTCACACACTCATACAATATACTCATGTTACAAGGAAATATATAGGGTTAAAAACTCTAAGCACGTAATTATTTATGAGTCCAAGTCCAAACAACAAATAATAAAACACTAGATCAATAATAGTACTAGGTCTCAAAAAAAGTTCTAGGAGCGCTGCCCTCTAACCCCCGCCAGCTCACCATGCTTATCTTCTGAAGGTAAATTGTGAACCATATTCAATACAAATGTCTCATCATTGAATAAGATGACGTATGTTTGAAGATAAAATATTTTTAGAAATAATATAATTAAGAACATTATTCTTAAATGAATTTAAAAATATGCTTAAGAATATTTTTTGAAATTCAAATAATTAAAAATGTAAGTGCAAAAATAAGTGTTATAATTAAGTTAAATAACTTGTTTATGTTTTCATGAAAATATATTTTTCATATCTCAGAATGAGAAGAAAAAATAAATAAAATAAGGTAATGTATTTTCTCAAAAATAAATTTTGGAAGTTCATGACAAATATGGAATATCACATTCTCATTGTCAAGAATAAATTTATAAATCTTGAAAATATACACTGTGCAGGCTATCCACGACAAACATTTTCAATTTAATTTACTAAGTTAAAATATGAATTATCCGATTTCTATTAAGTGACTGTGCATGCAAAAAATTCTCTAGTGAATCGTAATCCCTCTCCAATAATCGAATGGGTGATCAAAGTCTGCTACTATACCCAATTCACAGCGTTGTATGGTAGACAAGATTCAATGAGAAGGAAACAGGCTACATACATCATTGAAAATGGCAGACAAAACTTAATTAGAAAGCTACAAGCTTTATAAAATCTAAAGGATCTTAATGTTTCGTAGTTATCAAGTTAGGAATTACCCATGATGATTTTGAAACCACATCAACTCGTGAATACTAATATAGTCAAACTTCAAAATCTAAATGAAAGCATATACACTCAAGAAATATAACTGTTAGGAGAATTTTTCTTTTCAAAATATACACATAAGATTACTTACAAGTTCCTACTTGCTAATGACAACACTTGATTGAGTTCTCCAGTAAAATTCAAAACCAAATTCTCTTGCTACTACTAGATAAGTCCCTTCAGAGTTAGTTGATTCAACCAGTTACTATTCATAAGGGTCAAAACCCAATCCCTATAGGGCAGGCCTTCGAACTAATAAAAGATATCAATATAAGGACAGTATATGAAATAATCCATCTTTTTTTCTATTGTGCTTTTGGAAGGAGACTTTATACAATTCTGCATGACCACTCCATAGACATGATCTTTGAATCTCGGAGGAGAATTTGACCAGGATCAAGAGGATAAACCTGATGTTCATACTCAAAGTTGGGTAAAGGTTGGGATTTGGATCTTCACAACGTATTGTTCCAGAGAAATCCTTAAAAGCCCCATCATTATCCGGAGACAAGGTAGCCTCCAAAGATCTCTTCACCTTCAAGTTGGTCCTACTATCAAGTGAATTGCAAACCAATAAAACAAAATAACAAAAAAAGAGCTTTTCAGATGATGAACTCAACGCATGTGTTGCGCTCTCGGCAAGTGTACCGGTCGCTCAAGTAATACAGTGATAAGGGATTGTCGTTCCCAACGAGGATTGTTTGACCAATTAAATTATAAATCTTAGCTCAAGGTTGGATGACAAAAGGGTATTTGAGAGAGATGTTGTTGGACAAAGTAAATTAAGAGCTAAAGATAAACATAAAGGATATATATATACAAGATGGATAATGGGTGTACCAAACGCGACCTAAGGTAACTAGGGACTCACACTTAACATTCCTAGCATTCTTCATGGATTAATTGCAACATTCATTTACACTACCTATTTAGCTAGTGTGTTTTCTTATATTGACTAAGCTTGGATGTCTCGCCACTTAGTTCTTTAACTCACCATCCAACCCTAATCTCTTAGTGATCTTAAGCAAGTTAAGCATTAAGCAAACACACAAATGAACCCAAGCCACGAGCACCCATCCCTATGTCTAGGTGATGTTAGCAAGTCACCACACTTGGTTCCAAGACTAGAGCCCCAATATGTCTATTGTGAACCCTAACTCTAAACTCTTAACTAGGTTAGCTAAGTCTAGAGAAGAGAAGGAAGCATTCAAGCAAAGTGTAATGAAATAGCATAGCATTAATGAACATTCAATACAATCCAATCCAAATGTGAGTTACATTAAATGCTTGCCCTAGATACAAAAGAAACTAGCCAAACCTAACAAGGATGGCCTTGGTACAGCAAAAAGAAGCATGCTTGATGATATGTACAAGGAAGAAGAGGAAGGGAAGAGGAAAGAACCCTCTTCCCCTCTCACCCAAACCCTAGCTCTACTCCAAGCCTTCTTCTCTTCCTTTGGTGGTGAATTTCGTGCCAAAAAGTCACTCATTCAGTGCTGAGGCTCCTTATTTATAGAGTAGCATGTGCAATCTCTGTTTTGCCCTCATTATGCAGAGTCTGTCGAGTCCCACGCTGATGGCGTGGGATCCCACGCTGGTGGCGTGGGTTTCCAGTGAGTTTTGTAGTTCCAGGCCACTTGCCACGCTGATGGCGCCACATGCAGAAATAGCCTATGTACCCCCGATTGTACATAGGCTTGATGGCGCCAGACCTTCTGTTCTGCATAATTCTCTGCTGTTTCACCTGCTAAACATCAATCTAGACCAAAATACCTCATTAAAGCACATAAATGATATTCATACCAAAAGGAAGCTATTCATCATATAATTTGATGCATTTAACGATCTAATTGAGCTTGGAAAGCATCATGTACTAGGCACATATCAGCATGCATCATAGCACGTGAATTTGCAAACATTCTCCGAGATTCTACAAGGCGAGGTAACTGGTCGGTAGAGATCAATATAAAATGCAAACCTTATTATTATTAAAATTCTGTTGTGTAAGAAGTTGGTGTCTTTGAGACACATATACATGACAATAACCTATATTGGAAACATCACAGGAAACTTCACATACCGAAGCTAACTACCCAATTTAAGTTATCATCTAAACATCTAAATGAAAGTTTACAAATTGAAGAGAACCTTGTGCACAAGGATAACTTTTTTTTTTATCATTTGCCATGAAGTAAAAGCAGATTGCCATGTCCTGTAATAGTCTTGCATATTCAGACTCTGTTTCATGGCCATAGTATCTATTAATACGATCGCGATCACGTGATTGACAAATGCATTCACCAACTGAACAAAGCCAAAATTGAATTGATCCCTTGGTTGCTGTTAGGGTCACAGTCGCTACAGTTGAAGTCGAGAGCCGGAACTGAACGCCAGAGGGTTTACACCGCTTGCCCATTAACTGATAAATAAATATCTTTTATTTTAAATCAAAATAATGGAAGAAAGTTTTTTAACCTAATCTTAAGAAATTAAATGCACGAATAGGAAATCTTAAGAAATCAAATTTGAGGATTGATATTCAGTACAAATAGGAAATGCACGAAACGCACGATCTGTTAGTTATAAATAATTATAATTTAAAAAAAAAAAAAAAGATAAGGTAGTTTTTTTTGAGGAAAACGACTGTTCGTATGAGTACGAGAAATTCGTTTCATGATGAAACAATAATAGTTTCATGTAAATGTGAAAGAAAAATAAGTTATATATTGACAAATTTTACATAATCTCCATCATTCATAACTTATTATATATAATAAATTTATTAATTTTTAAAAAATAATTATCTTACAATAATTTATTCAAAAGGTGACATGTAATTAAATAACAGTATACATAACTATATAAAATTAAATAACGATATACGTAATTATATAAATTATTTTATACCATTAATACATAAATATTACACTATGTGAAAACTGAAAGGTTGAAAGAAAATGAATGCAGATTGCCTTAAATGCAAGGTTGAAATACTTTTCAACCTCTAACCATATTACAGCTTTAGTTTTCGGTGCATTAGAAAATTAACAAGTACAATGGGTGAAATCCTTCTATGAATAGAGGAAGAGAACCGATGGAGAGGGCACAAGCAAAGTGAGAAGAACATGCTCACATTCATAGAGAGAAATTGTGAGAAAAAATAGAGAGATGCCTAGAGAGAGATTTTAGGAGAGAAAAATTAGTGAGTTAATTTGTGACAGTTGTATTCACAAATTGAAGATATATTGTTGTATTGTGAGAGAAAATAGAGAGATCCAAGTTATTTGCAAGCTTTTTTGTTATGATAGTGCTTGGATTTTATAAGAATAGTTTTAAAAAAATATCCGTAAAAATCCGATTCAGATAGTGAACAAATAATCCATAAACTAATTCAATTAATTGAATTTATTTAAAAAATGGTTCAATTGGAGTTTTTAAAATCTAGTTTGGATTGATTTTTTTTTATCAATTCAGTTCGATTATACTAGGAATTGAATCGGTTAAGTTATTTTGAATAGGCCTACAATGTAGTACATAACCGGCTATATACATCATTGAAAATGGTAGACAAGACTTGATTAGAAAGCAAGCTACAATGTTCATAGTTATCATTTCAGGAGTTAGTTACCCTTGTAGGATTTGAAACCACATAAGCTCGAGATAATAATATACTCAAACTTCCAAATGTAAGTAAAAACATATATACATAACATCAAAGGTGGCAGAAAGAAATATAATTATGTTACAATAATTTTTATTTTCAAAATATACACATAAGATGACTTGCACTAACGTTACGTTGACCAAGCAGTCATCCCGGCTAAGAAAAGTGAAAGAAGCCAGAAAAAAAACGGACAATTTGAAAGAGAGTAAGGACATAATTTAGACAAAAGAAAGGAGAAAACTCCTCCTCCTTTTTCTCTGTTTTCTTTCTGTTGTTATTAATTCCATCATTGATCAAGTCAAAACCTCTTGATTTAGTCGCAGACATTGAAATTGAAGCCCATCTAGGTCCCAACCCTCTATAACCAAATTCCTTACCGTCTGCATAGCTGTCGGCCCGTGGCGCCCGTTCTCATCCCCATCCAACACCTGCTTCTTGATGGTGTCTAACGGCAAGATAATCAAAGCAGACATGCCACCAGCTATTGCTGCACTCACTCCCTGAACAGCCATCACAGTCTTAGAATCATGCCTCAATTCACTCTCACCACCACAACCTTTCTTGCACAAGCACCACCCAACCCCACCCCATACCATTCTCTGTTCCACATAATATGAAACCCACAAAACAGCATTGGAAGGTGCATAGGTCAAAATTGATATCCCAAAACTCCATCACCATCAATCTTGAGAATTTTCCTTTAAACATCAATCCCATTCATATATTGAGTTGATGACTTAGAATTAGACACACTTTAAACCATGACTCATTACATCAATTGGGGTCCACACAAGTTGAGCTGCCATGCAGCAGCAGCATTGGCAATAGTAGGTTCAGCTACTCCGAACTTAAAAGTAGCAAACCCTCAAGTCTAACTCAGTGAAAACGCGGTTTGGATGCAAGAAATTTGAGATGGAAAAACTTGTTGGCGCGTTTTCAACACCTCAACAGGGTAAAGGGATGCGGAAACCCCAGAGAGAAGGGCTGCACCGAGGCAGAAGGACTTGGGTTTATCGAGCTTTTGCCAAGCAGGAACACGAACTTGGGCAGCCGATTCTTCTTCCTCGGCTGCACCCAAGTTCATTTTCGCCACTTTCTCGAACCCCCCACTAATCAAAATCTGATTTTTTTTAATCTTCCCCTCAAATTCCTGCGCCTCCCATTATCCACAACTAGAACCCCCAAGTGTACAAATAGGAAAAGGGAAGTGTGCAATTTGCTAATAGATTCGCACGTGTAGGGAAATTTAAAGGGATGGAGGAATAAGGGGAAGTGGGTGTTGTGCTGTTGGATAGGGATTGAGTAGATATACCGTTTCTGTATCCATCGGCGGAAATAACAGCGAGTTAAGAGCATCGCGAAAGAGAAAGAAAAAAACAGTGCTCATGAGCAGAGAAAATGAGAGAGATGACAATTTTGGTGGGAAAAAAAAACTTCAATAATACCTTGTTAATAAAACATTACGAATTTGGAGTTGTTTCAAAATTAATTATCAATCTGGGACATAGAGATATATCCAAATTGGGTGATTTATTCGGTGATTAATTTCATCGTTAACACGTTTTACAATAATATTATTTTTTTAATGTTTACGATTACAATGTTTAGTTATATAAAAAATCTAAAAAATATTAAACAAAACCATATAAAAATTTAGAAATTATATTAAATAAAATAATATTAAAAAATATAAAAAATATATTAAATAAAATAATAATATAACAATATTAAAAAAAGTAAAGAAAATCATATATATGATGAAGATCGGTCTAACAATACTTTAAAATTAGATAAAAATAACAATTAATAATATTAAATAACAATTTATAAAAACAACTTTCATTTTTGGATAATTATTATATTAATTATTTTACTTTAATAAATTGATTAAGTTAATCGTTAAAGTAAAAATGTTGACTGTTAAGTGATGTGACATGTCAGTGTATCACTGTGACCAGTAAATATTATTAATAACTGCATATTTAAATTAAATAAATTTTATTTTGTAATTATAAAAAAAAATATAACATTAAATATGTGTATAAACTTTAAACGGTCATAACTTTTGATAGAAATGTTCGATTAAGGTGTACGATATTTCAAAATGCTCAAAATTAAGAGAAGTAATTAAAAAAATAAAAAATAGCATTAAATTAACTAATTAAATAATTAAAAAGGTAGAAAAACAAGAAAATTTTTTGATGATTGAAGATTAAATCCTAATTTTGAAGTACTTAGAGACATTTTTGGAAAAAAAAAAGAGTGGACCAAATCTCCTTTGGGCATTTGCCCAAGGATTCTTCTCTCAATTTCGAGCGTTTTGACACTAGTTTCGCCTCAATCGGACATTCTTGTCAAAAGTTATGACCTTCCGAAGTTTATATAACCACTTATTCATGCATGCGGACACATGATGCAACGTGGTGAAACACGCCCAATTTGAGCGTGACTAAGGAGGTAACACGCGTGACTCTTTATCCCAGATTTGTAATATGTTTCTAAACAACCCCAAATTCCTATTTTTTTATTAAAAAAGTATTATTTGTATTTTTTTTCCCAATTTTGATTGTTAATTTTTTTTGTTATAGAAAGACGGAGACATAAATTTTGGTGAAAGGGATTTCTATTTATTTATTTATAACATTTTCATACAAATTTTTTGCCTTAAAAAAATTGAGTGTGTGAATTAAGAATGAGTGTAATGGTCATAATTCAATGAAGGTGAAAAACTATTTTACGATTTAACTATGTGAGTGCATATTTTATTTATTTATTAAAAATAACAATTTTTTTAAGAGATTGAAATCAGAGGAGGCCAGAAAAAAATAAGTTATAGTTTAATTTCTTTTCAATGAAAAAATTATATTATCAATCAATTAAAATTAATAGTTATAATGATTATTATAAAAATTAATATATTTATAGGATATAATAATTTATGAAATTATGTATTCCTAGTGTAAAAAAAACAATTAATCATAAATTATTTTTAACATAGTGTGAAAATTAATGAATTATTAGATAATTTATAATTAAATAATAATGTAAAAAACTTTATAATATCATTATTTTTTTCATCTTATTTAGCAAAAATTTGTGAAGGATTAGTGAACCAACACACGTCAATTAGATTAAGATATTATATTATTTGTTAGTGTAAATAATTTTTTTAATATGTATTTTCTGATAATTTAATTTCTATATTTTTGAATGATTAATTTAATCTATAAATATTAAATATTCTCATAAAATTAATCCACAACATATAAGATTTATAATAATTAATAAATAATTTGACTAATTTACCACATCACAACATTTACATATTTATATGTTAAATTAATAATTTTAAAAATGATGAAACTAAAATATTTGTGCATAGTTTAGAAATTAAATAAATTATTTAACTTATTTGTTATTTGTTAGGAGAAGATGGAGGGAACGTGTCATGCAAGCATGTTAATGATATGGTAACCCTTATCTGTATGAGGCATATGGACGGTTCAATCTGTATGAGTCATACAAATTATCTGTATGAGGCATATGGACAGTTCAATCTATATTAGAAATTACCAATATATTTGCTTTTATCTCATGTCTTTATTCATTAATGGTTCGATATTTTGGTGTGCCCTACAATGCAGGTGGTCACAAAATGTACCATCCCAAGATGTGTACACTCGTGCTGGTAGGTGGCTTCTTACTCCAGATTGAGCGACAAGAAGGAATTAGTACTCTGCGTCCTTCACAAGATTGGTCTCGCTCTTAGTTCAGTTCGGTAGAACGCGGGTCTCCAAAATCTGATGTCATAGGTTCAAATCCTACAAAACGTGATTCCACGATCGGGTCATGGAGGGAACATATCATGCAAGCATGTTAGTGACATGATAACCCTTATTTGTATGAGTCATATAAATTGTCCAATCCATATGAGTCATACGGATTATTCAAGCTGTATGAGTTTACATAGGAAAAAAAAAAGGAAGGAAGAAGGTGGGTGAAAGAGTTAAAGATTTTTACTAAATGGTAATTTTGAAATTACACTATGTGTGTATTTGATTTTCAAATTATGTAGGAAGCAAATCCCTTAGAATCTTTGTTTTATTCAATAGATGTTCGACTAGAGTAAATTTATGAAATGGATTTAGATACATTGAATTGGGCTAGACCTTGTTGGTAACTTGCGGCTGCAGTGGATTTGGATTAGATTTAATAAATTAATTTAACATATTTTAACTCATCATTTAAAAAAATTATAATTTTTTTGTGATTTATCCATTAATATTCATAAAAAATTAAGAGTAAAATTTACCAATGACTATAAAAAAATGATATACTTTTTTGTCTAAATAAAACGTGTAACTTTGTTACTATCACATGACTTCAAATAAGGATAATTAAAATTTGCAAATTTTTCATAGAATTATTTTTTTCTTATATTTGATTGCCATAAGTTTTTTTTTTTAAAAAAGTAGTCTATATAAGTTAATATTTTTCCAATTTAGTCTAATTTTTTAATTTATAATCCTTATAAATTAGTGTTAACATAAACAAAAATCTTAACTTAAAATTATCAAAACATATTTCAGCCTTTTTAAATAAAAAGCACCAAATTAATTTATGGAATAAAATGTATCAAAAAATAAAAGGTAAAAATATCCTCTTTATTATTAATTAAAAACTAAAAATAAAATTAAAAATTTGATGAATAGAAATGGAGTTTTAATATAAAAAAAGTGTATGACATAGATCTAAAGTGAGTCGCTGGCGGGTCACAATATAGGAGTATTCACGGATACGAGTCACTCGCAAATTCGAATTGATTAAAATCGATTCAGATAAATTGGGTCGGGTCATTTATGTATTTGAGTCAAAATCAAACCGATCAAAACTGTTCATGTACGAGTTGGGTCACGGGTTTAAATCTATAGATCCGATCAAAACTGAACTGAATCGATCAAAATTTTTAAAGTTGTTTATCTTGATTTTAAATATTGTTAATATTGAACTCCAAGTGTTGGAACTGCAAATGTTTATAATATTAACGAATCATATTTTGTTCATTTGTTTTAGCAAATCTGGTTACACCAAAGTTTATTGCAAGAAATTAGTTTGTAAGAAATAGTTGTGATTCAGACTATTATAGTAAATTTCATTAAAAAATATTTTATTTTAATTTGTATTAGTTTTAGAATATAATATTAATGGTATTAAATGAATCAATTTTACTACTTTTAGACATTTGATAATATTGTGTTAGTGTAAATAGTCATTTTCATCTGTAAATCTGTAAGGCACGGATAAATTTGTCCTCAAAAGATGAAAATTCAAATTTTAGTCTTCGAAAGTGAAAAAAAGTACGGCAAATTCATTCATTTGTTACCGTTAATGAAATAACTTACGTGGCATAGAGGGACGAAAATGTCACAAAAATAATTACCACAATGGCTGCCAAATAGATTGGACCAAAATGTTAGTAAGTTTTCAATAGACCAAAATGTCAGTAAATTTTCATTGGACAAAAATATCCTATGATACTATTATGTTCCAACAATGTGCCAATGATCTAAGAAGACAAACAAATAGTTGTAGCAAATTTGCAATGCATGTAAATGGATATACTAAAACTTGAATTTTCATCTCTCAAAACGAATTTGTCAGCGCTCTACATATTCAGCGACAAAAATGACTATTTACCCTAAATTGTATTTTACCCTTAAATGAAACGAAATTTAGGATCTGACAAATTTATCCAATGAAAAGTTATTGACGTTTTGGTCAAATGGAAATTTATTGAAATTTTGATCTAATATATTATACAACCATGTTGGCAATTATTTTTATGACATTTTTGTCCCTCTGTGTTACGTAAACTCTTTTATTAATGGTAACGGACAAAAGTTAACATATAAATAGATTTGTCGCATTTTTTTCACTTTTCATTACTAAAATTTGAATTTTCATATTTCGGGGATGAATTTGTCATGTCTCTACACATTCAGGGATGAAAATGCCTATTTATCCTATTGTGTTAATTATATTGGATATTTGGATGAATTATGATATAAAATAGTAGTTTTAAGAAGAAAAAAAAGATCAAATTTAAATAAATAATCTATTGGTCCAAATCAAACCAAACTGTTCACAAAAGGATTGGGTTAATTTGAGTTTCAATTTTTTTTTTTTTGAAAATATTTTGAAATCCAAATCGAATTAATCAAATTTAATTAAGTTGGATCCTAAATTTGATCAAACCAATCCAAACCGATCCATCAATATCCTGAATAATGTTAACTAAAAAAGTGATGGGCAATGGTTGAGTTTAGTTAAAATTAAAAAGCATAAAAGCATTACTCCATTCACCAACCATTCCATTCCACCTTCGCCATGGCTTCCTCATCTCTTTTTCAGTCTCTCCCTTTTTCTCTCAAAACCACTAAACCCTACGCGTCTCCCAAACCCGCCGCCCACTTCGTAATCCGCGCCCAATCCCCCCTCACTCAGAACAACAACGCCGCCTCCTCCGCCTCCAAACATCGCCGCCCCGCCGAAGAGAACATCCGCGACGAGGCCCGCCGCGTCAATGCTCCCCACGACCATCACCTCTTCTCGGCCAAATACGTCCCCTTCAACGCCGACCCTTCCTCCTCCACGACGGAGTCCTACTCGCTCGACGAGATCGTCTACCGCTCCCAATCCGGCGGCCTCCTCGACGTCCAGCACGACATGGACGCCCTCAAGCGCTTCGACGGCGAGTACTGGCGCAACCTCTTCGACTCTCGCGTCGGCAAGACCACCTGGCCCTACGGCTCCGGCGTCTGGAGCAAAAAAGAGTGGGTCCTCCCTGAGATCCACGACGACGACATCGTCTCTGCCTTCGAAGGAAACTCCAACCTCTTCTGGGCCGAGCGTTTCGGCAAACAGTTCCTCGGCATGAACGATTTGTGGGTCAAACACTGCGGAATCAGCCACACTGGCAGCTTCAAGGATCTCGGCATGACCGTCCTCGTCAGCCAGGTCAACCGCTTGAGAAAAATGAATCGCCCCGTCGTCGGTGTCGGTTGCGCCTCCACCGGTGACACCTCCGCTGCTTTATCTGCTTATTGCGCTTCCGCGGCTATTCCTTCCATTGTGTTTCTGCCTGCTAATAAAATCTCGCTTGCTCAACTTGTTCAGCCTATTGCCAATGGTGCCTTTGTGTTGAGTATCGACACTGATTTTGATGGCTGCATGCAGTTGATCAGAGAGGTCACTGCTGAGTTGCCTATTTATTTGGCTAACTCTCTCAACAGTTTGAGATTGGAAGGGCAGAAAACTGCTGCCATTGAGATTCTGCAGCAGTTTGATTGGCAGGTTCCTGATTGGGTCATTGTGCCTGGTGGCAACCTTGGCAACATTTATGCCTTTTACAAAGGCTTCAAGATGTGTCAAGAGCTTGGTCTTGTGGATAAGATTCCAAGGCTTGTTTGTGCCCAGGCTGCCAATGCTGATCCTCTCTATTTGTACTTTAAATCCGGGTGGAAGGAGTTTAAGCCTGTGAAGTCGAGCACTACCTTTGCCTCTGCCATTCAAATTGGTGATCCTGTTTCCATTGACAGGGCGGTTCACGCCCTAAAGAGTTGCGATGGGATCGTGGAGGAGGCCACCGAGGAGGAGTTGATGGATGCTACGGCGCAGGCGGATTCCACTGGGATGTTTATCTGCCCCCACACTGGAGTTGCTTTAACTGCTTTGTTTAAGCTCAGGAAGAGTGGGGTTATTAAGGCCACTGATAGGACTGTGGTTGTTAGCACTGCTCATGGTCTGAAGTTCACTCAGTCCAAGATTGATTACCATTCTAAGGACATCAAGGACATGGCTTGCCGCTATGCTAACCCGCCCATGCAAGTGAAGGCTGATTTTGGGTCGGTTATGGATGTTTTGAAGACGTATTTGCAGAGTAAGGCTCATTAGGTTAGCATTGCAACTTTTGCTCCTCTCTTCCTGAGTTTGCTGCTGATTATTTACTTACTATTATAGCCACTTCTACTGCTGTTTTGTCTTTTCTATAAGCTAGGTTTGAGTGTTGTAATAATTTGACTGCTGCATTATGTATGCTGTGCTCCATATTGGGGCATCTTAGTATTTGTTGTAGATTTTCTTTGTCGAGCATTTAATATAATAGCTCGAGTAGAATAAATGAATTGGATACAATGAGGGAGGAATGAACATGGTTGGCTTGCTATTACTGGATTCCAGACCAGACCACGCCATCCCCAAAAGAAAATTAAAAAAAATAATAATTAGAACAAATTTCTTTCACTTTCATGTTATGCTGTTGGCATTAAGCTAAATGTGGGTATTACCAAGCAACTCTATGCAATCTGTGACAAGTTATTAAATCAAGAAAAAAAAATGACAGAAAAAAGCTGCATTGTTGGACTGAGTCACATTGCTATGTAGTCATATTTCGTTGAATTACGTGAAGGCATCACTACAGCGATTAATTGATGCCACACACATTGAAGTAGTAGGCAATTTATACACTCCATCTTGTACTTTCTAGTTCCTTAAAAAAATAAAACTATGTACCCCATTGCCTGATTGTCCAAATACTCCTCATTATGCGAAGATGTTTCTGGATTTAAATCTATGACCAACAAGTCATTAAGACATAACTTTACTGCTATATCAAAGTTTGTCCTCTACTTTTTGGTTCCTACACAAATGAATTTTCTTTGCCATCACATAATAATATTTTATTGTATCAAGCTTGCGTATAAAAGGCCATCCATTTTATCGTGTGATGTACGAATGGAGTTGAATGAAATATAGTGTGTTGAATACCTTCTTTTCCTCTGCTTTTGTTTGTGTGCGTTTGGTTTACTGTTATTATGCCCCACTGATATCACAATAGAAGATTGGCCCTTGCAAATTGTGATTTGTGATCTCAATCGAGGCCCCGTGACTACTGAATTGTTGAGTTGAAGACAGTGTTTGTAGCAAGGGATAGGTGAACATTTTGTATGGAAAGTATTCATTCGAGGCGATAGCGAATTGGAATTACATTTTTTAGTTCAACTTGCATTAGTTATGAACACCCAGATTCTATATTAATTGGTAAATTACTGGATTGTTCACTTCCTTCAATTAGTCCATTGATATAATCTAGTCTTTCAAATTCCGTGCATAACCAGCATACTTGAAATTCTGGGCAAGTTGCCTATATTAAGAGTAAATCAGTTATTCTTAGAAGATACTTCATCCAGTCCTCACCCTTTCTGTAGCTGAGGTTATTTGTACGCAACAGGTTTGTACGCAAAAGGTTCACCAAAAGAAAAGGCGTAGCGATTAATCTGATTTTTTTCCGCATCGTTGTAAATTTCTTTTACAGTAGATACTATAATTCTCTTTAACTGATACAAGTAAATAAGATTCTCTCTCCCAGCCATATTTTACAACATATTCAAATTCATTACAACTAAACAACTGATACAAATGCCACTGGTGGTTCTATAACTTTTTTCAAGAGGAAATTGGATAGAGTTTTTCGTATAAGATTGAGTAAAACATTTCCCTTGTGTCATTTTGATCTTACTTGAGACTAGTCTATTTAAAAAAAACTACACATACCTGTATGTATGGTTTCGCTGGGTAGAGTTTCTTTAGGTTCAAAGGAAGAATTGTATAGGTTTTCAAACTAGAATCTAGCGAGAAGGATGGTGAAAATCAAGAATATGAGGGAGGATTGAACATTTTGCTTCGTAAGATTTCCACTCGACACATTGCTCTTTGGAGGAACCGTTGCCTAAACTTTGTGTGTAAGCAGACCAATCATAGCAGGGTGAAAATTTATGATTTTTAATAAATTTTAACTAATAGAAAAGAATGTTTATAAAATAGTGTTAAAGAATTTATTGCTAGCATTTTTCTTTTTAACAGTCATGAAGTCGCAACATAAAAAAGTAAACATTTCAAGCGTGCAATGTATACAATAATAATAAGTAAAACAGTGATGCGGCTCTACATGTGCAAAAACTGTTTTTCAAAAGAACTATTCCTCCTATTCCTCTGTATGAATTTGGACTGAAATGTATTAATGGGAACAAAGGAATTAATTCCCTTCAGAACAAGTCTCAAAAGAATAGAAAAACAAACAAATCAAAGAATTAATTCATCAATTTTGCACCTTAAATTCTACTCGGTCCAGCTTCTGGTTTTGGTGAAGAACGTAGATTGGACGTACCAATCCCTTGCTTCTCCTCCCATAAACCAACTCTGAACCTTTGAATAAAATTATCAGCTTTGGTATCAACATTAGGACTAGGATAGAACAAGAAGATTTTACTTTCAGGTTCTCCGCCATCTTCATTGCTCGGTGAGTCCACAATTTCATCTTCCAAATCTGGCGAATCACTACTCGAGCTACTAATGCTATCTATTCTAACAAAGTCACCCTGCACCCGGAACTTCCTTGCCGGCATCTTGAACGGTGGCGGCGGCGGCGGAGGTGTCGGGATCTAAGTGACTAATTACCAGCAACAACCATATTTTCTTCCAAAGCATAGAAATCCTCTCTCTTGTTTGGTCTAAGGGAAGTAGCCACAACACCCCCACGAACCGGTTCGGTTTTTGGATAATGAAACATGCGATGATGAAGCGGTGTTGACTTTCTTGCGCTTGCTTTTCTTAGAAGAAAACATATTATGAAAAACTGAGGAAGGTTGTGAAGGAATGCTCTTAACACTTTCAACGCTTCCTAATTGTCTTTGTTTCTTCTTCTTTCCCTTCAAAGATGTCAACAACTCTTTAGTTGCACTTGCTCTCTTATTATTATTCTCCCAACTCCTCCTCTCCGCCGGTAACGGCGGAACCTCTTTCGCCACCACTTCTATCAGTTCTATGTTCATGACGCTCTCTTCTTCCAAGTCAAATCCGCCGTAACCGCTAACATGCGTGTCGTCGTAGAATCGCCACCGTTCATCGGCGGCGATCCACGGCGACTCTTGCCGGAGATACGGGTGGGAGTTGAAACTCCTGAGCCTGTTAAACGATTTGTACGGCGGCGTTCGGTCTGATTCCTCTTATCATGGTCGCGGTGTTGGAGGATTTGATTTGTCGTATTCGTGTGGCATGTCGGAGGTGTTGTGCCTGCTGAGGAAGCCACAGAGAATGGCGAAGAGGATAAGCACGAAGTTGAGGGAGTCCCAGCTCTTCTTCCCCGAATTGGGTTTGAAAAGTTGGGTGGTGAAAGATTGCAACGTGGGAATTATGACCAGAGTGAATGCGAGTGCAATCACCAGAATGCATATGAGAAGTGCACTGGAGCTCAGGAACAGCGAGTAAGAGCGGCGGAGACGGTGGCCGCCGCCGCTTTCCGTCCAGAATGGTGGCCACGTGTCTTCTTCTTCTTCTTCTTCTTCTTCTTCTTCTTCTTCTTCTTGTTCCATTTGGTTTTCGCGTAACGTGATCAAGTGATTGATGATCTGAGAGTTGGTGCGGACGAAAATGGTCTTTTAATTCTCGAGCACGATTGCTTTGGTTTCATTCTTCATTTTGTGTTCTTTGCTTTTGCTTATATACACCTGAATACGTCATTATTATCTAATATAAAGTTGTGACTTGTGATATAAATGTTATATGTTGTTGTTGTTTTTTTTATTATTTATATTTCATGTAAATTAATTTAGACAAGCATTTTCTCCTATCAATTGATTGAAATTTTTTCTTACTGCAATTGAAAAATTATTAAGTGGTTATTAATGTTATTATGAGTATCTTTCTTTAAAATTGAAAAACTTAAATTCAAAATCGTCTAATAAATTTTTGAATAGATTAGAGGGAATGTCAACTAGAATGAGGGATTTCAAAAGAGTTAGTATATTATAAAAATTTTACTTTATTTATCTCTCTTTTTTAATTATATAAATATATAATATAAATGCAATTTCTTCTATATGTATGACTAAGAAACTGTTGGCAACTCAGTGTTGTTGGCTGTATCGCGGAAATGACTGTCGAATAGAGAATGGTGTAAACAATGTCCATGTGCATTTTGAAATTGTCAAATTGAGAAAAAAAGAAAAAAGAAGGTTGTGAATAACATTATTTTTTATTTATTTTGTTTCTTGCAAACTATTACAAAGGACCAACCATGGGACTAACTCAATTCACGCCATATCACGTAATCACGTTACTTATCAATCAAGTTTATAATAATATCATCATTCTTAAAAAAAGTTTATAATAATATCATTGCGAAATAGCGTTTTTTTTTTTTATTTCATAACGCCCTGGATTTTTTTATTAATATTATACTTCTTGGTCTTACTTGTGAACATGACTTGGGTGAAGACATTAAAATATGCTGAACTGGCAATGATATTTTAAAAAGAGTAATACACTAAACTAGTCCATCAAATTCTAAGTTTTTATTAGTTTTATCTATAACATTATAAATAAAAAATATAGGTTTAGATTTTCCCAGTTATAGTTCAATTTAGTTCTTAAAAATCATAATACTAAATGTGTTTTATAACATTACAAAACTAATCAATATTTGAGGAGCCAAATTCACTTATGCACAGTTAAAGTTGAATTATTTAGATATAATTCTTAATTTTATTTATTTTTTGGTCGAATTTTAAATTAGATAATTTTTTTTTGCTTAAACATAGGATTAAGACAAAAAAATTTATGGATTAAATTAACTTGTGCATATAAAAAAAAGAAATTATCACACGTGAACTATCTGAAGGGAGTATTTTAATTTAATAAGTAGTTCGAATTTGAGTTTAAGTATATAATTGCATTAAATATATAAAAGAAAACGTTGCTTGTAGTGTTACATTTGGTTTATAGAAAGAAAATTAGAAACTAGAATTTCTTTTTCATAATTTTAGAGGAAGTAATTATTATTTTATAATTGTAATTTGCAAGACTAATTCGATAGTTTACTTAAAAAATATTACGTAGGTTGTAGCATACACTAGGATGATGAGACAAGCACCAAAGTGCCACACTTTTTCAAATTATATACCAAACTGCCACACCAACAGTGTTATTTACCATTGTGCCACACCTTCTAATTCGCAACAGACATCAGCGAAGAACACAGCACTTAATTCGCTGCACAGCCAAGCCAAATAGGAACCAAATTCGCTATCCACCCTGACGAAGTACGTGTATTGGCTGCACAGTCAAGCAAAATAGCCTGCCGAAGTAGGTGTAATTCGCCACACCTCCAAGCGAAATCCAAGCAGTCAAACTTGTCAGTCTCACATGTGAATTTCGCTGCCATCATCTGCGAATTAAGCCTGACATTCCGTCACATGGCAAGCTCTGGTGTATTTCGCTGGGGACCCTTGCGAAATAGTTATCCTGGTCCACCACCATATAATGGTCCCCCCGCTTCTTCTCCGCTGCTGGTTTCGTTCTTCTCCTTCATTTTTGCCTGAAGGTGACTCCCACAGCAGCTAAGGTAAGTTATTTGCTGTTTTTTTTTTTACTGTATTGTAATTTATTTTGTTATAATTTATGTAGTTAATGCATGGGTTTTAGGTTTGATACATTAGGTAGAACATATTTTATTTAAAAATTAGAAATATTTGATATTTTATGACTATTTAGTTATTATAATTTTTATATATATATGTAGTTGTAGATAATTTTTTTTTGTTATAATTTTTTATGTAGAGTATATTTTATTTTAAAATTAGGATTATTTATTGATAGGAAAAATATGTTTTTTTTCTTTTATGATTGTTTGGTTATTATAAGTGATATATATATTTGTAGATAAATTTTTATCATTTTTTTTAGTTAATATATAATTGTTAGGTTTGAAACATTAGGATAGAGGATATTTTTTTTTAAAAATTAGGATTTTTAATTGATAAAAAAAATAGCTTTTTTATTTTAGGATTGTTTGGTTATTATAAGTGATATATATATTTGTAGATAAATTTTTATCATTTTTTTAGTTAATATATAATTGTTAGGTTTGAAACATTAGGATAGAGGATATTTTTTTTTTAAAAATTAGGATTTTTAATTGATAAAAAAATAGCTTTTTTATTTTAGGATTGTTTGGTTATTATAAGTGATATATATATTTGTAGATAAATTTTTATCATTTTTTTTAGTTAATATATAATTGTTAGGTTTGAAACATTAGGATAGAGGATATTTTTTTTTAAAAATTAGGATTTTTAATTGATAAAAAAAATAGCTTTTTTATTTTAGGATTGTTTGGTTATTATAAGTGATATATATATTTGTAGATAAATTTTTATCATTTTTTTTAGTTAATATATAATTGTTAGGTTTGAAACATTAGGATAGAGGATATTTTTTTTTAAAAATTAGGATT
>CM023953.1:25977141-26051511 GCA_013407115.1 Glycine latifolia
TGGGGGGTGTGGGTAGTATTTAGTTGGGCTGGGGGTGGGTATATATAGCTGGGGGTGGGGGTAGTATTTAGTTGGGCTGGGGTGGGTATATATGACTGGGGCTGTGGGTAGTATTTAGTTGGGCTGGGGGTGGGTATATATAGCTGGGGGGGTGTGGGTAGTATTTAGTTGGGCTGGGCTGCAAAATAGAAGGATTTTGCTAGAATAAACACTAATGAGATTAGTGTTTTAACAAGGAGCGGAAAAATTATACATTGCAGGAGGAAGAATCGAATGTATGGGATGAAATGAAAACTGGTGTGGGTGGGTTTATATAGGGCAGGGGTGTGCCAGTATTTCGCTGGGCGTGGTTAAAAAATACGAAGCCCATTTCGCTTTCCCTGACTGCGAATTCGTGAGGTGAAGCCACGTGGCAAGGCAACGGAATTCGCTACATTAGGTAGCGAAATAGAGCATCTAATTCGTCATCTTCTGCAGCGAATTTGGCACCTGGGGACTGACATGTTTGACTGGTTTTATTTCGCTTTATATGGTGGCGAATTACAGGTATTTCGTCAGGGTGGATAGCGAATTTGGTGCCTATTTTGGTTGGCTGTGCAGCGAATTAAGTGCTGTGTTCTTCGCTAATGTATGTTGCGAATTAGAAGGTGTGGCACAGTGGTAAATAACACTGTTGGTGTGGCAGTTTGGTATATAATTTAAAAAAGTGTGGCACTTTGGTACTTGTCTCCTAGGATGATGCGGTCGTGGCCGTGCTTTCCGCGTGAGACTATCAAAATATTACTCAATTCGTTAGATCTAAACAAATTTTGAGTGACGTAATTGCATTAACATGGAAAGACAATGACACGTAACGAAAAAAAAAAACTTATACGTCAACATCAAGTATGTTAATGGACCAATTAACGAGATAGATATAAATAAAAAATATTAACTATAAGTTTTATAAGTAACGTGATTTGTTATATAGAACGATAAAAAAAAAAAATAAAAGATGTTTATTAGGTTATAAAAAAATAAGTGTCCATCTATTATCACTTGAACAAAAGATGGATAGGACTAATATTTTTTATAATTAAATAAAATTTAATTGATTCTCAGATAAAAAAGAAATGATTTACCTAACAATAAAAGTGTAATGAAAAAACGTAAAAAAGGAGATATATTAATTACCAATATACCTTTTTTATACCTATTAATATTTGTTTGGTATTAAGTAAATTTTATATATCTTTCACTAAATAATGTGGGTTTATCCTCTATTAATCAATAAACAAACAAATGTTAAAAATTATATTACTTGTTATAGATGTTTAAGGAAAGCGTGTTAAATGATGTTTGTTTTATGTCATCATCGACAGCTTGTGATTTTGTTATTTATTTATGCTCAAACAAACCAGCGTCTAATAAGTTGAAGCCTGTTCAATTCTTTCGACGCAAGCCTTTAGTTTGTGTAGGCCATGTTTTCTGTATTTAGACATATTATTGTTTGTAAAAAAAATTGTTTCACATCACTCTCATTGGAATTTTCCTTTATATTTAAAAATTGAGTAGTATAATGATTTTTTTTGCATTAAGTCATGTTTATGTATTTCACTGGGTTTGAACTTTTAATTAAAAGACACAGTAAGAATGGGTAATTTGACTCTCAACAATATACCTCTTCCTATTTATTTTTTCGTGGCTCTTCTCTACCAATTAAAAAAAAAGTATATATATTGTGATTATTGATGAAATCGATGGAAGTGTAAAATTTAATGTTGAAGATTTGGATTAGTTCTAAATAAAATTCGCCAATTTTTTTTCTTATTTTGAATATCAATATTCAAAATTATTAAAGTGAAGACTACAGATGGCCTAGTGTCGAGAGGAATGAAAACTAGACAGGTTAAACTTCTTTCCCAAGAAAAAAAGGAAATCTGCATGTAAGAAGGAATCCTTGAAATAGAAAAATAAAATTGACTTTGAATATAGAACTAACACTTATGAAGAAGGATTTGGCTGCTGTGTAGTATATTTTAGAGGATAAAATATAATAATCATTGATTAGAAAAATAATAAATAAAATTGTAATTAAATGCATGTGAATGTCTATATATAAAATATTAGAATTTCCTGGATTAAAATTTTAGAATTATTAAATTAAAATCGTATTGGACAAATATTGTATATAATTCACAATTTTGTGAATTTTTTGGATTAATAATTATTGGATTATTATTACTATCAAATATAAAAAATAAACTTTGTGGTAATTTAATTGTTAAATATTAGTTATTTGGACTTGTGATGTAAATGAAGTATGTGATGAGTTGAAAGGTCTTTAATTACTTCCTTTCCACCAAAAAAAGGTCTTTAATTCCATAATGAGTTTAATAGTAACAAACTCGAGCCGCTTGATATAGATCGAGAAGATCTTTAATTCATTTATTCGTTTAGAGTTTTGGATCGAGAAGATCTTTAAATTAAGATTGTGAACATGGATTAATTAATGATTCTTCCAATGTATACTATGCAAGTATGCATATTCTTTCTTTCTTTCTTTCTTTTTTTTATAAAAAAGAAACATAAAGACAAGAACATAAAAGAAAATCAATTGCCCCTCTTCGATTAATTTGTCTGATATATAAACATACGATAGTCCTATAATTGAATTTCATTAAATCCATCGATTAGTATTAGAAATTAAGGTTGGTGCATGTTATGACGGTTACGCGTTAGAAAAAAATGTTAAAGTTTTTAGATCCAATGAACCATAACCTTTTTCCTCATTTTAATTTTTCGCTAAATTGGTCAAAATAATTTAGTTATTTTTATATCATAGGATGTTTGTCAATAATTAACAAGACAGATACAAAAGAGATCAAGCAAATTATTATTTTGTGTGTTTTCAATCTTCACTTGAAGATTATTCTTGTTTAAAAAAAGTCAAAATCTTGTCTCTAATATAAATTTAAAAATAGTTTTCGTTAATGTATTCCATGGAATAGCAAAATTATTTTAGTTTTGTTTGAGGGATTCTCTTTCTTGTATTAATATTGCAATCAAAAGTTCCAATAAAAAATGTATTCTTTTAGGGTTAAAGTGATTAGAGACATTCGTACTTATATACACCAACTGTAAGGGAATTTTGTTATTTCCCCTCTGAGATTAGCATAGGTAGGTTCTGCTAATTATGTCTCTTTTGAAATCAACTTAATTCTCGTATATACAGGCGCACACACACAGACTGTAATATCGTAACTCCCCTGTCTGTCTTGTTAATATTCTCTTCGTTGTCATTTCAAACAATTCCAAATTCCAATTATGGGTTACTGGGAGAAGACACACACTCCATGTCTCTTTATATATTTTAAATAAAAGAAAGAAGAAAGATTTAGAAGTTAAAAAAAAAATAAGAAAAGAAAGTAACCAATTAAAAAATAGTGGGGCAGTTGTTATATAAAAAAAATAAACTGATGAAGGATAAAATTATCTAAAAAATATATACATTAAATAGGTTAATTTTCATTATGATTAGTTATAGATTATAGATATATATGACTGCAGCTTGAATATGCTAAAGTTGGATTTACAGTTAGATCCAACTAAGATATACATGTAGAGAAGAGGCCAACTATTGAATAGTTTAGGCAAGGAGAACATGTTTCAAAATATACAAATGTCTTCAGGTGTGTTCCCGCCAAAAATAGTAAAAGGGTTCAAAACTCTATACACGTGAATTAATGGGACGATAACCATATTGGTTATTGTTTCAGATTTTTTTTTCAAACAAAGCAACGCTCTTAATCATGGGTTCAAGAATCCTTCAGAAGAGTCTACCGTGATCGCCATTGATAGCGACAGGAACAGCCCACACGCTGTCAAGTGGGCTGTGGAACATCTTTTGAAGAAGAATGCTTCTTGCACCCTCATTCACGTTAGAACCAAGACTTTGTATTCACGTAGGTACCCGAACCTCACCTCCTCTTATTATGTTTGGCTCAAACTTGTAACAATGTATTTACCCCGTGAATAGAACGTAATGCGTTATGTTTTTAAGTAATTGCTTCCATAATTATTCATATATTTAGGCAAGGTTTTTAAAAAACTGACTACAACTTCAATTGTGATTGCAATCACATTTTTTGGAATCTTTAGGATTGCTTTGAAAGTGTAATGTGACTGTATTGCCGTATTTGTTTGTAATTTTTTACACTACTAAGAGTTACAAAGGAGGTTGTAATCGCAGTCACAATTTAAGTTCTTGTTTAAATGAACTTAATTTCTATATGGACAATTAATTAGCTTCATTTTTTAGTATGTAAGGATCGATTTTTTTATTTATTTATGCAGATGATTTTGAGGCTATCCCTAAACAAGGTCGTCTGCCAACAGAAGAAGAATTGCACCAATTTTTTCTTCCCTTTCGAGGATTTTGTGCACGAAAATGATTATGAACATTGAATATTTCAGATCGTAGCTAAGGAGTTAGTCCTGCTTGACATTGACGTTTCAAATGCGCTTACTGATTACATCATTGACAACTCTATCGGCAATATCGTTGTTGGCGCTTCCCGCTGTAATGCTCTTATAAGGTCCTTCTTTTACTCTCAAGACACTATATGTGCTCTGTATACAAAATGTCATTTCCATATTTTGGCAAGATTATATAAATTGAAGCTATTGACCATTTACAATTACATGGTCTCTTCCATTGCCATAGCCCAAGTTAACAAGAAATAGACTCGTATTGTACCCTTTGCTTGATTCAGAAATGGCAAGAAACAATTATTTTGCTTCTTAGTTTCATCACTTCTTAATAGAATATTGAACCTATAATTTAATAAACAACTATAAAATTTTATTCTATTTTACCTGCTTTTGGAAAAATTTGGTTTTTTTTTTAAGCTTGGAGGAAAAGACTTTTTCGCTATATTTGAACAAATAGTCTTGCTAAATGTTGACTATAGGAAATTTAAAGATGTAGATGTGGCAACAAGCTTAGTCAGATCTGTGCCAGAGTCTTGCACGGTGCATGTTATATCAAAAGGAAAAGTGCAGAATATTCGACCTGCAGGCCATTCTCAAAATATTAGTAACGCATCACTATCAAAATCTTTAAAAGGCATCAAGGGAAGTTTTCGGTCTGAAGATTTAAACAGGTGCGTGCGTGCACAAGTTTTACACTTACAACTTCCATAATCCTTTAAGCTATTGTGTTCAAAATATTTTACGATTTGATGCTGGAAAACAATGTTGATGAATTATCAAGTTGTTATCCCGGACTTGTGCATTAAAACTCGTAGCAATACTTTCCAACTTAACTGCAAACCTTAACTGTTTACTACTAATGCATTAGCTTAACATAAATATATCCCTATAAATTGAAAACAAGTGTACTATTGTTTTATTACAAATTATTGACAATTAAACTCAGTTTCTACGCAAGTGAATCAATTACTTTTATCAAATTAATAGAGACAAAGGAGAATAGTGATGAGTGAGAGTTAATGGATTTCCCGTTTTCATCATAATTTTTTTGTTTTTCTGATCATGTTTTGGTTCTTAGTAGATGTTATTGCATTTTTGACACTATTATGTGTACAGAAAATCGGTCAAGTATGGACATAAGCAAGGCTCAAACAATGATGGGGTATCTTTGGTGACACCACGTATGACCAATGGACAGACTACTACTCCAAAACTATCCGATGAAAGTTGCTCCTCACAAAATTCATCCAATCGAAGTTCCCTTACGGGTGATACTTCAAAGCTGCTTGGTTATCAATTGACTGAGATGTCACATGAAAACCAAGATGTAGTTGAAAATTCAGGCAGTTACACTTTTAGGAGCAATTCTTGTAAAATATCCCAAGTAATATTGCATTATTTACAACTTTTATATGACAAGGCCACTTACTTTTAGCATAATTTTACATCTTAAAAAAAAATAATTTGGCATATAGATTTTGTAATCTTGTCCTACATATTAAAAATAGAATGGGGCATGAGGATTAGATACATACACCCTATTTGACTATCATAAAATATACAGATAAGCATAAAGTAATTGGCCTTGGTATGCATATTCATTTCTTTCAATCTATTAGTTGAACTCGCTAGACTGTAATTGTTGAAACGACTAAAAGTGATTAATCACAACCAATTGTTCTCTAATCAACTCATGATATTTATCTTTCCTCTACCACCTACTTTGAAAATTGTATTGAACAATTTGGTTTGGTTCTGCTTTTAGTTTCAATCTTAAATGTTGCATTGGCTTTGGGATTTTCTGCACATTTTTTCATTCATAAGTGGACAATTAAAGCTTGGTTATCTTACATAAAAGCTTGGAAATAGAACAAAGGAACCTAAAACTAGAACTAAAACTAGAACTAGAGAGAAAGACAAAGAATTGTAATTCGACCCGTAGGGAAACTACAACAACACATAAGGTAGTATTATGTTATAAATTTAACCTCACCCTAGCTATGGCTTTCAGAGTAATACACCAAAAACGATAATTTAACAAAGATTGGTATTGTCATTTAGGCAATGAAGCATGAAAAGTTTACTAAAAAAGAAGTAGCAATTAAAGCTTGTCTTGCTGAAGAGGCTACATTGAATTTGACAGAGGTAGAAAGGAAGAAAACCAAGGCATCTATGGAGTCAGCTGAAATATCAAAATGCCTAGGAGAAATGAAGATGCCCTAAAAATGGTGAAGGTGGTTATGGACCTGTTTTTATAGGAGTGCTTGATCACACTGATGTTGCAATCAAGGCCCTCAAACCAGACATATCCCAAGGAGAAAGCCAGTTTCAACAAGAGGTAACTATACTTCTCACTTTGTGTGTATATATATATAGAGAAAGAGGTTAAATTAGTTTTTTTTTCTAATTTATTATTTAGGTTTAATTTTATCATTTAATTTTTAAAATTGATTCAATTTATCTTTTGTCTAAATTAAATTAACGGTGTTAAAAAATATATTTTGTGACGATTTAAAATTAATTAGTAACAATTTTAAATCACAACAAAGTGTAATTTCTAAATATCATGAACTCAAATTTTAATAATAGAATCAAATTGAATCATTTTTAAAAAATTAGAAGACTAAATTAAACCAAAAATAAATATATTAAAAGATCAAATTTAATCTGAAAAATAAATTAAATGATTAAAAACTATTTTTAATCTTTTATTTTACAACATATGTTAGCATCTTCATTTATCAGTTTTCAAATTGGTACAATGTAGGTTAATGTTTTGAGCACAATAAAACATCCAAACATGGTTCAACTTCTAGGTGCCTGTCCAGAGTACGGGTGCCTTGTATATGAGTACATTGAAAATGGTAGCTTAGAAGATCGCCTCTTCCAAAAAGATAACAATCCAACAATTCCATGGAAAGTTCGATTCAAAATATCATAAGAAATTGCCACTGGCCTTCTTTTCCTTCACCAGACAAAGCCTGAGCCGGTTGTCCATCGTGATCTCAAGCCAGCAAACATTTTGTTGGACCGCAACTATGCGAGCAAGATCACTGATGTGGGTTTGGCAAGGCTAGTTCCCCCTAGTGTAGCCAACAAAACCACTCAATACCACAAGACAGCAAACAGGACTATTGGGTGTAAAATCAGACATATATTCATTAGGTGTAATGCTGCTACAAATTATCACTGGAAAACCTCCAATTGGTGTGGCGCACCTTGTTGAGGAGGCTATAGACAAAGGTAAACTCCAAGAGGTGCTTGATCCAAATGTCACAGATTGGCCCCTTGAATAGACTTTATCATATGCTAGGTTGGCTTTGAAGTGTTGTGAGATGAGAAAACGGGATAGACCAGACCTTCGTCCTGTCATTTTGCCAGAGCTGAATCGACTCCGAAGTCTGTGAGAAGTAGCCATTTACACTGATATTGTACCCGCCAAATAGGTTAGTGACTAACTTATCGACACCTACTTTTGCTTTGATCAAAATCCAAGTTGATAAAAACTTAGTTTGCAAAACTTCAACATCATAAGTATAGAAAACAATTTTTTTTTTTTTTTTACAAGATGCACAATAGTACAAGCCATTTCTAGAAGTCCATTTTTCCAAATTTGTGGCATTTGCCAAAGATTAAGCTAAATCAAACTATGACATAAAAGCTTATCGATCATATCATGTAAATTTCCTTGAAGTTCTTTCAAATTATAATTTTCTATCATGTACAACCAGTAACAAAATGAATAACAATCCTAATATGGAAAATTCAACGTAGATCCATATAAGAAGGTATAAACTCCCCAAGTCCAAAGCCAACATGTGGAACATCGTACGTCGTTTGTGAAAACCAGACCACTTACCATCAATTGGGAAAATGAACATGAAGGATGCTTATCAAAGCTGCTGGTCATTTGTAGATGGCTCAAGTCTGTTGTCTCAACAAAAATCTTATTGCCATTTTAAAGAAACATCTTTCTCAGAAGTCACGAGTTCCTATAATTTATGTCCTCTTTCTATTATTAGCAAGGAACATCAATAGATGACCCATTTTCATGTTGTTAAATTTTTTTTCTTGCATGGGGGTTTCTAATTAATCAAAGAGACAAGGAGAACTGTTGTCACCTAGCACTCTCTTACCCTTGTTCACTTTGTACAGTACATCTACTTATAACTTCAATCTCCAGAGTCGTATGCGCCTATAATATTTTTTTCATTATATATTTGTATAAATATGAATTAAGATCAATTGACCACATTTATTAATTGTATTAGTAAGAAGTTTAGATATGCTTAGTTAAAGAATTATTTTGAAGAAAAAATTACTAACTTAAAATTTTTAATTTGATAAATTATAAAATTAATAGATAAGATAGCTAAAAGTTGATAAATAAGTTATTAATAAAATAAAAATATTTAATAAAACTAACCGATAAAAGTAAATGATAAGTGTAAAATGGTATTAAAAAATACATTTAGAATATGTTGTATAAGACAAATTAGCTAATACTAGTACAAAAAAATGTTTTTAAAATAACAACCTTACAGTGTTTTCTGTGTTAGTAAGACTTTTGAGATTGTTACGTTGTACAAGCAATCTAAAAAATATTTTTTATATCAATTCTAAAATAATCATTGTAAAATGTTTATTTCATTATTAAAAAATTGCAAATATTTTATTTCATTGCACAAAGAAATAATCTAAATTTTTTTTTAAAGTAAATTATACGGACTACAATTAAAAATTTGTGAAATTACATAAATATTTCTTTTTTTTACACTTATATACTAATTGCCTTAATTTTTGAAAAATATACATGGACATTCTTTTATACATTATGGCTAATCTCTCTTAATTGATTGAAAATTATTACACCAAATTTTCCTAAAAATGTTATTGTGAATTTTTAAAAATATATTTTTATGTAATTACACAAAACCTCCCAATGTTCAGTATAATTTTTTCTCTATTTCTAGATTTTTTTAAACAAATGAAAAAAGTTTCTAAATTACCTATACTATAATTAATTTGGAAATATAACTTTTTACATTAGTTCTTAGTATAATCGATGTAGAAAATTCTATATAAGTTTTCTAATTTCAACAATGTGCTCATATTTTCGTTTTTCCTCCAACTTTTTAACCCTCATTCTCTGGTTTGATGAGTCCAAGATGTCTAGAGGCAAATATTTCAAAATTGATGTACCATGTACGTTTGAAATTTTTCTCTCCGTAATTTTAACTTTCATTTTTAAACCCTACTTCACTTTTAATTAACTTCATATTTCTTTGTTTCAAACTATGTTGCCATCTAGGAGAGAGATAACAAAGGTGAAAGGCCACTATCTGAAGTTAATTTACTCTGCAGTCCAATTATAATTTGTCATGTAATGGAAAATTATCAATTTTTACAATAATTATTTCAAGTTATATATGTTTAGTTGAATGTAAAGAAAATAAAGAAAAACACAAACAACATTTCCTTTTCTATTTGGTTAAAGGAAAAGAAAAAAGGAAGTTTCTCGTTTTCGATTCGAACCGGAAATAAAAAATCTAACCGAACCGGACCCTTAACGCGCCGCCATACTCCAAATCATAACCCTCAACACAGCGTCGTTCTTCTGCAATTCTCTGATTCATTCCTTTCTCTCTCAAAACCCTAACCCCCAGAGTCTGGAAGCCTCTCCAATGGCGTACCAGACCCCCGATCAAGATTCAGGTTCCGATCAGAAGACCCCAACGCGCCTCTACAATCCCTACAAGGATCTTGAAGTCCCCATTCGCAACCTCTACCAGCTCCCAACCTCCCCCGAGTACCTCTTTGTCGAGGAGGCCCGCCGCAAGCGCCGATCTTGGGGCGAGAACCTTACCTTCTACACCGGCTGCGGCTACCTCGCCGGAGCTGTCAGTGGCGCCACCTATGGCCTCGTCGACGGCATTAAATCCTTCGAGTCCGGCGACACCGCGAAGCTCCGTGTCAACCGCGTCCTCAACTCCTCCGGCCACGCCGGCCGCGCCTGGGGCAACCGCCTCGGCGTCATCGGCCTCCTTTACGCCGGCATCGAGAGCGGGATCGAGGCGACGAGGGACACCGACGACGTCTGGAACAGCGTCGCGGCGGGACTCGGCACCGGCGCGCTGTATCGTGCAGCGAGAGGGGTGCGTTCGGCGGCGGTGGCGGGCGCCGTCGGCGGCCTCGTGGTTGGAGTCGCTGTCACGGCGAAGCAGGCTTTGAAACGTTACGTGCCTATATGATGAGAACGACACTTTGTGAGAACTTAATTTTTTCTTCCTTTTTTGGGGGGGTTACTATCAATTTTGAGCGATTATTGGGTATAAGCATTATTATACCAGAATGGGGCAGTGTTGCTGTTGCAAACAATTGGTTTTATTATTATGCATTTTTTTTTCAGCTTGATAATGACTAACCTTTCTAATGTAATTTGTCGAAACATCTTGCATGAATAATTGGGACGGCTTTAATGCTGGATATATAGTATCAAGAATATTGTTCCTCTTTCGGTGGAAGCAAATGGAAGATTATGTAAACGGTGTCACAAATGTTGTTGTGGTAAATGATTTGATAGAAGTAGAGTTGTTAGGATTAGTTTTTGTGATGAAAGAAGCCCATATTGTGTTCCTGTGATTAATGAATTCAGGGGATTTGCATTTTAGACCCTAATAGGTTCTCTGATATTTGACCAATGCATTGGGTTCCAAGGTTCAGTATAAAGTACGTGTATCTTTTGGTGATTTCTGGTAGAATATCATTGTAGATTTTTTTATATTGCAACTTTGGGTATGATTGTGTTGTGAATGAGCTTTGCATCATTCAACCATGCTTTTGTACCCTTATTTATACCTTTATATCTTGGGGGAACCAGCGAGAATGTTGTGTTCAATCATTTAAACAATTTGCGATAGCTAATAGTTTATTGGCAGTGACTGGTATAAGAATTCGATTGTTCTCTATATGAGATAACAAAACATATGCTGTTGTTCTCTGGTTTGACTACATATTATCTTTTGAAGCTATCGACGGATAGATTTTGCTTCATTGATAAAACCTTAACTTCCTGCAAGGGAGTAGTTTTCCTGATAAAAGAATGTTTGCACAAGTAATTAGTGTTTTGACAGAATTAAGTTGATATATTTTGCTTCAACTTAGTCACCATTATAGATTTGCTCTTTCCGTCCTTGTGGATTCTGGATTCTAATCTTGTCATGTATGAACTTCGGGTAATGTGGCTTGCACCTATGATGCAATAAGAACTTAAACATGCTAGTACTTAACTACCCCAATCTCTTACCTCTTAACTGATGCTATATTATTGTAGATTATTTTGCCCAAACCAAAGCAATAGAAGTATTCATTGAGCTTTTCTGTCTACAATTACCCATTATGGCTTCTTGCTTGTCTGGCTAGGTGTTGTCTAGGGCTATAGTTGACTGAAGAAAAAATTCTGATTAAATGATTATGTTGGTTGATATTCTATATAAGGGATAGATATCTGCATGCATCTATGTTATATATTGCCTATTAGCACTGAGTTTTTTTTTTTTATTTTTCCTTTATGTTCTTCTGTCTCATCTATGCAAACTCAGTTTCTCCAACATAATAGAAGTTGGCATGGGAACCTACTAGGGTTGAACTAGTTTTTTTTTTTTTTTGGGGGGGGGGGGTGGGGCGGGGGCTAGGTAGTTAGCAACTTCCTGTTAACTTGGAGGATACCTGTATGTTTCCTTTGGGATTGGACTTGTTCTTCTCCGTGAATGAAAAAACAAGGTGGAGGGTGGTTATAGGTCATGCTCCATTTCCTTTTGAGCATCGGTTGTTGATTGTTACAGTTTAATAGGTGTAGCGAGTCCTACTCAGTGGGAAAAGGCTTTGATGGTTGTTTCAGTTCAGGAATCAGTATTATGGCTTGCATTTTGATAATAGTGTCGTCCTGCTCAAGTGCTTATAACTTGATGAATAATATTGGTTCCTGTTGTCTGTAGATGCCTCAATTTCTTAGAAAAAAGGATGCCTCGATTTCTAGTAGGATTGTTGGAAACCGGTTTGAAATACAGAGAAAGAGTTAAACATGTGTGGATTGGTTTAATGCAAGAAAACAAGAAAACAGATATTGAGGAATGAGGACAAGAGAAAAACTAATGGTTGTGTAACTGCCAACTATGTTTCTCTTTTGTTCGTAAGATCTCAAATTTTATTATATATATTTTTTTTGTTGGACAAGCACCCATAACAGTGGGGACTTTCAATCATCTACTATGTTTCTCTAGCTGTTCAGCAAGTTTTTTCTTAAATCAGAATGAAAGCAACTATACTTCTGGCTTATACTTTTTATATACCGAAAGATAAGCCCGTATGTGTTACAAAAGCTATAAACCACGTTCGTTACTCTAGTTTCTATTTGCTTAATTTTTTTGTGAAAAGCTTCAGCGTTTATTTTGATCCATACTTGATTATAACACAGCATGACAGCAATATATTGTCAATATTTACTGATCTTCTTGGAAGAAGTCTAAACCATTCCATAAATTTACATTAGGAAATGCGAGAATACGTTAGAATAAATAAATAAAATTGCTTTTAGGCAGATGCATCTGACAAGAAAATATAAAATACGTACGATTTGTCTTTCCTGTAACTAGTAAGCACCAAACTTCAGTGTATTAAATTCCTCAATCACCATTGCTTATTGAAAAATACTGCAAATTTGCCTTCAGAGGTTAAAGAAAAAAAATAATTGTTTAGTTAAAATCAACCCAGATAAGAGATATACGCACGTCAACAATTCTCATCCCTTGCCTTAATATCACTGGAAAAGAATTGTCATTGTCTCATGGAGGCGATCTGTCTTTACCACAACATGGATTTAGGATTTCAAAATAACTTCTGAATTTTATTTTTGAAAGCAACTTATGAATTTTTAGGGACTGTTATTAATAATATTTTGTTAAGTTTACGACTCAAGTTTTTAATATATATATATATTAAAATATTCTTTTCCATCATGTTTTTGTTGCGTATATCGACAAGATTTATTGCAATACATGTTTCAGTATTTTTTACCAATTACTTTATAATTTGGATTACTTAAACATTTATTGTAATTGTTTATTATGTTACTCCTAAATTCTCTAAAAAAAGATTAATTCATGTGGTAGTATTTTTTCTTACTTTTGTTGTGTCCCACCTTTGCCAACAACATGTAATCAAATTTAAATTTGGTCACGACTCATGACTGTTAGACATACTTTTATAGTTGGATCTAATATACTTTATGTTGTTTCAGAGAAAATAAATGTTGATTTTTAAATTTTAAAATTAATTTTTTTTAAATTTAATTATTATTCAAATAATTTTAATTATTATATAATTTTTAAAGTTTTAATTATTATTCAAATAATTTTCTTTAAAAATATTTGAATAATTTTTAATATTTTAATTAATAATATATTTTTCATAATAACTTTATACATATATTTTATAAGTTAAATTATTATTTAGGTCCTTTAATTTATTTTTAACATTCAATTAGATCCTTTAATTATTAAATGGTTCAATTGGGTTTTCTAATTATTTAAAATGGTTCAATTGGATATTTTCATCAATTAAGTGTTAATGTTAATAGTACAATTTGATATGTTTACTATGTTTATACTTGATCAATAAAAAGGATCCAATTAAACCATTTTAAATAATTGGAGAATCCAATTGAATCACTTAATAATTTAAAAAATCTAATTGAACATTAAGAAAAATTTAAAAACTTAAACAGTAATTTTATTTATTTTATATGATAGGTTAAATAATATAATTATTATTATTTATATATATAATAATTATAATATTGAATATATTGCATAACATATATGGAGAAAGAAATAAAGGTTATCTTACTCTATTGATCTTGGTCCCCCTCTCATACTAAAATGGTAAAATAAGATAGGATAAGATAAAAGACATAATAATATTATCATATCATACTAACATAATAAATAATATATTTCAATAGGATAATACAGTTATTTTATCATATTTTTTTTATATCTTTATCATCAAAAAAGAGATCCTTATGATTTAAACATTAGTTGGATCTCATAATTTCATGTAGATAAATTTAATGGGATAGAATCAATAAAAAAAATTAGAATTATATTCTAAAATTGAAAACGAATAATATTTTAAAATCATTTTATAAAATTTAATAAATATGATACCAAATTACAATCTAAAATAAAATTAAGATATTAAGGGAGTAATTTATCCTAAAAAAAACATAAATCTTATTAATTATATTCTCTTCAGAGTCATAAAGATGATGTGGGAAGAGACATAAGCATAAGCGTTGGAGTGATGATAAGAGGGTTATAGGTTCTAATTCTTCAACTAATATAACATAATAATTATTAACGTTTACTTATAAAAAAAAATTAAATTCCCTTCGTATGGGAAGTATCATTATTAAATTTGCATGGGGCCTTAATGACACTTGCACTTGACGTCAAAATGTCAAATGAACCATCACATGCACTTTCATGATTCTCTGTGTAATGTGTACAGATTCCTTTTGTTCCTTCTGCATGGAATCAGTGTTACACTTGCATTTTCAGTACTCGTGCTCATCGTTACCAGCAATATAGTTTTTTTTAGTGAACCAGCAATATATATAGTATATATATCTTATAGAATAGTACATATACTTTAATACTTAGGAGAAAACATTCTTAAATTATATATATATATATATATATATATATATCATTTAATTACATTATTAAAATGTTAATAAAATATAGTCAGTAAGTAATTAATCATCAACACAATTAAGTAATACAAAATTAATAATAAAAACACTTGAGAATAGCTATAATTATAAATATCCATGATAGCTTTGGTTGGTTTTCTCACAGGTCACAGGCTTTTTCTTTTACCTTCTTCTTTATTTTCTCATTTTGCCAAACTAAAATAGTTGTTGGTAGCTTTGGCAAAGATGTTTTCAGTTACAGGCCATAAGATCAAAGGAACAGTGGTGTTGATGCCCACGAATGAGTTGGAAGTTAACACTGATGGTTCAGCAGTTGACAACCTTAATGCTTTCTTGGGCCGAAGTGTCTCCCTTCAGCTCATTAGTGCTACCAAGGCTGATGGTTAATTAATTTCTTCTCTTCCTTTCACTTTTTTCCATCATCATCATCATCCACAATCATCACTTTCTATATTAAAATTAACTTTAATTTCTATATACAAAAAGTAAGTGCAAAGAATTTAAATAATTTTTGTAAAATAGTAATTTCTGATTCAACTATAGTATACACATTTTTTACATTTTTAATTCATAGAGGATTTTGTTTTCTATTAGAAATATATCACGTAGTAATACATAACCAAAGATATTTATATAGTTTAAACTTACTGGGTACGTACGTAACAAAGTATTATTATTATGTGTGTATGATCTGTTTGTAGCAAATGGAAAAGGAAAAGTTGGAAAGGATACGTTCTTGGAAGGGATTAATACTTCTTTACCAACTTTGGGAGCAGGAGAGTCTGCATTCAATATTCATTTTGAATGGGACGAAAGCATGGGAATCCCCGGTGCGTTTTACATAAAGAACTACATGCAAGTTGAGTTCTTCCTCAAGAGTTTAACTCTTGAAGCCATTCCAAATCAAGGAACCATCCGCTTTGTTTGCAACTCATGGCTTTATAACACTAAACTTTATCAAAGCGTGCGCATTTTCTTTGTCAACCATGTAAGCTCTTTATAGTACTTAGCAATTAGTAGTTTAATTATAATTAGAATTCAGTGTGTGTCTAGAATTCAGTGTGTCTATATATATATATATATATATATATATGTATGTATGTATAATGTCTAATGGCAAGTTCTTCAGGTTTAAGCTAAGAATTAAAAAATTCAATTTAATGTAATGTAGACATATGTTCCAAGTGAGACACCAGCACCACTTGTGGAGTACAGAGAAGAAGACTTGAAGAGTTTAAGAGGAAATGGAACAGGAGAGCGCAAGGAATATGATAGGATCTATGATTATGATGTCTACAATGATTTGGGCAACCCAGATAAGAGTGAAATGTTAGCTCGTCCAGTTCTTGGAGGGTCTAGCACCTTTCCCTACCCTCGTAGGGGAAGAACTGGTCGAGGTCCAACAGTTACAGGTTAGTCTTCTATGGTTCTATATAATTTAAACGAATTGTAGCATTGACTTTTTATAATGTTATGGTCAGCGGAGTACAACATATTGCTTGCTATATGTGACACGTTATAAATTAATTTTGCACTATGATTCTGATTTTTTTTTGGATGATCAAGTTTTTACACATTGGTTTTTCCTAATCAATTTCAATTCAACAGACCCGAATACTGAGAAACAAGGCGAAGTAATTTATGTTCCAAGAGATGAAAATCTTGGTCACTTGAAGTCTAAGGATGCTCTTGAGATTGGAACAAAATCTTTATCTCAAATTGTCCAGCCGGCGTTCGAATCTGCGTTCGATTTGAAATCAACGCCAATTGAGTTTCATAGCTTCCAAGATGTGCATGACCTCTATGAACGTGGAATTAAGCTTCCTAGAGATGTAATTAGCACAATTATCTCCTTACCAGTGATCAAAGAACTCTATCGTACCGATGGTCAACACGTCCTCAAGTTTCCACAACCTCACGTCGTTCAAGGTGTGATAAATAAATATAATAAACCACTCATACTTGAAATCTTGCATTAATTAATGACATTTTGGTCATACAAATCGTATCGTATCATATTCACGAACAAATTCAAAACTTATTATGTTTTTGATGAAATGGTTATTCCATTTAATAAGGATTTTCTTTATATTATTAATTTGGGTAGTGAGTAAGTCTGCATGGATGACTGATGAAGAATTTGCTAGAGAGATGATTGCTGGTGTAAATCCTTGCGTAATTCTTGGTCTTCAAGTAAGTTCAAATATTTATTTCTAAAATCAAATTTGATGTCCACGTAAAATTAGTTAGTATATAGCCAGTAATAAACTAAAATACTAAATGTCGTTCTTCTTTAATTAAATGGATTGTAGGAGTTCCCTCCAAAAAGCAATCTGGATCCTACAATCTATGGTGATCAAACCAGTAAGATAACAGCAGATTCCCTTGATCTAGATGGATACACAATGGACGAGGTAAACATGCAAAGGGAAGGACTTCATACAATAATTTTCCTCTTAAAGTAATAAATTAAAGTGTCTGCTGTGTTTGATCTGATTAATACTAATTGAATTTTGTGGTACAGGCACTTGCCAGTCGAAGGTTATTTATGTTAGATTACCATGATATCTTCATGCCATATCTGAGACAGATAAATCAGCTGAATTCTGCCAAGGCTTATGCCACAAGGACTGTCCTTTTTTTGAGAGAAGATGGAACTTTAAAGCCAGTGGCCATCGAATTAAGTTTGCCACATCCTGCTTGGGATCTGTCAGCTGCAGTCAGTCAAGTCGTCTTACCTGCTAAGGAAGGTGTTGAGAGCACAATTTGGCTACTAGCCAAAGCTTATGTCATCGTAAATGACTCTTGCTACCATCAACTCATGAGCCATTGGTATAAATTTTCATTTTCATTGCTATACATCAACAGATATAGATAAATTCAATCTCTAATCTCTAATCTCTCTCTCAAGTGTATATTAATTACTTTTGATTTGTTCACATAGGTTAAATACTCATGCGGTGATGGAGCCATTCGTCATAGCAACACACCGACATCTTAGCGCGCTTCACCCAATTTACAAGCTTCTGACTCCTCACTATCGTAACAACATGAACATTAACGCACTTGCCAGGCAATCTCTAATTAATGCTAATGGCATAATAGAGACATCCTTTTTGCCCTCAAAGTATTCTGTGGAGATGTCTTCAGCGGTTTATAAGAATTGGGTTTTCACTGATCAAGCACTACCTGCAGATCTTATCAAGAGGTAATTAATTAAGTAAATCTCTCTATATCATTACAAAAAATGTGACATAAAGGTTTCAAATATATAGTTATATATTTTAATTACAAAGCATAATGATGGATGCATGTATATATTATATTTTGTTTGACTTAGAGGAGTGGCAATTAAGGATCCATCAGCCCCACATGGACTTCGTCTTCTGATAGAGGACTATCCTTATGCCGCTGATGGACTGGAGATATGGGCTGCAATTAAGACATGGGTCCAAGAATATGTGCCCTTGTACTATGCAAGAGATGTTGATGTCAAAACTGATTCTGAACTCCAGCATTGGTGGAAAGAAGCTGTAGAAAAAGGTCATGGTGATTTGAAAGACAAGCCATGGTGGCCTAAGTTGGAGACACTTGAAGACCTTGTTGAAGTTTGCATCATTATCATATGGATTGCTTCAGCTCTCCATGCAGCCGTTAATTTTGGTCAGTATCCTTATGGAGGTTTGATTCTGAACCGCCCAACTGCTTCTAGAAGGTTGCTTCCTGAGAAAGGCACCCCAGAATATGAAGAAATGATGAAGAACCATGAAAAGGCTTATTTGAGAACAATTACATCAAAGTTGCCGACTCTCATTGACCTTTCAGTGATAGAGATCTTGTCGACACATGCTTCTGATGAGGTCTACCTTGGCCAGAGGGACAACCCACATTGGACCTCTGATTCAACAGCATTACAAGCCTTTCAAAAGTTCGGAAACAAGCTCAAGAAAATTGAGGAAAAACTTGTGAGGAGGAACAATGATCCGAGTCTGCAGGGTAATCGACTTGGGCCGGTTCAACTGCCATACACTTTGCTTTATCCTAGCAGTGAGGAAGGGTTAACTTGTAGGGGAATTCCAAATAGCATCTCTATCTAAGGGAGCCTGTGGTTTACTCTAATTACTCCATATATAGTACATGTGCACCTTCCAATAAAAAAGATGCAAGACTAGAGATTCAACAAATCTTGCATCTTATCTAATGTTTCAATTATCTTGTGTTTTAATTAATGTTGTAAGCTCACAGTTTGGTTGTGGTTTGCAAATAATAAGAGCAGTGAGCACTACTAGTTTGTGTTTAGCTCCTGTTATGTTTAGTATTATACATTTTGCAGTTTACGTAACACAAAAATTTATGTTATTAGTAAAAAAAACTGTATTGTACGCACATTTTGTATTATAAGAAATAAAAAGTATTAGTAAAAATAATTGTATTAATTCTTTGTAGTTTGTCTCATTAGTTATTGCATCTTGTTATATTTGTTTCTCCATTTTTTTTATCATCACTGTCTAATCTATCTGCTACAAATTACTTTTAAGTCACAACTCGATTCACATGCATGGGCCCTGCAAAATTAGCACACAGTAAAAATCTATCAATAAGGAAAAAAAATACCTTACACGTTTGGCATGGAATTTATTTTGCTTTTAGAGTGTGTTATCTACCGAGAAGAAAACAATTTATCACATATTACAGGTGAAAGGCCTAAGGCTTTCAACTTTTAATGAGCACGCCAATAAAAGAATATGATTGATGTATCCAAATATTCTCACCGTATGATTTGTTTGAAAGGCACAAATTTGTAACCTTCAATGAATGGAAGCCTGAAAGAAGAACGATCACAACCAATGTCAACAGATGAAATCGAGAAAGCAAAAAGGACAGGTGTGTACCATCTTAGTTAAAGAAGACGAGCAAAGGCAGCAGTGGATGTACTTGATCAATAAGTAAAGCCCTACAAGGCTCAGAGCTAAACTGCCAACGACTAGAAAAAGTAACATGTGTTGTGGTCATATAACTGCTTGTGGACTGAAATTTCTTATACTGCCCTGACTTGGCAGGAAAAATGATATCTTGGATACATGGCCAATGCAATTTTAAAAACTAACGCTTGCTGCAATTGAAATTGCGACTCAGATAAGATTATATTTTCTTCTAGTTTGCACTTCACAGCAGCATTGTTAAAAGTTAAAACATGCATGATTGCATTTATTATTTTGGTTTCCATTATACAAACACAACTCTCTTTATTAATGACAAATACAAGTACATTAGAGGCACTCCAAATACATAACTTAAACATACACAACTGATGAAGGAATCTGGTTCCTTCTATTTCACATTTATTTAAAACCAGGGACAGTACTTCAGCAACCATAGAGCCCTTAGATAGAGATACTGTTGGGAATTCCTCTGAAAGTCAATCCCTCCTCACTAGAAGGATAGAGCAAAGTGTAAGGCATTTTAGCTGGCCCAGAGCGGTTTCTCAATGTCTCATCATTGTTCTTCTCTATAAGCTTCTTTTCAATCTCTTCAAGCTTCTTTCCAAACCTCTTAAATGCCTCTAATGGACCGGCATCAGAAGTCCAGTAGTCACCACCATCTCTCTGCCCAAGGTAGAACTCATCAGATGCGTGCCTTGACAATATTTCTATAACTGTAAGGTCAATGAGGGTCTCCTTCTTGCCAGTAATAGTCTTCAAAAACTCCTTCTCAGGGTTCTTAGCCAACGCATCATATTCAGGAGACCCCTTTTCAGGCATGAATCTCCTGCTAATAGTTGGCCTGTTAAGGATTAAACCTCCATATGGATACTGTCCAAAGTTAACAGCAGCATGAAGGGCTGAAGCAATCCATATGAGGGTAGCGGAAGCTTCAACCAGCTCTTCACGAGTTTGCATCTTTTGCCACCATGGCTTATCTTTCAAATCAGCATGACCCACCTCTACAAGTTCTTTCCACCAAGCTTGGAGTTCAGGGTCTTTTTGGAGTTCCTCATCTGACTTGTAGTAGAATGAGACATATTCTTGCACCCAGGACTTGATGGCATCCCATATCTCTAGCCCATCAGAAGCATAAGGATAGTCCTCAATCAAAAGCCGAACTCCATGGGGAGCAGATGGGTCCTTAACAGCAACTCCTCTGAATTAAAACAACCCGAATAACACTAATTAGCATAAGAGTCATATCAAGCCTGATTCCTGAAGCCTTTTTTTCTTTTGTCGTTAATGACTTAAATAGATTTAGATTATTTATTTTTAAGCGATACATATTTCTAATTTCTTAATTAACTTTAAAAGATTACTTACCTCTTAACAAGATCATTAGGTAATGCTTGATCAGTGAAAACCCAGTCCTTGTAAATGACAGCGGACATTTCCATAGAGTACCTACCCCACAAGAATGTTTTCTCTATAATACCATCTGCATTGACCAGGGCTTTCCGGGCAAGAGAATTAATATTCATGGTGTCACGGTAGTGAGGAAACAGAAGTTTGTAAATGGGGTGAACCACACTCATTTGCCTGTTTGTTGCTATGACAAATGGCTCAACAATTGCATGAGTGCTTAGCCTGCCATCCATGTTAATATGTTAAATCATTTATTCATAAATACATTATCAAATTTAATTGCATGGATCTCATTTCCAATTCATAATGTGGTACCAGTGGCTAATGATTTGATGGTAGCATGCATCATTCACAACAACATAAGCCTTTGCCAGTAACCAAATATAAGCTTCCACTCCTTCGCTTGCAGGCACGTACACTTCGCTAACCGGACCATATTCTTCACCCTGAGGATGTGGCTTACTTAACTCAATGGCCAATGGTGTCAAAGTTCCATCATTTTTCAAGAAAAATATGGTTCTTGTAGCATAAGTCTTTGTGGTATTTGCATTTATTTTCCTCAAATAAGGAATGAGATAGTCATGGTGATCTAAGATGAACAACTTCTTGTTCTGGATAGCCTGTTCAACCGAGTACAATTCATTAATGGCTATTCATTGGAATTACATTAAAGAAGAAAAAAACACAAATAGTTAAAAAGCAATAGAAAAAACATTATAGTGAAACAACTTTAATGTAAAACCAAATACTCATATCATTACCTGCTCAACAGTGAGCCCACCTAAATTAGGCTCCAAATGTTCTTTTGTTATTATACAGGTATGATCACCATAGGCTTGAGTATCTAGCTTGCTACTTAGTGGGAACTCCTGGAATAAATTTATCACGCAATGAATGAGGATAGCACTCCCAAATTGCATCCAAGCTTTTGGTTGAGTGTATTTTCTTATGAATCAACTTTTAAATTAAGCTTACCTCAATAATCTTAATGACATTTGGATTTAAACCAGCAATCGTTTCTCTTGCAAATTCTTCATCAGTCATCCATGCAGACTTATCCACTGTACCAAATAAGAACAGTTAAAAAATACACCCACATGATTGAATGTTGAATAAAAACAGGAGTACAATGCTAATAGATGTTAATTTTCTGCATATGTAGCATACCCTGCATTACTTTAGGTGGTGGATACTTGAGGAATTGTTCTCCATCAGTTCGAAAAATTTCACTGATTATTGGTATAGGGGTGATCTTGCTAAGAAAGTTTGTAGGCAATGTAACTCCACCTTCATAGAGTTTGCGTACTTCAGCAAAATTATCAAACTCAAGGCTCAAAATATTTCCATCGAATGCATCAGTCAAGACAGGCAAGACATCTTGGGCTACAGATTTGATTCCATAAGCGAGAAAATCAGATGACTTCAAGTGACCAAATGCTTCATCTCTTGGAAGGTAAACAAAATCGCTCGGCTTCTCACTGTTGGGATCTGTTAATTAAGATGAAGGCACATAATATATATTAGCGACTACAAACAACAACTCCTCAAAGATCTTACAGCAGAGTAAGTAACTATTCTAAGGAACACACTTGACCAATTCAGTTATGCTAAAACAAAAACACCAAAAGTATAATAAAGTAGTGAGTAACCTTTTCTAGTTTTTCCTCTTCCGGTTCTGCCTCTGCGAGGGTAAGGTAAGGCTGAACCTCCAAGAACGGGGCGTGCATTTTTTTCACCGCTATCCGGGTCGCCCAAGTCATTGTAGACATCATAATCATAGATCCTATCCCATTCCTTGCGCTCTCCAGTTCCATCCCCTCTTACATTCTTCAATTCGTCTTCTCTGTACTTCAAAAGTGGAGCTGGTGTCTCGCTTGGAAGATATGTCTGCATAATTGTAATTTATATGTATAACAACTTTTTCATCATCCATGTTATGTTGTAAAATTCAACAACAATAAATATTAAACACCGTACACATCATGTAGTACTGTGACAAAAATGTCGACAATATATGTAGCTTACATTGTTGGCAAAGAAAATGCGATCAGTCTTGTAGTTTTTGGAATTGTAAACCCAGGAGTTGCATACGAAGTGAATGGTTCCGTGGTTTGGAATGTCTTCGAGAGTTAGAGACTTGAGATAAAACTCAACTTGCATGAAGTTCTTTATGTAAAATGCACCGGGAATTCCGAAGTCACTGTCCCATTCAAAATGAACATCGTATGCATCTTCGCCAGCTCCCAAGGTTGGTAACGACACTTGTCCTCTTAAATTTGTAGCCTTTCCAACTTTTCCTTTCCCATGTCCTAGCAAACCAAATTTCACGTCAAATTTAATCTCATACGAAACTTACCGTAAAATGCATTTGGTATTTTTTTAACTCATAAATATGTTTTTCATATATGAAAAACAAATCATTTTCAGATTATTATCTTAAATTTATTTTTGATTAATTATGTATTTAAATTTTTTTATATTTTAACTTAATATCTGTCCATTAATTTTATTCTATTAAGTGATGACATGTAAGATAAAGTGTATGTCATCAAACTTAATCACTAATATATTAATGTCACATCATTTTTTATTATTTAAATTATTTAAAAATTCTATTCTTCTTTTTCTTCTCCAACAGAAAACAATTCCACACACCACCATCGTCCAACCCAGCACCACCATTGTCGACCGCGCCATCGACTTTGCCCTCAACGTTGACCTCGACCTCTTCCTCCCCTTCAAATTTGAAGTTTTTGTTGACAGAAATAACATCAAAGTCAATAATTCTGGTGGAGGATCTGGACCGGTTTATGAAACTGGAATCGGGGATGATAGTGGTTATTGCGTTGAGAATCCAGAGCTTCATGGATGGGATCATTAGCACGTGTTGCAGTGAGAAGAGGGTGATGGTGTTCACAATGAATAACAAGGAGTGTGTGGACCCAAACATGCTTCGGCCTGATCGGGTCGACATGCACATTCACTTTCCGATGTGCGATTTCTTGACGTTCAAGACACTGGCGAGCCGCTACCTTGACGTGACGGTTGGATGACAGTGGTGGTGTGGGGTTAGATGATGGTGGTGATTTTCGTTGGAGAAGAGAAAGAAAGAGAATTGAATTTTTTAAATAATTTAATTAATAAAAATTAATATGGCATTGATGTTAGTTATTAGGTTTGATGACGTGGTATTCTGTTTACCACATCATTAATGAAACTAACGACAGATATTACCTTAAAAGATAATAAGTTCTTAGATATTTAATTGACCAAAAGTGAATTTGAGGTTGTAATATAAATATAGTTTATTTTTTAAGTATGAAAAATATATTTAACCTTATTTTTAGTTCAAATTTAGTGATAAATTAAATAGAAACGATATTTTTTTTGGTTACGTACACTCGTATGCTCTTCATATATCAAAATTAATCTTTCAAGAATAAGCTATAATTTAATTATAAAATAACCTATAATACTCCATTTTATATCCTTCGGCAGACAAAAGTAAACTAACTAATCATTTTCAAAAGACATAAAATATTTTTATAACAAGCTTCAAGTCTGTAAAACAATGCATTTGATACATCATATTGTTAGTATAAAAAATATGTATACTGATCATTTTACTTTTATTCTTCACAAGATTTTTTTTTGTACAGTTCTATCCACGTTTTATTTCTTCGGCTGAATTGAAAGACAAAAAAAAAAAGGTTAATTCTTTTATGATGAAAAAAAAGTCAATATTATTTAAAGTATAATGTATATTTTAAACTATTCTTTGTAGCATTTTCCTAGAAGAATCTTTTTTGAGTTGGGTCATTATGACTTCAACATGTCTATTAGCTTAAAAGGTCTTGTTTTCTTTTCTTTTTCTTCCTACGATAGAGCAAATGTATCTACAAGAAGTGAAGTAATTATACCATCAGCCTTGGTGGCACTAATGAGCTGGATGGAGATGTGGGATGCCAAAGCAGTAACGGTATCGACGACACCTCCAACGATGTTAATGCCGGTTCCGATGACACCCTTAACACTGGTGATGCTGTTGATATCCAACACATTCTTTCGCATAATCACCAAGTTCCCCTTTATCTTGTGACCCTTGTTTCCTCCGATGATTCCAAACATCTTTGCTACTTCTTAATTTCAAACAAACAAACTCACTTTACTTAGATTGTTGTTTTGTTGTGCCTAGCTTGTGGAGAACCCTAGCATAGGAAGCTCCCTTTTATAGAGACTAGAAAAGCTGGCAAGAACTAGTACGTAGTATGTATAAGATATCCCAAAATCTAACGGATAAGATTTTTTTATTTTATTTTATATTATTGTCATCGTTTTTCTTTTTTTCTTTTTCTGTTGAGGTACTTACTCGTGTGGCACTGCAAGATGCGATCACGATGAAGGTAAATGATAGACAAAGACATTTCTGTTGAGGTACTTCCATTGTTGATTTTTTTTGCTTCATTCTTCATTTAATTATCAATCACCACTGCAAAATTCCTCTTACCTTCTAATTAAGAGTGTCTTAACATAGGAATTAACGAGTGCATGTAATATATTGTATTGAGTACTTAAATTATTAGTTTAAGAAAATAGTATTTATATTCTTAATATAATATTTTTTATTTTATTTTTCATAGTTATACTTCTTCCTCAATTAAGTATAAAAAAATCATATAAACAAAATTTAATTATTTTCATTTGTTTAATGACATTATCATAAAAATATCCATAAATTAATTGAGATTTTATTTTTGATATTTTTTTCCTTAATATTAAGTATCAATAGATAGTACTTTAAGAATTATATTTTATGTTAAAAAAATATTTTTAAATATAGTTAAAAAATTAAATAACATTAAATAATTTTCTTAATTTGCATTAGCTAACATCAGAACATGTGCTTTATCCTGTTATAGTATTTGCCTTTAGCCCTTTACACACTACACAACAATAATGCGTGAGAAAGTTGTGGTCACAATTTCCTCACAAACTGTTGGTTGGATGACAAACGTGAAGTAATGTATTTTTTTATATAATAATGATACATAAATTATTTTTTATTTTATAGTATCTTTTATTTATTTTTATTTTTCTCTTTTTATAATATTATAAACTTTATTATACTTATTATTTTCTCTCTTTTTTTACTCTCTTTCTAGATTGGATAATTTAATGTTGATTAGGTGGTAAAAGGGGGAAAATATTGTGAGTTCAATTTCATTCACTAACAAAAAAAATTAATAATTAATAATTATCAATAAAAAAAACATGTCTACAAAACATTTTTTTTTATTTTTTTTTCTTCATAAAAGATAAATACCACGAAAATGTTAAACACGAACAAGGACAAATTCGAGTGATATTTCGTTTTTCCTCATTTCCTGGTTATCCAATCATAATTTCACAAATAAGTGAAATAACTATTACTGGAGAATGTTGTTTTTCGTACAACGTTTTTCCCACTAGACAACAACTGTCTCTCACTTATAGTAAATAATTATATAATTAATTACTAAAAATTCGTTCTTTAATTGCTTAAAAAGATTTAATTGGATCCCTTGATTATTAAAATATTTAATCAAATCCTTTATTTATTTTTAAAAAATTGAATCAAGTCTTTTAATTATTAAAAAATTCAATCAAATCTTTTAATTATTTAAAACACTATAATTGAATTTAAGAAATCCCTTTGAAAAATTCTATATTTTATTATACAAAATGACTTAATTGTAATGTTTTAAATAATTAAAGAATCTTATATAACATAAAAATAAAATTAAAAGATCTAATTGAACTTTTAAATAATTAAGAGATTCAATTATTGTATTTTAAACAATTAAAAGATTTGATTGAAAGTTTTAATAATTAAGAGATCCAATTGAAGTTTTAATTATAATTAAGGAATTAATTATATAATTAAATCTAATTTGTTGAAAGCTATAAAACCACGAGAGATATTTACTAGAGAATAAGTAGGATTCGTAATTTTTAATTTTAATTTTTTAAACTAATAATAATAAGTATATTCATTTTCACATTAATTTTGAATACAAAACTGAATAAATCCATTTACGCTCGATATACTTGTTCCGACACTAAAATCATTAAAGTTTAAAGAGATTTAGCGTAAAATTAAAAGAATTTAGTCTAAAATTAATGTAATTTTTGTATCACTACTTTTTTAAATTCGTGATTTTAATTTTTTTTAATTGAGACATTTCGTTTTCACTTTTAAAAAAATTTAATTTTAGTTCCTTTTGTTAATTGTAGACTTAATTATGTAATTTTTAATTATTTAGTTAATAAATTAAACTTGTAAGTAATTAAATAATTATAAAAAAAATAATATTTATCATATAGATAATAAATAAATACACATTAATCAATATTTACATAATACATAAATTAATGTTTAAAATTGACTATAATAACTAAAATTATGAATTTTAAAAAATGGGAGACAAAATATTTCAATTAAAAAATTAAAGACTAAAATTATATTTTTTTAAAATGAAAGATAAAATATATCAATTTAAAAAATAGAAAAATTAATATCAAGGATTTAAGAAAATATGAGGAAAAGTTACTAGTTACAAACAATACTAGTTCTTTTCTTTATCATGTTGCTCCACAATGTATCTCTTCTCTTGTTATCAATGATATCATATAATTTAAGTTTATGTTAAAAAAAGTACTAGCAAGTTTCCATAATTTATTCAGATATATATAAAAATAAGGTAATATTTTATAAGAATAATTTAAAATATATAAAAAATAATTATCAAATAATAGTGAAATAATTGTCTTTAAAAATAAAAGAGAAAACAGGATGCGTTATCATTATAAAATCAATCTTTCTACATTAACATTCAATAAATAACCAAATCAAATAAATCGTTAAGAAATTATTTTAAATTAATAAAGTTTTTAAAAAGTTCACCAATCCCTTATTTTTTTGGGTCACTCTCTTGGGCTTCACTCTCCCATATCAAAATTTCAAACTCTTATATTTTTCAGTCACCCTCCTTCACCCCTCTCCTGTTTTAAAATCTCAACCTCCATTTTTTTCCAGCACTTATCTCGGTCTTATTCCTGAATCTCAAACCCTTGAATTTTATCATATGTTGTTTGATAGAATAGAAAATAGGAGAAAAGAAAAAAAAATATTTTCTTTTGTTTCATTAAAAAAAAGTAAAAGAAAAAGTAAAATTGACTAATAAAAATAAAAATTCAAATTTCTCATTCATTTTATTTTCTTTTCAATTCAAATTAATTTTTTTAATCTTATCCAACAAAACAGACCATAATGTCACCCTCCTGGAACGCACGTACTCCTCTGTCTCAGAAACCAAACCCTTTTTTTAATTTTTTTTTCCGGTTACCGTCTTTTGTTCCATGCATTTCCCCATTTTTTTTGTTCCATGCACTTCCCCATTTCATATCTCAAATTTAGGTCAAATTTATAAATATAGTGTAAAATATATAACTATTATCAAATAATAATCCAATCCCACTTTTTGTTTTTTTATAAAAAAAACAAACAGTATAGTACATATTGTTTGTCAAGACAAAGCATTTTATTTTATTATATAAGAATAAAATAACAAATAGCAAAATTTTTATTATATTCTTTCTACCTTAATAAAAAAATTGTTTCTTTTCAAATTTTATAATTTTTAACGAATTAGAGAAAATACAATATTTAAAAAAATGGGATAGAAAATATATTTCTATAACTCTCTATAATTAAATAATATAATAACGTGGAAGATAATATCATAATTAATATTTCATATCATAGTCTGTCTAGCTGTTTGTTTCTATAAAATAAAATAATAAATAAAGGAGGGAACGTGCAGCACGAGGTTGATTTAATAATATGAATATGCTAGGTAGTACAAGAGACACGAATCTCACGAGTCTAGGCAGCAATATGATAATAATAATAATATAATTGGCGTGATGGGTCCTTTCTTATACCTTGTCCTTTTTCAGTCTCATCGAGAACAGAAAATGGCTCCATTCACAATCTAACACGTTATAAGTTTATTAGTAGTTGCTGACCTACCTGTCCACGAACGCACATTCACTCTCACATCATTCTTCACCAATCACTGTGAGTTTTTTCTCTTTATCTCCATATTTTGATGGGTTGGACGCTCTTGTTGTACTCATGCATTAATTTGTAAAGATTCTGATGAATCGTTAATGTATGGATAGGGTCGCTGTATGGCCATTAGTTAATTAATTTGACGTCCAAAGAAATACTACCGCGTTGTATTGAATGGACGGCTATGCGAGTTACACATTGTTTTTCCATTTATTTGCTTTTATGTTTAATAATAGGGTGACTCTCATGATTAGCATTTTTTTATTTTTTTTACACGAGGCATCTATTTGGAGGTGATATGATAGTATGATAAAAGATACTTTTAATATATCATTAAACACATGATCAATTGACTCTGTTGTTTCAGTTTAGATATCTCATAGACAGTGGAGTCAGAAATTTTATTGAAAGAGGATGAACATAAAAAAAAATTATATCATAAATAAAAATACTTTGAAAACAATATAAATTTAATATAAAAAAAATTATTACAGAAATTAAAATTATTTCATGACTTGACTCTTATTCTACGTGTTTTCATATTGTTAAAATTATCTATAATTTAATCTGTGCTAAAACTTAAAACAATTTCTTTTTCAATGTATGTAATCAAAGAATCATTAAGAAATTGGTCTTCCATTCTATTTCGAAGTCTGGTCTTGATTATCTTTATAGCTGAGAAAGATCTTTTAGTAGTTAATGTAGAAACTGGAAGAGTGAGTACAAGTCTAATCACTTTATCAATAAGAGGGTAAATGATGGACTTTCTAGTTCTTGCTAGCCCTTGACATAATTCAGATGTAGTTGATAAATTAATCAAATCTGAATGTTTAGAAATGTCAAGCTCAAAATGTTGTAACTCCATCTTCAAATGCAATTTTTCCTGTTCTGTGAAATCTCTAGAATAAAATTTATCAACAAATTTGTAAATATCATCACTGTTAAATGACTTGTACTTGTTTCTTGGATCTAAAGTCATGCTCAAAGCAAGTAATTTAATAGTATTATCATTGAACCTGCTATTTAATTCTTGTAATTGATAATCAATTGTAGCACAAAAGATATTTACCTATAAAATTTTTCAATCGAAAAATCACCTTGTTCATTTCGAGCACGACCTCTCCTTCCAACATATTTTGCACTCATATCTGGAATGTAAATGTCATGTTTTATGCAAAATTCTTGAACACGAACCAAGAAAGCATCCCAACCTGTCTCTCTTAATTTCTGAAGTAACTCTTTTGTAGTTGAAACCAAATGTAAAGCATTTGAAATATCTTGAGACTTTCGTTGCAAAGCTTGACAAAGGACTTCAGTAATACTCATAATTTCCTTCATAAGGTGCAATATGATGACAAAATCAAAAGATGTCAATGATGAGTATGCATTATCTGCATCTTCACGATGTGATGTTGTCTTTCCTTCATTAGAAATATTTTCAAGAACTTCACATACGGCTTTAAACATTTTAAACAAATTGCATATTGAATTGTAATGAGAACTCTAACGAGTAGCTTCAGCTCGATGCAAAGTACTAATCTGATTAAGACCAACTCCTGATTTGAGTTCATCGATAGCAATCATTCTTGCAATTTCACTTGCTTGGGCAACCTTTAACTCATCATTATGTTTACAAGAAGAAGTAACAATATTAATTATGAAGTTTAATTTTTCAAAAAATTGATGAACATGTTTTACCTCATGAGATGCGGCAACCAAGGCAGGTTGAAGGCGATGAGCTAAGCAATGGACATAATAAGCATATAGACACTCAGCGCAAATTAAAGTCTGCAATCCATTCCATTCACCTCGCATATTGCTAGCTCCATCATAGCCTTGCCCTCGAATATTTTGAACATCAAGATTATGGTGACAAAGAGTGTTGGATATTCCATGTTTCAAAGTCTTAACACTTGTATCTTCCACATGTACAAGACCAAAAAGCCTTTCCCGTATAAAACCATTTTTATCTACGAATCTCAAAACAATAGCCATATGCTCTTTTCTAGATACATCACTAGCTTCATCAACAATAAGACAAAACTTGGCATTGGAAATTTCTTCCCGTATTATGTTCTTAACCTTTTCATATAAAACATGAAGAATTTCCTTTTGAATTTGAGGGGAATTATATGATGCATTTTGAGGAGCTTTTTCTAAAACAACTGCTACAACTTCTTGGTTATAGGAAGCTAAAAACTTTACCATCTCAAGAAAATTACCACGGTTAAGTGAATCTAAGCTTTCATCATGACCTCTAAAAGCACATCCTTGAAGAGCAAGCCATCTTGTCACATCCACAGAAACTTGTAGTCTCAAACGATTAGTTACAATCTCCTGAGAAGTAAGTTTTTCAACCAATATCTCAATATGTTGAGATTGGTTCATAAGATCACTACATGAACTCACAACATTTTTATGCATTGAGATAACATTTTTCCCAATATGGCGTAGAAAAGCACAATTTTCTCCTTCATTAACCTTTTTCCAATTTCTAAATCCCTCAACAACAAATGTATTAAGTCCAAAACGACCACTGCCACATGGTTTACTAAATAAATAACAAGGCAAACAAAATGCAGCATCTTTGCTTGGAGAATACTCTAACCAAGATGGAAACAAATCAAACCAAGAAGAGCAAAAATGACGTCGATTCTTCTCTGGCCCAGAAAAAGGATAATTTTGAAGCTTGCACTAAAATTGACCAAATTTAAGATAAGTACGACGAATTTCATCTTATTGATTTATAGGATATTTCCATATTGGGATCTCTTTCCAATAAAGCAATATCAACTTCTTTAACTACCTCTTTATTTTCAATTCTATGAGACTTTGAAGAAGGAGTCTCAGTATTCAACAATTCAACATTAGGAGTAGACAATGACAAAGACTCACTATTTTTTCTCTTAAAATAAGCATCAATGGTAGTAGCACCCTTTCCCATAATTTTTCTGCGTGGCAATCACAAACAATATCAAATATCAATGACAATCGTGTAAAGTAAATCACTGTTACATTTTGAATGAGATGCACACAACACATTGCACAACATTAACAACAGAAACAGTAGTTTATGTTTTTTATTTCGTTTCAGATTTAACAAAAACGGGTTCAGCCCAACATGGTAGGGGGTACATGTGTAAAAATAAGGGGCGCAAATAGTAGTGTATTTTATTTTAGAAGAATAACAACAAGAAGAAGAAAGAGAAAAATAGGGAAAAAGAAAGGAATGAGGGGATACCTGAAAGTATTCTTTTTCACTGGTTTATCAAATGAAACAACTTTTTTGACTCCTTCTATTATCTTGGGATTTGTGTTTCTTTTATGTTCAGACCTCTCCATTTTATAGTGTTCTTTCTCCCTCTTCCTCTTTATTCTTTTCTTTTTTATTATTATTTTTTTTTCGTTTTATCATCTTTATTTCCTTTTTTTTCTTTTTCTGTTATCTCTCTTTCCCATTTTATTTTTATTACTTTTTTTTCCTTTTTATTGTTTTCATATTTTTTTTCTTTTTCTTTTCTTTGTTTTACTACATTTTCTTTATATTTATTTCTTTCCCTTTTTATCTTTTTTTAATATTTTTTCTTTCCTCTTTTTTTTTCTTTCATTTTCATTTTTTTATTAATTTTTTTAGGGGAAACGGTGGCCCACCCTAATCCCCCTAGTTCCACCACTGTTCATAGATAATACATGTGATATTGAAAAGAAAAGAAAATACCTCCAGCTATTACGTACGCTGGTAACTACTTAAAATCGGATATAATATGTAGTAGCCAAGCCATGATTTGCATGCACGCGAAACCAGATGGTCCTTGGACGTAGACTTGTGAGCGAGAAGATAGGTTAGGATTGGGACATAGATGAATAAATCTTTACTGAGGGATAAACTAAAAACGAGGGTGGAAATAAGATATTAATTGGATGTGTTTGTATTCATGTTTGTTTGCTCAGTTGAAAGTGAATTCTTTATAAGAGTATCTGTGTGGTATGGTGTATGAAAAGAAGGGACAAATTTGGAAATAGAGCAAATTTTAACATGTTAAAATAAATTAATAATTTACAGTAAAGGTGTTAAGTTATAATTGATTCGGTGGATTATTCGGCCTCTTATTAAACAATCTTATAATTAGCTGATCTACGACAAGATTATTCAAGTCCAGTTTATTGCTGGCCATTATAATACAAGATAAAAGAAATATTTTAGTACACTATTTAATATATGCTTCGAAATTAAAAAAAAAAAAAAGAGAGAGAAATTGTGGATAGCATCCACTAACCAAAAATCTACTTTTATTTTTTACTTTTTTATAGTAGGTGTCTAAATTAAAGTTAGGAGAAACTAACAGTATTTTTACTTTAGAAGTAATGATTTTTTTTCTTTATTTGATGCATTGAAATTCATAAAAAACATTTTCCAAATTTTAATCCAAACATAATATTATTCTCTATTTTTTTATCTTTCCCTGCACGATGGTTTCACCTTATTTTCTGAAATAAATTACAAGTTGTTGTTTAGAAGGCATACAGATATATTTTTTAAAAATAAAATGTGGATACCACGTGAGAAGATATTTAAGAAAAATAATAATAATAAAAGATGACACCTCGTTATAAACTCTACTGATTATTTTATTTTAAAAAGCATCAAATTATTTTAATAAACAAAACTCTTCCGATAGAATGCAATAATTAAAGATAAATTATTTTTTTTCATAAAAATAAAAATAGTATTAAAAAATTTATAATAGCTTATGTATCAATCAACTTAGACTCCTTCATAGACTTCTGTTTAAAATAGAGCAATATTTTTTTTATCTATTCTCTTATTTTTCTATAATATCATAAATAAAAATATTTTTAATTATGATAAATATAAAAATTAAAATTAATTTATAAAAAATGTAACGGATCATAACGAAACGACCCCGACTCGTGTGTCCGATACTAGTTCAATAATTCAATAATAGTAGTATACTTTGGAGGTAGAGACATTCAGTGACGGTGAGCCACGTAAATTAATGTGACCCGAAACCCTGTCCTTTGTCTTTGTTGCGGAGGATCGATCGTCACATGCTGTCTATATTTTATATTTATTTCCTACTGTGCCGGAAAAGACAAAGTGCTAAACGCCACGTTACAGCCTCGGTTCCACAATAATGGCATAAAGAACTAAAAAAAGTTACTTAAGTTTTTTTTTTTTTTGTTCATATTACTGTCAGTTTATTAATTTTTACTAGTGAAATGATTTAAATCTATAATTTATTCCTCCTTTTTTCTTTTTTCAATCATAAAGTAAATCTTATAATTCAAATTAAATTAAATTACCTTTTTTAATTTAGTTTAAACTAGTTATTTATTTTTTAACTTGTTTTCGTATTATTTTAAAATTACTTTTCATTTAACAATTAAAATAAATTAGCACAATAAAATTTAATACCCACTTGAGTTCTAATAAATTATTAAACAATTTTTTTAAATATAAGTAATAAAATAAAAAATATCACACCCAATAATAATGATATATCATCAATATTATTTATAACTTTTGGTTATAAACAAAAAATAGGTTCTATATGAGGATATAACATAAATGTTCAATTATGGTTTAACTAATTATTAAATATGTAATAAGAGTTATTTTTTTTTATTTTCATAAATATAGAACTGTTCAATTTTTGTTCTTAAGAAAAAAATTGTTTTCCTATAATCTCTCACATATAAAAATAGAGATCGCGTTTGATATATTTTTATAAATGAAATTTTAAAAGAAGACTATTTTTTAGACAGTAAAACTGAATATTATACTAAAATATATTTTTTCTTTTAACAAAATATTTAATCTTTAGAAAATTACAAAAGTTCAAAGCAAAAATAAATAAATAAACAAACAAATAAATAAATTGTGTTTACAAAATGGATGTGCCTGTATCTTTGTTTTGTTTTATATTTATTAGCCAAACCAATCATTTACTTTGTTAAATACTCTGAATTCCATAAATTAGTTTTAAAATATGTTTCGATTGATTCCACCTTAGAACCTTAGCTTTTGTTTTTCTTTCTCCTTGTTACAAAAAAAAAAACATAACATATATAATGAATGGAAAATAATAAGGCTAAATTATAATTTTTTAGTCTCTATTTTTTTAAAAATTCACAATTTTGGTCTAATTATTAATTTTAATATGAATTATTTTCAATTGTTAAATATTAATGTTTACCTCTTTACAATAGTCATACATCATTAGTCAATTATTAAGTAAAATGGTAGGTATATGTAAAATTGAGGATAAAATCAAAATTGTTAATATTAAAAAATTTGAGGACTAAAAAATTATAGGAAAATCAAAATTATATTTCAAAAATTAAAACGACAAAAAATTATAAATCAAATCCTTTTCATATATGATGAAATTTCCAATAGGCTTAGGATTGCTTTTAGACATTTATCTATCTCTAGCTTCTCAAAACAACCTACATTTATCTGTCATATTTTATAACACGATTTTCTTTATATGAAAAGCACAATTTATTCATATCCATAATATTTTAAAAATTTATTCATTTCTGTAAAAAAAATTTTAAAAAATTACCCATTTATGTAAAAAAGCCCCAATCAATACATAGTACTTTGTTCAACGTAGCCATGCAACCACATAAGAATATGTTTGAATTTTGGTAAAAGTATTTCAAAAGTCTGTTTGAAAATAAAATTAATTTTTAGGTCATGTTTGATTATTCTTTAAAATACTTTTACAGATTCAGTTTATATACTTAAGTTTGAGCTACCCGCTTCGTCGGATAAAAAATTCATCTAAACTCGCGTTATTATCTGTTAGCTAGGTACCCATTTATAAAAATTACTCACGTATATTAAAAAACTTGTTACGTAGTAAATTTGATAAAAAAAAATTGACGTTTGAATAATATTAATGTTCATTTGAAAATTACATGTGATATGAGTTTATGAGTTTTTTTTTATTTGTAGAAGCCAAAGATAATACCAAATAATTTACAATACTAATACTAATGCATCTCGTGTAAGATAAATAAATCTATAAAAATGAATTTATATGAGTTTAGAATATTGACATAACACTTTTTGAAGACATGATATAAAAGATGAGAATGATTTATGATATGTAGAAACCTAAAAGCTAATTCTTCCTTTGCTGATCACACTCTCCTTATACTTAAGTTTGACCGATCTTTAGATCAACAATATCTCCAATATCATATGCATCCTCACTAAGATAAACTTGAAAGTCATCACAATAACAAGTCTTCTCTCTATAGTTGACCTCATTAAAGGAACTTGTGGAATCTGCTTAACTGGTTTGTGCATTCTCATCCACAGTAGGAGGATCAAGCTTATCTTAAAGGATTGTTTTCAAGGCTTCTCCCCACAAAAATTCTAGCAAGTTATCTATTTATCATATCTTGAAGTGTTCTGTTATACCTTTTGGCTACAACATTTTGTGCAAGAGTCCTAGGCGTGGTATTTGTGGAACTATTCCACAATCATGCAAGTATTAGACGAATGATCCCATATGTTGCCTTGTTGCACCATATTTATCATAATACTTTCCACCACGGTGAAACCTTACAATTTTGATGACTTTTCCCAACTCCTTTTCAACTTCGATTTTGAAAATTGTGAACTTTTAAGTGCTTTAAAATTTTCTTTAATCAAGTAAAGATAGCCATATCAGAAAAATCATCAAAGAATGTAATGAAAAATTTGTTACCACAGATTGTAGAATTTAAGAGTCCACCAATGTATGTATGAATGATCTTTAAAAGATCTAAACTTCTAGTTGCACCTTTTTTTTTGTTATAGTAAATTTTTCCCTTATACAATCCACATAAGTACCCAAATCATCAAAACCCAATGAAGCTAGAATATATGTCTTTGTTAATCTCTCAACCCTTTTCCTAGAAATATGACCTAAGCGCTTGTACCACATAAATGATTTTTCTATCAATTCAAATCCATAAGTTAAAACTAGGTTGAAGTCTCTCACTTTCTCAAGGCAAATTTCAAGATCATTTTCTATCCTTAACTTGCTTTCCCTCAAACTCAGTTCCCTTAAATTTCTGAACCCCTCTTGATTTATGCTTGTTCTCTAGCCAAGCTTGAATTTCCACAATCATATTTCTTATGCCCCTTCTCCCTACACCAGAAACACCAAATACCTTTCTTAAAGATAGATGGCCTAGGACCTCCTATATTGTGGTGCTAACCCTTACCTGATTTCCCCAAACCTCGATATCTATGAGAATCATTAGATGCACTTTTTATATTTTTCCAGTGTCCCTTGCCAAAAGTGGGTTTTCCATGGACTAGTAACATGACTATGCCACTTTTTTCTTTCTTGAGTTTCACTTCATCGACAACACACTTGGTAATAAGGTCATTCACAGTCTATTTCTCACCAATGATATTGTGAGTAGTTTTAATTTGTGTGAAATTAATGGGTATGCTATTTAAGACATGTTTAACTATAAATTTGAATGTGAACCATCTTCATAATGAATTCCCTTACACCCCTAACATTATCATATCTTATGTTTGTTAGTTGCTTAATTAGACATCTAGATTCAGAGTTATCAGATACTTGGCACCTCGTTCCTAGAGAATCGAGGAACTCCTTAACTATTGCTTTCTCTAGTAAATCACTCAGAAGATGTTTAGAGACAATCTTCTTGATAACAATCAAATTCAACCTATTAGACCTTTCTCACTTACCCAAAAGTTTCTTTTATTCAGATTTGCTCTTCGAATTGATCACAGACTTATCCTCACGTAAGGCAAAATCAAGATCAGAAAATTCCAAAGAGAATTCCATATCTTACTTCCAATTGCGGTAGTTTGATCCATTCAAGATTTAAATGGAAGCAAAACAGTTGTTCACAGAAAATTTCACTATGTAGTGAAAACAATAATGCATTAGGACATATTACATGACAAGATATAACTAAAAAAGGAAACAAGCTATCAATGTGAGGCAAATATAATAGTACATTCCCCTTTGGGCATAATGTACAAACCAAGGTTACAACCTAGGTCAATACCTCAGATGAGTTAATCCACGAGCATACACAAAATTAAGTGTCCCATTTGGGTAGACAAATCCCTCAACTCGGTGCATTCCCCAATAACTCCATTCATTCTTAACTCTCAATCCAAACATACAACAACCCCTCTGGGTAGACAATTGTATGAAAAATTACAAAAAAAATTATGAATAAATATAAGTGGTTCCACTTTGGCGATAACGACTTATACTAACCCATAAAAATTCCCGTACAAGAATCAATTTTCTCTTGCTCAAAACCATGATCAGGTCAACAAACAAATGCATCAAAATAATATCCTTACCAGTCATAAATCAATTAAAGAACATTTTTCACATGTTTTGAACTCAAACGGTAATAACCATAAATTAAGGCATTCTAGCATTTAAAATTTAACTAGACAAATATCAACAATATTCATAGTAGCGGAAATTAATAAGATGTAGAAGATATATATTTTAATTATTAACACATGTTCATACTTAGAAAAGAAAATAAAAATTAACACATTCAAGTAACATGAATAGGTTTGGTTTAGTGAGTATATCATAGATTTGAATTCATAGGTGTTAACCATAAATTCGTTATTAGTAATTTCCAATAAATCATGTTGGAACCCCACATGCATCATGATACAAATTGCACACAACAGGGCCAACACTAAAAAAAACTCAATGTGCACTCAATAACCAATAGAATAAATAGTATTTATTAATGTACAACAATTAGCTTGAATTAAAAAAGAAAAAAAATAACTTAATACCATTGTGTTTAAAAATGCACAAAATAACAAATCCTTTTTTTATCCGTACAAAATAACAAATCTAGTTGATTATACTAATATAAAAAAATGCATACATAATATAATATTATATTATTTGGAACAATTATGTTAAAAAAAAATTCAGATTCCTCAATTGTAATTACCAATGAATGAAATTGACTGTGATCATATAACGAATATGAATGTCCAATAATAATCGAAACCTAAAGAATGTAATAAATAGCGATAAAGTTCTAAATCATATAAAAGTTGGTTCTAATATCAAATGTAAGATAAATAAATCTACAAAAAATGAATTTATATGAGTTTAGAACATTGACATAAGACTTATTTGTTTAAGATATGATAAAAAAATATGAGAATGATTTGTACGTAGTGCAACTTATAAAAACCTAAAAGCTAAGTTTTCTTTTGCCTCATGACACTCTCCTTATATTATTTTAAGTGAGACAAACCTTATAGAGCAATTGATAACGTGATAACAAAAAAAGACTTAATCTTACTATTTATTAATCTTAGACACCTTCTATTATGGGTCTAATGGTTAGGCCTATACTGATCTTTTACACTAATAAAAATTAGGTGTCTAAAGCTCATAAACAATTAATCACATTATTAATAGATTTAAATATCATCATATGAATCATATATAATATTAATATATTTTTGGCAAAATAAAATATTACAATTAATTAATTGTAGTTCACAGCATCTTATTTAACCAATTAATAAGGTAAAATCTGTTGGTCGAAATATGAGTTTGAATGACGGTTCACTTGAAGACATATTCTAAAATTATCAAAAGATGAGTAATAATACTCCATTTAAGAATATTAATATTGTTCAATTTGTTTATTCCTCCTCGTTTAGCATCCTTGCTACGAGACTACGACCGCGACGGTTTAAAGGTTATTTTAATGCGAAAATAATAAAAATTAATTAGCATATTTATTTTATAACCACCGGGATTACATCTTGCAAGTTGCACCCCGAGTCAGTAAGTAGGTCATCAGAAAAAAAAAAGTGATCCGTTGGAATATTTAAATATTTTTATCGTTGGATGTTGTTATCTATAAATGGGGGGCAACCCATGTTTGTGTTACTCACAAGGCAATCAATCAATCAATCTTCTGAGTGTGTTTGGTTGAAAGTTAAGAAGAAGAAGTAGCAAAGATGTTTCCTTTCGGGCACAAGGGTCAAAAGATAAAGGGCACTTTGGTGGTTATGCAGAAGAATGTGTTGGATATCAACAGCATCACCAGTCCTAAAGGGATCTTTGACCAAGGCTTAGGCTTCCTAGGCAGTGCAGTCGATGCAATTACTTTTGCAGCCACCTCCATCTCCATCCAGTTGATTAGTGCTACCCAGGCTGATGGTAATTCACTTCACTTCTTTCACCACATCATGCATACTATCTCAATTTTCTTTCAACTCTTCTTCTAGCTAGATCGATATTAGTGAATTACTTCACTTTTTCTTCTTTCTCTAAAGTCTAAACTTTTTATTTCATTTCTCCCTTCTATACTTCCATTCAAGCACTTGCAAGGAAAGACGATTTAATTTATCGCCCGATAGAACTTCTGTTCAATACTTCATTTACTATTTTTTAATCAGAATTGAAGTTTAGTCTTAAAAATCTGTGTAATAAAGGTCTTCATAAAAGTATTTCACGGATTACCCAAGTGAAATTTCAATTTTATTGAAAAACAGAAAAAACAGCTTCTATGATACTGCACATAAGTTTTCAACTTTGATTGAATCATTTTTAAAACCACGTCAATTATGGCTTAAGATAAAATACTTTTTAAGAAATTACAATCTTTGTTTGGTGTACAAGAGACTATAATTTAAACTCTACTTTTCCAAAGGCAGTATATATAAATGGTTTTTTACAACTTTGTTCTTTGAAATAAGAATATGTATGACTTATTACATTTAATAAAATTGAAGGTTTTTTTTATTTAAAAAATTTAACAACGGCCAATTGAAAAGTGGTCGTTCCCCTCCATTTATTATGAAGCTCGAGTTCATAGTCGTCAAATCTTTATTGATATTTTGTCCCCGTGAATTATGGATCATCTTCTCGAACTGAAAATCAATCGTATTTTCTACAACGGTCGCTGTGAAATTTAAAAATTAGTCTTATATTACATCAAAAAAGTTGGTGTTAAAATTAATGTTTCAATTAAAACCCCAAGTCCACGGATACACGGTCATGGAAATATTTTGGTTTAATAATTAGTTTTAAGCTAGAAGCTTGAATATGCAGTTACCTTTTACACCAAAAACATATACAGTTACCTTAAATGTTTGTGAAGAAAACTTTATATACAACTTATAATATTGACGATTCGTTTTAAACCATATGTAACGTATCGATCCAATTTAAAACAATTTGAATTGCATCAATTTTCTATTTCAATCTTCATTTTGTTTCTGGATAAAAAAAATCCTCATTTTGTTTTTCTTAAAAATATTAAATAAATGATAAGATATATAATAAACATAAGAATAAATAATTTAATTATAAAATATTTCACATATATATAAAAATAAAGTCATTATATAACTATTAGTTCTATAAATATAAAATTATATATTATTAAAAATAAATTTATATAATCTGATAATCATATTTAGGGCATTGATACTTGATAACCTTTGATAAAAGAATTAATAAATAAATTTTTTTATTGGCATAATCTATTAGAAATCATGAGAGATTTATACAATATATAATCAATTAAATATATTGTATAAATAAGTATAAATTATTTGATAATTTATTAAAAATAAGAAATAAAAATATAAGCATGAATGATATACGATAAAAATGTATATATAAGTTTTTTTCCGATTAACATTGAGTCTAGTTCTATTGGTTGGACATATTATGTGAGTGTTATAAACTCTCAGTTTTATCTTATTCTTAGGTAAAGGAGAAAACTGGATTGAGCAGGGTCAAACCCTATCTAAGCCTTGATCTTACCTATTTTATATTTTTATAAAGCATGTTATCTATTATGAGCCTATTTTTAATTCATTTAAAGGTCTGCTTCATATTAAGAAGTATAAAAAAATAATTATTTTTTAACAAAATCAAAGATTTTTATAAAAAATAATAAGACAATTTTAAATCAAAAGATATGAAGAAAATTTACTTATAACCATTATGTGTAACATGCTATCAAAATCTTTTAAGTCTCACAATAAAAATTCCTTATTCCTATATATTACCCATCTATGTTCATACGAGGTAACATTTTTCAAATATTAATTAAAATGATTAAAATCGTGATACTTCTAAAATAACTTTGTAATTTAAATAAAATAATTATAATATTGAATATCATATTAATAATAGTATTTTTATTAAAAATATTGTTACTAAATAGATCAGTAAGCCAAACTTAATAGATTTTCTTAAGATCCATGATTTAATTTTTTTGATTAAACAAACTTTTTTATTAAATCAGTTGAGTCAAGTCAAATTTTAAATGAGTTGAGTCATAGGTCTCTGATGAGTGACCCAATCCACTTCCACCCCAGTCAAATATTGTAGATAAAAAAAAGTTTTGTTTGGACTAAATTGACTGGTCGTCCATTTGTTTTTTTTTAAATGTTTTTTGAAATATGATTCAATCCAATATAATTTTTTTTCAATTTTCAGTTTTTTCAATTTTCAATTTTTTGGATATTGTTTTTACGACTTTTATTGGTTTTGATGGTTTATGAACACCTAGGTAAGTTTCAGTTGAGATTAAATTAAATTGTGTGAAATTTGGTAGGTGGAAAAGGAAAAGTTGGAAAGGCTACAAATTTAAGAGGAAAGATAACATTACCAACCTTGGGAGCTAAGGAACAAGCATATGATGCTCAATTTGAATGGGACAGTGACTTTGGAATTCCCGGTGCATTTTATATTAAGAACTACATGCAAAATGAGTTCTACCTCAAGTCTCTAATTCTCGAAGACATTCCAAACCATGGAACCATTCACTTCATATGCAACTCCTGGGTTTACAATTCCAAAAACTACAAGACTGATCGCATTTTCTTTGCCAACAATGTAAGCTACATATATTGTCAACATTTTTGTCACAGTACTACATGATGCGTTCGGTGTTTAATATTTATTGTTGTTGAATTTTACAACATAACATGGATGATGAAAAAGTTGTTATACATATAAATTACAATTATGCAGACATATCTTCCAAGCGAGACACCAGCTCCACTTTTGAAGTACAGAGAAGAAGAATTGAAGAATGTAAGAGGGGATGGAACTGGAGAGCGCAAGGAATGGGATAGGATCTATGATTATGATGTCTACAATGACTTGGGCAACCCGGATAGCGGTGAAAAATATGCACGCCCCGTTCTTGGAGGTTCAGCCTTACCTTACCCTCGCAGAGGAAGAACCGGAAGAGGAAAAACTAGAAAAGGTTACTTACTACTTTATTATACTTTTGGTGTTTTTGTTTTAGCATAACTGAATTGGTCAAGTGTGTTCCTTAGAATAGTTACTTACTCTGCTGTAAGATCTTTGAGGTGTTGTTGTTTGTAGAAGCTAACATATATTATGGGCCTTCATCTTAATTAACAGATCCCAACAGTGAGAAGCCTAGCGATTTTGTTTACCTTCCAAGAGATGAAGCATTTGGTCACTTGAAGTCATCAGATTTTCTCGTTTATGGAATCAAATCTGTAGCTCAAGACGTCTTGCCTGTGTTGACTGATGCGTTTGATGGAAATATTTTGAGCCTCGAGTTTGATAACTTTGCTGAAGTACGCAAACTCTATGAGGGTGGAGTTACACTACCTACAAACTTTCTTAGCAAGATCGCCCCTATACCAGTGATCAAGGAAATTTTTCGAACTGATGGCGAACAATTCCTCAAGTATCCACCACCTAAAGTGATGCAGGGTATGCTACATATTTTGAATTAATATGTAGAATATTATCAATATACTCCTGTTTTTATTCAACATATTTAATCACGTGGATGAATTTTTAACTGTCTTTATTTGGTGCAGTGGATAAGTCTGCATGGATGACTGATGAAGAATTTGCTAGAGAAACGATTGCTGGTGTAAATCCAAACGTCATTAAAATTCTTGAGGTAACAAACTACATGCAACCAAAAGCTTGGATGCATCACTTTGATTCTTAAATTTGAGATCGCCAACTTATTGTCATTGTGTGCTAAATTTATTCCAGGAGTTCCCACCACGTAGCAAGCTAGATACTCAAGCCTACGGTGATCATACCTGTATAATAACAAAACAACATTTGGAACCTAACTTGGGCGGACTCACTGTTGAGCAGGTAATAATATGAGTATTTAGTTTCACATTAAAGTTATTTCACTATAATGTTTCTATTATTGCTCTGTAACAATTTTTTATTTTATTTTTTTATAATTATTCCGATGAACATAAATTAATTAATTAATTATACTTGGTTGAGCAGGCTATCCAGAGCAAGAAGCTGTTCATTTTAGATCACCATGACTATCTCATTCCATATTTGAGGAAAATAAATGCAACTACCACAAAGACTTATGCTACAAGAACCATATTTTTCTTGAAAAGTGATGGAACTTTGACGCCATTGGCCATTGAGTTAAGTAAGCCGCATCCTCAGGGTGAAGAATATGGTCCTGTTAGCGAAGTCTACGTGCCTTCGAGCGAAGGAGTTGAAGCTTATATTTGGTTATTGGCAAAGGCTTATGTTGTTGTAAATGATTCGTGCTACCATCAGCTCGTTAGCCATTGGTATGATATTGTCAATTGACAATGAGATCCATGAAATTAAGTTTGTTAAATGTTTTTATGAATAAATGATTAACATATTAACTCACGTGGATGACAGGCTAAACACTCATGCGGTTGTTGAGCCATTCGTCATAGCAACAAATAGGCATCTGAGTGTGGTTCACCCTATTTACAAACTTTTGTTTCCTCACTATCGTGACACCATGAATATTAATTCACTTGCCCGCAAATCCTTGGTCAATGCAGACGGTATTATAGAGAAAACATTCTTGTGGGGTAGGTACGCTTTGGAAATGTCTGCTGTTGTTTACAAGGACTGGGTTTTCACTGATCAAGCATTGCCCAATGATCTTGTCAAGAGGTAAGTAATCTTGTTAAGTTTATTAACAAATTAGTAATATATGTTGCTTAAAAAATAAAGAATCTAAAGCCATTTAAGTCGTCAACGACAAAAGAAACAAAGGCTTCAAGCTTGATATAACTCTTGTGCTAATCAATGTTATTTGGGTGCTTTTAATTCAGAGGAGTTGCCGTTAAGGATCCATCTGCTCCCCATGGAGTTCGGCTTTTGATTGAGGACTACCCTTATGCTTCTGATGGGCTAGAGATATGGGATGCCATCAAGTCCTGGGTGCAAGAATATGTCTCATTCTACTACAAGTCAGATGCAGCAATTCAGCAAGACCCCGAGCTCCAAGCTTGGTGGAAAGAACTTGTCCAAGTGGGTCATGGTGATTTGAAAGATAAGCCATGGTGGCAAAAGATGCAAACACGTGAAGAGTTGATTGAAGCCTCGGCCACCCTCATATGGATCGCTTCAGCCCTTCATGCAGCTGTTAACTTTGGACAGTATCCATATGGAGGTTTAATCTTGAACAGGCCAACCATTAGCAGGAGATTCATGCCTGAGAAAGGGTCTGCTGAGTATGCTGCTTTGGCTAAGAACCCTGAGAAGGAGTTTTTGAAGACTATTACTGGCAAGAAGGAGACCCTCATTGACCTTACAATTATAGAAATCCTATCAAGGCACACATCTGATGAGTTCTACCTTGGGGAGAGAGATGGTGGTGACTTCTGGACTTCTGATGCTGGTCCACTAGAGGCCTTCAAGAGGTTTGGAAAGAAGCTTCAAGAGATTGAACATAAGCTTATACAGAAGAACAAAGATGAGACATTGAGAAACCGCACTGGGCCAGCTAAAATGCCTTACACTCTGCTCTATCCTTCTAGTGAGGAGGGATTGACTTTCAGAGGAATTCCCAACAGTATCTCTATCTAAGGGCTCTCTCATTATGGTTGCTGAACCACTCTGCCTGTTTTTCAATAAAGTGAAATAGGAGGAATATGATTCATCTACCTATGTATGGTCAAGATATGTATTTGGGGTGGTTGAATGTTCTTGTGTTTGCTGTTAAGTGTTAATGAAGAAATTCTGTTTGTATAACAAAAGAGAAAACAATAAAGGCAATCACGCATGTTTCAACAATGATAGCTAGCATGACAAAGTGCAAACTAGAATAAATTATCATCTTATCTAAACGATTTGTATTACAGCATGGGTTGTCATTAAAATTTCATTGCCCTTGTATCCATATTTTGCATTGCTTCAATGCGACCACTTCCTCACCTTAGTATTTATTTCAAAAATCCATTTGCAATCCATTTCAAAAATCACATTCTGCAGTCCCATTTCCCTGATCCAGTGCATGGATTGCAGCAAACCAAGCGCCTCACCTTCGTTGACTTGCAGCACTGAATTTATCATCACAAGGTAGGAGGAAAAGGTGATAAAATTAACAAGATGGATTTAAGAATTAATAGGCAGTACAAGATACAAAGCAACAAGCATTCAACGAGAAGAGAAAGAACCAGAAACAAGTTAGCAAAAATTATGAAACAAAAAAATACAAAACTATGATTAAAAGAAACTTAAAAACTGCATGAGCAAAAGCACGTTATGTTTATTCAGAGCAAAGAAATTTATGAGAATGTGTAAAATATTTGTGGCAGCCAAACAAATAATTTCATATTAACACCTATGCAAATTAAGAAGGTATTGATTGCCATGGAATTCAAAAGAGAACCACATAAAATTATCATGCAATAATTTTTACGGCAAGCGGCAGCATTAATAGATATTAGTTAATTAGCAAAGGAAAGAGAGGCCAGAATCCTTCTCTTAACAAATGACTAAAGATCGGAAGCCAAGCGTAACAAGTAAATTTCATTGAAGGAACCCAACAAAGGATTTCTTCTTATATGTTAGAGGGTCATCACCTCTGGGTAAAACTCACTTGTGCCAGAGGTTCAAAAAAGTTTCCATTTAAGAACTTGATGCACCAAAACCACATTTCCCCAACAGTCATATTCTTCGACAAACCAACCCATTCATTTAATTTTAAAAAAACATACAAATTATTTTGAAATTCAAGTGCGACATAGAGGTAGTTTATTATTGTCAAAAGATGGGAAGCTCCACAAACATAAAAAAAAGTCCTAAAAACTTAAATCCTAAAGTTCCTATGTGATTATTCATACTTCAACTTAAACTTAAGGTAAAACAAGGCTCAACGTATAAAAAATGTTAGATAAGCACCTCAAATCATATGTGAAACTAAGATCTATTTAGTGATGATCAAAAGACTCAAATCAAACCAATTACAGGTAACAGGTTTAAAAAGTTTTACCTAACAGAATGAGGAGCGGAGCACCTACAATGCCCAATACCTTCGCCTGAGGCTGTCGCTGAACCTGAACCACCTTCACCCGTTTTGATGACCTAGCAAAAGACACATCAATCAAACTCTTGAAATATACAAGATGAAAACAGTTTTATCCAAAAGTATTAATAAATAAGAGGTCTTGAATTCTTCTTGCCTCGCTTGATCGCTACTCAGCCCGGGCCTCATACCTTAGGCCAATTTAATCACATAGAGGTCTTCACAAGGTCAGCATTGTTACCTCTCTGACGATGACCAAGTATTGTTTCTCGCTCGAGTTGAACTCTTTCTTGCACAAGAACGTCATAGCATAACTTTCAACGGGATCGTTCGATGACTCTGCAATTAGGTTTAAGGAGAATTCTTTTCAATTGTTGTTTGTTGAACATTGTGTTACATTTTTTATATCTCTCCCAAATTCATTGGAAACACTGAAGCGAAAAACATCCCCGGGGCACGTCCTCCTGGATATTCGTTCCATTTAATTTTATATAAAAGTAAGTATGAGATTATAATCAATTTTTTAATTATGGGTATTTTAAATAACTTAATTTTATTTAAAAAACAATTATAGTTATAATTTAAAATTATAAATAGTTTTATAGAAATGATTATTTTAAATAACTTATTTTTTTATTCATCCATATGTATGATTATGTAATTGGTTTTAAATATAACTTGTTACATAATTGATTATTTAACTAGTTTAATCATCACTAGTTATATGTCTATATTTTAAATTTTACCTATAATTATAATTATAATATCCATTATAATCTAGTTATTTTTAGATATGGTTATAATTACATAAATACCTAAATCATGAGCATCCTATATGTTATAAGGTACATTAAATATTTTTATTTTATTTCAAATGATTTTTTACATGTCATTAATTATGCATGTTATTGTTAATGATAATTTTTAGAATAATATTAACTATAAATGTTATTATTACTTTAATTCATGAATATAAATAAATTTGTAACAAAAATTTCAAAACAAACAATATTTCAATAATTATGAAAGGGTAATTGTTTTGGTTGACTAGGGCACCAAAAATCTTAACATCGACCTGGGCACATGCATACCTTCTTCATGCTGCAGTTCTTCAGTTCTTCTTCCTGTCGTATGTTTTTAGTTACTTTTACTTGGTATAGTTTATCATAACATTTCTATATATCCTTCACGTGCTTAAATTTCATATAATTTATTTTTGACTTAACTATATTTTTAATCTTTGTAATTTAATTTTTTTTGTTTTTATCTTTACAAAATTATTTTTTAATTTTTATTCTTATAAATTATATTTGTTTTATTTTTAGTCTTTAAAATATTTTAGATAACATTATTCAAAGAGTTATATAAATATCTTAAGAACTAAAAATAAAATAAACATAATTTATAAGAAATAAAATTAAATTACAAGAACGAAAAATAAGAAAATATTAAATTATATGGACTAAAAATATATTTAATTTTTTTTAATATTCTTATATTTTTTTTACTACTTTTACTTTTTCTATAACAATAACATAACATTAACTATTTTATTCTGCTAGTATCACTTTCATGATAAAAATTTTCTGCTCAACCAATTTGTCATTCTTTTACCTGCCTATCAATTATAATGCGTCAGTGTTTATGATTTATACTATTGAATAATATTTTCTAATATTCACTTTATATGCATAGTAATCTATACTTATATTTATAAACACACATATATGTTAATATGCATAGCAGTGAGAAAAATATATTATTATTTATATTAAGTGAATAATATTTTATTTAAATGCATGTATGTTTGTGAAATTAAATACAATTGTTTTTATAATCATAAATTAAAAGTTTGTTAATTAGTTAATATCACAAAAATACTACTTTAACTCTCTTTTTAATAATTTGAAAATTAATAATTCTGTTGATTAATATTATTTATATGATAATTTTGAAAAAGTTTACATAGTGTATAGTAAATGTATTTTGTGGACTTATAAAATCCATTCAGTTTTGATTTTTGATCTTTGCTGATTAGCAGCTTACGGATGATAGAGATGGGACTTTGCTTCCCAAGAGCGTAGTAGTTTGTGTCCATTTGTTGGTATTTTGTTTCTTTTATCTCTTGTAACAAAACAAAAAAAGAGATTTTAGATGGGACTTTGCTTCCAAGAGAGTATAGTTTGTGTCCTTTTTCTGTCCATTTGTTGGTAAAAAAAAAATTATGGATTATATTTGAACATTGGGTTGTCAAGTTGTCTTAGCTTCTGTCCAACTCATTATTTATTTCTATTCCAAGTTAGATTGCTAATGTTAGTGCACAAAGCAGTAAATGCTTTAATTGATTCTAAACATTTTACAAATCAACTGCTTTTATTAAAGCAAAACATGAAAGCATTCAAACACACTAGATTACCATATGCAGGGTGGATGAAGGAATTCAGATTCCTTCTCTTCTATGTTTTATTCAAAGCCACAAAACTTAAGAAACCACAGACCTCTTCAGATAGAGATACTGTTGGGAATTCCTCTAAAAGTTAATCCTTCCTTACTAGAAGGTAAAAGCAGAGTATAAGGCATCTGAACTGGTCCATGACGGTTTCTCAGTTTCTCATCATTGTTTCTCTCTGAGAGTTCATTCTCAATTTCTGCCAGTTTTTTTCCAAACCTTTTAAAAGCCTCTAATGCTCTTGTATCAGATGTCCAATTTGGATTGTCCCTCTCCCCAAGGTACACCTCATCAGATGCATGCCTTGACAAGATTTCTATAACAGAAAGGTCAATGAGGGTCTGAAACTTTGGTGTAATAGTCTTCAAGTAAGCCTTCTGAGGGCTCGTCCTCAGCTCCTCATACTCAGCAGAACCTTTCTCGGGCATGAATCGCCTACTAAGAGTTGGACGGTTTAAGATTAAACCTCCATAGGGATACTGTCCAAAATTAACAGCTGCATGAAGTGCTGAAGCAGTCCATATGATGATAGCGCAAGCTTCAACTAGCTCTTCACGAGTTTGCATCTTAGGCCACCATGGCTCATTTTTCTTGTCTCCATGACCCACCTCTACGAGTTCTTTCCACCAGGCTTGATGTTCCGAATCTTCTCTAAGTGTTCCATCTGATTTGTAGTACAAGAAAACGTATTCATGGACCCATGTCTTGATAGCATCCCATATCTCAAGTCCATCAACAGCATAAGGGTAGTCTTCTATCACAAGGCGAAGGCCATGAGGGCACGCTGGATCCTCAATTGCCATTCCTCTATATCACATGACATTAGTTATATAACATCAAAAGTGCCTTAAATTTTTTTAACTATAAATTAAACTGAGTTTCATGTTTCCTATTGTAAGATATATGAATTACCTTTTTAATTATAAGATCAGCAGGCAATGCTTGATCTGTAAAAACCCAGTCCTTGTAAATTACAGCAGACATTTCCATTGAATACCTTCCCCACCAAAATGTTTGTTCTATAATGCCACCGTCATTGACCAATGATAGCCGAGCAAGGGCATTGATGTTCATGGTGTCACGATAGTGAGGATGAAGTAGTTTATAAATAGGGTGAACAACACTGAGATGCCTGTTTGTTGCTATGATAAATGGCTCAACAACTGCATGAGCGTTTAAGCTATTATCCATGGAAAGATATTAATAATCATTTTATAGATATATAAGTTGATTGATTTTTTTATATTATTTCGTTGTGAAAATGTATACCAATGGCTGACAAGTTGATGATAGCACGAGTCATTCACAACTACATAAGCCTTTGCTAGCAGCCAAATAGAACTTTCAACACCTTCATCTGCAGGCAGAAAAACTTGACTGACAACACCAGATTGATCTCCCTGAGGATGTGGCAAACTCAACTCTGGCAAGTGGCCTTAAAGTTCGGTCATTTTTCAGGAAAAGGATGGTTCTGGTAGCATAAGCCTTTGTTGAGGTTGCATTTATTCGCCTCAAATATGGCATGATTGGGTCATGATGATCTAGTAGGAACAATCTCTTGTTTTGAATTGCCTTTCCAACCAAATACAACTTACTAGTTATTATTCATTGAAACATCACCTAAAATAAAATTTAGACACGGAAAATAACAGAATTTTCATCAAATAAAATTTTATTTCAAAACACAAAGTTGATCATATTATATACCTCATCTACAGTGAGCCCTTCTAAGTTGGGCTCTAGGTGTTCTTTGGTTAGTTGACTAGTATGATCACCATAGACTTGGGAATCTAGTTTGCTTCGTGGAGGGAATTCCTGCAATAATAAATTATAAGGAAAAATATATGAACCTCCATTAGGCCATCCTGCCAATGACAAACTAAACATGCAAAGAAAAGTCAACCTAAAGACAACGAATCAAGTTTGGATTTACACCAGCAAGCATTTCTCTTGCAAATTCTTCATCAGTCATCCATGCAGACTTACTCACTGCTCAAATAATAACAAATATCCTTTGTGCAATAGGAATAATTGAGAGATCCATTATTAGCACTCCGATGTGTTGAGTTAATTGTGAAGCCATTTTAGATACAAGTACTCAATGAGATACCTTGAATTACTTTAGGAGGAGGAAACTTGAGGGCCTGTTCACCATCAGTTCGGAAGATTTCCTTAAGCACGGGTAGTGGACTAATCTTGCTAAGTATATCTGTTAGCAGCTTGATTCCGCCCGAATAGAGTCCATGAACTTCATCAAAGTTATCAAACTCACGGGGCGTGAAATTCAAATCAAAAGCAGATTGCAATACTGGAAGAACATTTTGAGATACGGATTTCAGTCCATAAGTAAGAAAGTCCGATGACTTCAAGTGTCCAAAAGCCTCATCTCTTGGAAGATAAACATCATCGCTCCTACTCTCACTATTGGGATCTGTTTAATGAAAATAGCACAAGTTATTAGCAACAAAAACAGAAATTTCAAACTCATAATTGGAAAACAGTCACCCTTTATGTTAACATTTCAAAGTTATATATGACTCTTTACATATTAAAAATGCATTCATGCTAATACCTCATAAATATTATGACAAATAGAATTGAAGAACAGATTTGAGTCTGCTAGAGAATAATTTAAAAATAGAAATAGAAGCCTAACCTCTCCTTGTTGGTTTTCTACCAGTTCTCCCTCTACGAGGATAAGGAAAGGTGCCATTTCCCCCCAAGAACAGGACGGGCATGCTTTTCACCTTTATCCGGATCGCCTAAATCATTGTAGACATCATAATCATAGATCCTTTCCCACTCTTTGCGTTCCCCAGTTCCATCTCCTCTTAAATTATGCAACTCTTCCTCTCTATATTTGACTAGTGGAGCTGGTGTTTCACTTGGAAGATATGTCTGCAATAATATATTTTGTTAACTTAATTTGTTTTTTTCATTTCTTGGTGGCTAGCAAAATACTTCACCTGGTTGACAAAGAAAATGCGGTCACTTTTGAAGTGTTTGGCATTGTAAATCCACGAGTTGCAAAAAAAGTGGATGCTTCCATGGTTTGGAATGTCTTCAAGAGTCAAACTCACAAGGAAGAACTCAGTTGCATAAAATTCTTGATATAAAATGCTCCAGGAATTCCACTCTCATCATCCCATTCAAAATTAATTTTGAATGCAGATTGGCCTGCTCCCAAAGTTGGCAGTGAAGTTATGATACCTTCCAAAAAAGTTGCCTTTCCAAGTTTCCCTTTTCCGTTGGCTACCCAAACAAAAGAAACAATGAAAACAAAAGTCAAAACCAATGAAGCCGTTTTACCATGACTTTAGTTTCACTTTTCACATAAACAAAAATAAAAAATCCATAGACGTGCAGATGTAGCTTGGCTGAGAGAGCGACAATGCTGCACAAACTATACTAATAAATAATTACATATTCAAATTTCATATAACACTTGATCGAGTGATATTAATTTTTTTTCATAAATTATAAAATTTAAAGTGTTATATAAACATTGGATTGGATGAAACTAGGTCCTATCTCCGTTTCAAATATAGCATTTGAGAAAATTTTGTCCCGTAGGTGGGATTTGACTTTTAAATGTTATATTAATTATTTTTTTCATTAATCTTTTTAATAAATATTATTTAATTTTTAAATATAATATTAATACTAAAGTTAGTTTTGTAAAATCATTGTCTATTAATTTTCTTGGTTCATGAAAAATAATTCAAAACGACATTTATTTTAAGAATCGCACCTTATAATTTCTCCCTACACACTATCAAGACACGCATCATATGCACTATAAACATCACAGGTGTTGGCATCCGTTGATGAGCAACATGCTGAGAATTTAACAGGGGGGGAATGAATGGTTACTGTTATGGATGAAGTAATTAGGAAAATTAAGAAAGAAGAGAAAACGAACCATCAGGTTTGGTAGCACTAAAAAGCTGGAGAGAGACAGATCGACCCAAGAAGGCAGTAAGAGTATCGAGTGATGAAGCAAATAAGTCGAGACCTTGACCAATAACTCCCCCAACACTTGTTACACTATTCACGTCCAACACATTCTTGCGCATCAACACCACTGTCCCTTTTATCTTATGACCCCTATTGAGAAGACCCGAAATCATCTTTGCAAACCACCAAGACTACTATATATGATCTTTTTTTGTTTTGTTTTTTAGACTAAGTAAACTTATGAGGATGCCAAGCACAGCGTGGCGGTATTTATAATTAAGGAGGAAGACTAAGAAACGAATTGAAGATGATGTACATAAATGTCTTGTAGCGGACTCAGACTCCAATGTGCAAAGTCTCATACGTGCATGCAAATTAAGAACCAAACCTGATAAAAATCAATAATATTGTGAACTCAGCCTTGATATGAATTCTGTTTCAGCTTGTGTTGTGTTTTTATTGTTACCAGGATATTTAACTTAAAAGAAAATAAGGTTATATATATATATATATATATATATATATATATATATATTACAATTTAGTGTTTTTTTTTTATTTTATAAATTTTTTTAGTCTTTATCATTTTTTTTTCATTTTTAAAGAGTTTTAGATAATATTTTGAACATTTAAATTTAAATATAAAGAAAATATTATCTAAAATATTTTAAAGACGAAAAAAACACATTTCATAATGATTAAAATGAAAAAAATATTAAATTACACAAACAAAAAAGTTATTTAAGAAGAAAAAAAACATTTGTAAATTAGATACTTTTAAATCTTCTCCAAAACATTTTATTACCAGATCTTTCTGTTTTTAAATAAATATTTTAACATCATTTATATTTTTAAGACATTAAATTTTTTATTTATTTAATGGTATTTTTTTAAAAGCAAGAAAAAGATTTATACGAAAATATAACTTTATTCTTATAAGTTTTATTAACTTTTTTTACGACTAAAAAAACAATAATTTGTTTAATTTTTAATGTAATAAATATTTGTATTCACTAATTAATTTCTTAAAAACTAATTAACAATAAATAACAGTTATAAGTTATTTTATACATAAATTCTACATCAAGTTGAGTAGGACTCTATATTTTGAGTGGCTAGAAATTTTATGTTGTTGAGACAGTATTAGTGTACATAAATTACTCGTAGTATAAATGAACTTTTTATACTGTATTTCAAATTATGTGGACAATTTATAATCACACATAGAAGTTAATTTTTTTAAAGTAATTGAATAAGGAAAGAAGGAAATATAATTATGATAGTAATTGGTGAATGTGAAACAAGTTTAAGGTGCATGCATGCTAGACATGTTTTCTGATGACACGTCCGGATAGGTGCTTAAGCACTCAACACATGTAAGTTAAGACTCAAGACCAACATCACAAACACTATTTTATTTTTCTTGCATGCGAATTTTATAAATAGATAATTATATATAAACACTCATATATACAATCCTACCACATTTTAAATACTCATTATTTTATTCTATTTTCTTATCAAATCAGATTATTTATTTATATATATACTTTCAAGGTGTTCAATAACATGGATCCATGCTTCTCTGTATCTTTTATAAATAATTATAACTTTTATTTTCCACATGCTTTTAAAAATATATAAAATAATGAAACATTAATTTTCATGTATTTTGCAAATAAAAATATAAAAATAATCTGATAGTTTTCGAATTAAATAGATGTTTATTTATTAAAACTCTATTTTTTTAGTCAATGATAACTAATAAGCATAAATGTGAGGTGAGAGTTTATTTTTATAATACACAATGTATATATGTATTATTTAATTGGGTAATCCTTTTTTATAATTTAATTTCAAACAATCGTAATTTAATTCATTAAAAATTTAACATAAATATATTTTTATTTATCTTCTGATAAAATATATAATTTAGAGAATAAGACTATCGTTTCTCACTATCTCGATTACAGTTATAAATTGCAATTGCAATATTTCCTATCTCTTATCTAAAAGTGGACTTACAAAATATCAATTAATCAAAAAAATATCTTTCAATTATTCCAATTTTTTGATCTTCTATATGTGTAATTGATATTCTATTAAAAGCTCATTCTAATATATTCTTTTATCATTATCTATAAATTGAATTTCAGTCATTTATTTTTAAGTATCACAATTTAAATAGATTATTAAAAAAATATATATATAACTTAGATACAAAAATTATTTATTCAGTATACATTTAATTATAATATAGTAATTTTTATATTAATAAAAATTATTTATATAAATTTTAATTATATAAAAAATATGAATCGTATGTAATTCACAAACTAAACTAGTAGACTAGTAAATGGCCATCTCATTTAAAACAGCCCTATCCAAATATCTACAGCACATGTACGTACGTATATATAGGACAAATTAAAAATTAAAATTGAATTGATGACTTGTGATTTTACAGTAGTAGTTTGATCATCATCTTCCAGCTACGGACAAACTTTCTGCCAATTTCTTTTAAGATTCCTGAAAGTATGGCGGGCGCCACCTTATAATCCAAGGCGGTGGAGTCGTCACTCAAATTGCCCAAAAAATCAACATTATTAGTATATGCATACAAATTAATTAATTGACTTAACAAATCAAAATATTTTCTCATAGATTTGTTGGTATTTCAATAGTTAAAGAATGGTTTAAATTAACTTACGTACGTATACGTCCACGAGATCGACCTAGCTATACTAAACTGACATTATATATAGTATATATAAACCCATCGATTAATTTCTTCCCTACGTGGAGAACGAGTGTATAGCATCCTCAATAAAATAAATAAATTTATCTCTATCAATCTGAGTGAGGGTGGGTGAGGCGGTGTCTAACGCACTCCATGCAACAAAGACACACCATGCCATTTGCAAAGTGTCATACACAAACACTGCATGCATGCCCACATATACATTATATTCACATCGTGACAATATATACCGATTATCTTATGACAAAGGAACTCAAATCAAGACCTCTTTCTTTATGACAAATTGTTATATATATATATATATATATATATATATATATATGAAGTACTAGTAACTGTGGAATTTGATAGTATAATTAAATGTTAAATTAATGAGTAGGATTTACTCCATTTTTTTTCATGTTTTAGCGGGTTAAGACTTAAGATGGTTGTTTTCTTTCGGCACGTCGTGACTGGTGTTGACCAACCAAGAGTATCTTCTTTTACCAACAGTATTTATATAGGAGTATGAAGAACTACTTGTTTCATCGATAATTAAATTGAAAATTCTCCATCAAAATACGTGCATGCAGCCATGCTTGTATATTAGTAGTAATTAGATATTGGCTTCGAAGAGTATTTCTATTTCATTTAAATGTATGAAACTAATTTTTCAGGTGTAAAATAAGATATATATAACACGCTTACCATTGCATCTATTCCCTGATTATTAGTTGCAAATCACATATATTGACGTCAGTTGAACAGCTCTTTATTACCCTGGAAAAAGAAGAGAGTAATTTTGAATTTCAATTTGATTAGCATAAAGCTTATTTTGTATAATCGTTTAATTTTATGTAGACAGCTTATGAAAATGGCTGGTTTAACCAGTCATTTTATAAAATAATACGGTTGCACATCATACACTTTTGGATATATCATATATATATGGAGTTTAATTTTCTTTCTTCAAATTAAATATAAAAAAACTGCTCTATATAATAGATAGCTATTATTAATTTTTGATATTATATCTATTAATTATTTGATTAGTAATGATAGTTACAAAACCAAGGAGGTCTAATTAGATCAATTGATTGAGAAGGTGTGAACAGCATGTGAATTATTATAAACTCCTAAATATTTGTCTTTGGATTTATGGATAAAAATAAATAAAATCAGACGTATTTCCTTTTAAAAGGAATTCATCTTTACACTTGCTCACGTTTGCTAATGTCTACAATTGTTGAACGGGTTCTGTTTTTATCTTCTTCTTTTTGTGGGATTAGCTTATTTGGAAAGCAATATAATATGTATTTAATATTGAACTATTCTATTTTTATATATTCTTTTACATCTAGCTTTTTCTTTATATTTTTTTCGTTACAACGTTCATTTTTTTTAACACTTCCCCTCGTTTTTTTTTTTTTTTGTCTAATTGTAACATATATGAATAAGTCCAGGCTAGGCCTAGAAACTAAATACTACTAACTAGTTGGACCTACACGGGCTACTGGACCAATTTTATTTTATTCATCATACTTTGATCGTTAATAGGGAGAATTTTTGCACTTCTTTTTTTCTTTTCGTACCTCTTTTGCATTTTTAATTTTTTCTTAAAATTACTATCTCTTTTCATTAACTCATTTTTGAAACATATTTTGATATTTATAAATATCTTCAAGTTTAGTTTCTGAATTATATTAAAAATATTCTGGAAAAGGTAGATTGATGAATTATATTAAAAATAGTTTTCCTTCTTTTCTTTACTCTTTTTCATTATTATAACAATTACTAGTTACTAGTGTGTGCAGAAAAAGGTAGATTGATGTATTATGTGTTAAAAATTTAAGTAATACATTAGAATGTTGTTATGTGTTCTGAAAATTGAATTTTTAAATATATAATTTCTGTAAAAGTGTATTTCAAAAACTAGTTCTCAATAAACCTGCAAAACTAGAAAGGAAAAAATAAATAAATGGCGCCACTCACTACCGAAGACAATGGGGAGAGTGAAGGAGAGGCACGGGATGCAAATAGAGATAGAAAGGGAGTGCGATGACTGAGAACTTTTCGTGGGGGATGGATGGAATGGAGAAGGTTTTAGAATAATGTTTTACAAAAAAAAATAAAAAGATCAAAGGGTGGTGCAATAAGAAAAAAAAACGCAATAGGAACCACCCTACTTTTTTCTAGTCTCTGGTTTGGGCCAACTGCTTTATAGAGTTAGCCCAATCGGACTGAATGAAGAATATTCATATAAATTTGGGCATTCCTATTGGTCCCTAGGTGACTTTGTTGGATTTTTACAAAAATACTCTTTCCCATTGAAGAAGTATGATTATGTTGTATAACAAAATCATTCTCATTGTAATAAATGCGGTGCAATTTTATTATATATTTGTGTTGAATCTTAGAAGTTTTGAACTCTACAATTTCGAAAGGATATAACTTTTAACTTATGTCATATTTCAATTTATAATATGTCTATTTTATATAACTTTTTTAGAGGAAGGTTTGACAACTTGGTCTAACACTTTTACAAAAACACAAACTTTTTCTTTTATAAAAAAAATTAATTTCAAAGGAATTTTCCAAGTATCATGCTGAAAGAAGAATTTATGTAAAACATAATAACAGATATTTAACTCCATTGTGTATGAAAATTCAGACAATTAAAGAATCAAATTTTGTTATGCGTCACATACCAAATAACAACAAAATTAAAATTTCATTATTGTTTATAAAATTCTCCAAAAAAATAGAATATGATTATGATTTTGTTGTATTGATACAATTAAATTATAATTCTATAATCACCTTAAAATAGTGTGGGGGTTGATAGTGTCATGAGAGATAAAATGTTAAATGTGAGAGGAAGGAAATGGTTTGTGGGGTGTAGGAAAGTGAGGAGCGTAAGATAAAATAGCAAATTACTATAGGGACCAATAGTAAAACCCTATAAATTTCAGTACTCGAATACGAATAAATTATTGGGGCATAACTGGATTTGGGTGTCCTGCCGTTGAAAAAAATTACAGGTAGTGCAGTTTAACATTTCATCACATACTTCTCATTATTAATTAAATAAAATATGAATAAAAAAAGTTTGTGGTGTCATGTTAAATTGCACTTCCATTAAAAAAAATTCTAACCGCAGAAGATCCAAATCTGGGCATAACTAAAAATTTAAAAACACTTATTCTTATATTATACAACAAAATCGATTTCTTCATTGATAAATTATACTTCCTTATTTTTATTTTTTAAAAGTCATAAAATAGTCATTTTACTTATTATAAATTACAAAATACTAGTCAGTAACACGTGCGTTCACACGGGATGTACTGATTTGCTGTACTTTATTTTGCTTCAAATTGGAAAATTATTTTTATAATAAGTAAACATATAAATATTGTAGAAATGAAGAAAAATATGAATTTATAATAAGAATAAGAAATTATGTTTATTGTGTCTAATATAAAGGTATGATAATTATAAGTAAACTGTACAAATGAAATTTCTAATACTTATTTGTGTATATCTTTTGTCTTCAATTGTGTCTGTTAGCATTCATTTTGCATATGTAATAAATAAAGATTATTTAACAGCAATAGGTATATAGATGTAGTTAATATAATTGTAGGCACATGACGATCAATTTGTAATGTAGTACTCCTTAACAATTTTGTTAATATCTTACAAAATTTTAGTTTAGAAATATAATATTGTCTATAAATGTAACTGATGGGTCATAACAATTTTAAAAACACTGAAAACTTAAATAATTTGAGTGGAACATGACTAATACATAGCTGATTGAGAACCTGTTAGAATTTCAATTCATATAATCACGGTAAGATAAAGATATAAGATTGATAGAAAAAATAAAAAATTAAACAAAAATACTAATTTTCAATTTAAGCAAAAATTGTAATATGTATCAAACAACTTTCAGTTATGAACTTAAATTAAAAAATAATAATTGAAAACTTTATACAAAATTAATGTTATGCTAATAAACTTCCAACTTGTTTACGTCTTATCTTATAATTTACCCAAGTAATACATTCATTTCTCTCCATTTTGTCTTGCATCTTTTCTTCACTTTAAACTTTCATCTTCTACTCAATCATTTGAATTACTTTTATTCACTTATGTTTGTGTCAATACTCACTTTTATAGAGGTCCTGTATTAAATTTCACAATTAAACATTTCATTGATCATTTACCCGTTCACCTAAATTTTTGCAATAAACATCAGTTTCTGTTTACTAACTTTTTTTAAATAAATATAATTGAAATATTGATTATAAATAGGAGTAATATTAACAAAAGATAAGCAACAACAATCAAAGTTTGTATGTGAAAAATTTATACTCTAAAATATAATATCAAACCGACAGAATCGACTAAAAAGTAGTCTCAAAAGTGTCATAAATTTAAAAGTAAAATGAGAAATAAGGAAACATACTCAAAAATGTCATTTTGACATTTGATCAAACACATAATTTGCAACCAATAAATCAGTATAGAACAAAATCAAATAAATATTTAAAAAATTCTCAAATTCTCATCTATTCTTATAAAGATCCAATTAGTATCTTTTCCACATAATACTTTAACCAATAGGCCATATCAAATAAATATTTTTAACAAATTTAATCCATATTCACAATATTAGAGAAATTTGGATGAAGGAGAAAAAAACAAAGAAAGTAATTAGGTCAAACAAAAATCAACAAAGAAAATAGAAACTAAGAAAACTGTTCACCTTTGTTACTACAGATCACTATAAATCATGAAAGAATTATGAAGAAGTTGTAGTCATAGTGGCTGACAAAGACATATTCAGCGAGGGTTACGATGTTGAACGGTTAATGAAAAAAGTAAAAAGATATTTCACTAGTTTATTTTTAGAAGAGAGAGAAAATAAATTGAATGAATGAAGAAGGTAAGAGAAGAGAGAAAAATGGTGAGAAGATAGAGAACATGGAGAAGAAGAACATTCCAAAGTTGAGAAAAGAGAGAGAAGATAATAAGAAAGATATTTGAATACACATAACTCTTAAAAAAGTAGTTAAGACAACATATCATTTAGATTGAAAAGATATTTAAAAAACTGCAAGATCTAACATAGTTTATTAATGAAAATATGGATGTGTAGCAAAAATAAGATAAAGAAGTCTAATAATAATTTTTTCTTCTTGTGATAATATACCTTTGTTGAAATCAGGCCATAAGCAATTGATCCACTTAAGGTTCTATCTTTTGTCATGTCTGTGCAAATCTGTCAATAATTAAACTCAGCTAATTGGGGTGAGAACCAAAAATATTGAGAAATATGAATGACCCAAAGGAGAAAATTGTGAAAATCATAACATAAAATGAAAGAAGATCGCTCCACTCTAGACAATTGTCAAGTAAATTAATAAGAGAAAGAAGTGAATTTCAATAATAATTTTTTTCTTCTTGTGATAATACACCTTTGTTGAACTCAGGCCTTAAATTAGACTCATTCAATTGAGATGAGAACCAACAATATTGAAAAATATGAAAGACCCAAATTAAGAGATTGTGAAAATCATAACATAAAATGAAAGGAAATCACTACACTTAGCAAGTTTCTAGATAGTTGTCAAGTAAATAAGAGAGAAATTACTATATTACCAGTGATTTAGAGTCTTTTCGAAAGGAAAAATTAAAATAATATTAGGATTTTGTATTTTTGTAACTGGCTAGTATGATACCTGCATACACAAGTAATACCACTACCTACACATTAAAGAGATAACGTGTGAGAGGGATGAAAGAAATAATATAATGAGTATTTAAGATTTAAAAAGAAATATTAATTAACTTATCAAAAATGAGTTATAATTAGCAAGTTTTAATTTGGAAATATTAAAGTGCATTTATCAAATGGGGGTGCAATTAGTAATTTTTAAATTTGAAATTAGAGTATACTTATTAAAATGGGGGTGTAATTAGAAAATTTAAATTCCAAAAAGAGATGTTTAATTACCATTCTAACCTTATTTTTTGTTAATTGTGCTAGTAGTTTGTTTTTATATAGGTATATTAGATTTCTTTAAGTAATTTTTTATAATATATTTATCTAAAAATTTATTATTTCAAAAGTAAATATGTAATAAAAAAACAATGCTTAAGAGACCAAAAGAATGAGAGAAAGCAACTTCCCATGAAATCACACTAAATAGGAGTATATTTGTATTTCTAATGGGAGTGCTCCAATGAAACAAAAACATGTTTAATTGTAAAATCAATTTAGGTTCATGTTTGATTATCCCAAAAGTTTGTTTGAGAGTGAAATTTGACTAAAATCTCGGGCCTGGAATTTAAGATTTTTAATTTATTTGTAAATTAAAGATATTAAATTTTAATTAACACTCAAGATTGTCATTAACATTAAATACAAATACAAATATATATATATATATATATATATATATATATATTCAATCCATAAATTTTTTATTTCTACAATTAAAAATAAAATTTTGTAAATTATGTTTTTTGAATGACTACATATTAATACATTATTTATATTTTGTAAATCATATTTTATTAACAGTAAAATTAGAATTTTAGATACTTGTTAAACACATTTACATGTATTTCTTATTCAAATATAAAAATTTATCAAACATTTTTTATTCATTTCAATACTCAAAATAATTAAATAGAAAATTACATATTTGAATTAAAATTATTGACCATTCAATTGTCTAATTAGATTCTAATTTATTTTAATTATATAGGTTAATTTCACTTATATGACTTAATTGCATAGAAGTTATATTTGTTGCATAATATAATTCTTTTGTTTTAAAGTTTATTTAATTGGTTATTAAAAACAATGGTTTAGAATGCCTCGCTACAAATTAATATATAATTTTTTATTTGATAGTCAATCAAAAGTTTATTTGTTTTCAAATTGTGTTTAATTAATTCTGAATTTCTAATTCAACTAATTAAAATGTTTTAAACTGTTTTGGCTCCAGGATTTGTCACTTTGACCCGGTAACATGAAAAATGATCTTACATGAACAACCATGATTTATTGTTTTAGGGACACATCTTGGTAGGTGATATTTATATTGTAATAATTTACACATGATGATGTTCATACTTTTATAAGCATGTATTTTTTTTTTGCCCAGGTTGGTTTAAGACTTGTATTCTAACCTTCATTCTTATTTTAAAAAAAATACATATACACAATATTTTGTCTATCAATTTTCCTTTTTACTCACAAAAAAACATTATAATTTTAATCAATTTAAAGTACTGTCCACACAAAATTAAAAACACTAAAATGAGAATAAGGAAAAAATGCACAAAGGCAACACTTTTCGATTTGTGTGATAAAATAAAAGTAATGATATATCTAATAAGTTGTTATGTGATATGTCAATGCCTTGCAATGGTTTTCGATTTGTGTCTTTTGTCCTTCACCATTCATCATCTTTTCATTGGTGTAAAAACTTCCCTATTATTTACACAAAAATATCATAATTTCAAGGCCATAATTCAAACATATTGAGCAAGACTTTATTTTTTAATAAATTACAAGTGTATAATGACTAATGAGGACCAGAAAATGTGATGTCTATAAAAAAAAACCATAACACATATCAAGATTAAAAGAGATAATTAGAACTTTATAAAAATAGATTATTAAAGATTAACCATTAGATAATATTGTTAATTCTTAAATCACAAAAGTTTCATGAAAGCCTAAAAAAAACAATTAGTGAATAAATCCATAAACAAGCACAATTAAAAGAGTTGAGTAGACAATATACGATATACAGAAAGACAAGTAAAAAATAAAATTAGATACATAAAAAGAAAACCGTGAAGAATAGTAGAAGTGATATTGTTAACTTTGCATGGGACATTTGATAGCATATGAGTTTCAGTTGCACAATAGGCTTAAAGTAAATAAGAATGTTTTTTCTTTTTTATGTATAAGTTAAACATATATAGGTTAATTCAAAATAATGAATGGAAATCTTTTTTGAATTGAAATCAAAATACATAAATGGTGATTGTGTAATTGTCAAATTAATTATTGATAATTGATTGATATGGAAGAAAATTTGGTTAATGTTGATTGATTATTTTTCTTACGTGATTAATGTTAATTTATTTTTAATTTAATATATTTTTGGTTAATTTAAAATAATTTTCAATTTTGCAGAAAAAGTAATAAATCTAATATATTTTTAATATAAAATATAGTCTTGTTTAATTTAAGTAAGATTTTAAAATTTTAGTGATATCTTAATTTTTTTTCCCACAAATAGGTATCATTAAAAATTAAAGATTATGTCATTTTTAAAATTTAAAGGATTTGTAAAATTATTCGGTTAAAAATTAATTAGTATTAATTAAATGGTCATAAATTAACGATGAATTAATTAATTTGATTATAATTTTTAAAATTATTTGGTTTGGTAATGTTTGTATTTTATTCTTTAAAAAAATGTCTGTACTTTATTATAATTGTAATTATAATATTATAATAATAAGAAAAAGAAATTCCAGAATTTGAATGTTCATGCAAATTATATTACTTGGGGGCTAGACCAATCACAGGAATGCAGACTAATGCACAACCAGATATCATTTTTGAAAATTTAAAAATATTGGAAAAAATTATATAAAATCAATAATTTTGAAGCCCCAAATACCTATCATTTCAATCTTACTTCGTCTTGTGACTTCGAATCTGATTTTAGATTTGGAAATTTATTATTATTATTTATTATTTATTATAGATTATTATAGATTATAGATACGATAACAACATAACATAACAAAAACCTAAACTCACTCACTCCTACGATACGATTCTCTTCCGCCTCTCTTTCCTTCAACTCCACGGCGCAGATCCGAGGAGTTTGGGAAACCCTAATTCATTCCTCTTTGCTTCTTCTATCTCTATTCCTCTAACACCAGGTAACCCTATTCTACTCTCTCTTCGCTCATTACTCCCAAGCGTTATTGTATAATAATAAATCCGCCGTTTTTTCATTCTGTTTTTAATTGTATATAGGTGCCTCCATCTTTTGATGATGATGCGCCTGATCTAATTACTTTTTTTTAGCAAAGCCTTTCATTGGATATTCGGTGTTCGGTTCTTTATTTTAGATTTGTTGTATGCTTACTTCGAACTTAGAATTTGAATCATCATCATCATTTGTTGTTTCGTTACCCCTCGAGTTTTACGCTTTTCGAAGCCATTTATTCACTCAGCGTACTGAAATTTTGTTCTCCTGTTACATATGTGATGTCTCGTGGAGGATTTTCTTTTCTTTTTTGACACAGATTAGAGTGATGTTCCGGATTTTGTTCAGTTTGATTATTTTTTTGAGTTATTGGTGCTCCTGGATTTTTCTTTAGCTTTATTTTCTTATCTGACATCTGCGAAAAGAAAAAGGACTTATGAAAGCAAGGATTCCCTTTTCCTTCTGTTACTTTCGTTGTCTCACGATATTTTTGGGACTTTCTTTTGTTATCGATTTTAGATTTTAGATTTTGTAGGCTTTTCGACTTACACTTGTCTGTTTAAGTTTAACGAAGTTTTTGTTCTGCAGTGATGGCAGGTTTGGCTCCAGAAGGATCGCAGTTTGATGCTCGGCAGTATGATTCTAAGATGAATGAATTGTAAATTCCTATACTACATATTATCCACTTTGCGTGATGCTTGAATTCTATATTATATATTTTTGTTATTTTAATTAATGCCTTGATATTGAAAAAACAGGCTTTCCGCTGATGGACAAGAATTTTTCACTTCATATGACGAAGTCTATGATAGTTTTGATGCAATGGGCCTTCAAGAAAATCTTCTGAGAGGCATATATGCTTATGGTATGGCAAATTATTTTTCCTTTGTTTCTTCAATTTACTTTCAAGGCAACTGAATTGATCTTTTAAAGAATAAAGCAACAATGAAGTGTATGTTTAAGAGAGTGTGTTCCTAGCATTCCTCTTCCTACTTATGTCAGTGTGGCAGTGTCAATCACTCAGCAATTTTGGAAGATGTGGAATCGCTGCTTTGATAATTTGATTAATGCATTTAGACATCTTCCCCTTATTGTTTACCCTGTTGTTATATTATTCCATTCTTTATCTGTGCAATCACCATATCAAGACCTTTTTGCAATTTTAATGATAGTTCCAGCAAATGAGCAAAACAATATAAATTATTTTTTACTGCTGGGATAACTGAATGTACTGAAGTTTTTCTTTGAAGTTTAAAAGTCATTAAGATTTATTTTAAAAAAGGGAAAGCCTTGGTGCAACAATTGGGGTTGTCACCATTAACCTGGAGTCATAGGACCAAGGTATGGAAATGACTTTTGCAAAGTAAGACTGCCTTCTAGACTGCATGGACCCTTTGGCAGTGGAAAATTTATATCATCGAGTTATGTACCATTAAAAGGGTATCGGCTTTTTTATTTTAAAATTACATGTCTGGAATTATTGTTTTCTGAATTTATATTGTTTTTCATTTCAAATTAATTTCTAACTGTCTTTATTGTTTTGATTCTATCTTTGATGCGGAACAGCAGTATTGCATTTTTAGAACAAAACTAATGTTATATGCAGTTAAGTCTACCACAAGACGATGTGTGATTTTTTATTCTTGTTCTATAGGTTTTGAGAGGCCTTCTGCAATACAGCAAAGGGGAATTGTTCCTTTCTGCAAGGGTCTGGATGTGATTCAGCAGGCTCAGTCTGGAACTGGAAAGACAGCAACGTTCTGTTCGGGAATTTTGCAGCAGCTTGACTATGGATTGGTTCAGTGTCAGGCTTTGGTTTTGGCACCAACAAGGGAGCTTGCACAGCAGATTGAGAAGGTTATGCGAGCTCTGGGTGATTACCTTGGTGTCAAGGTTCATGCTTGTGTTGGTGGGACCAGCGTTCGTGAGGATCAGCGCATTCTCCAAGCTGGTGTCCATACTGTTGTTGGCACTCCTGGGCGTGTGTTTGACATGCTACGAAGACAGTCTCTTCGTCCAGATCACATAAAGATGTTTGTTTTGGATGAGGCTGATGAAATGCTTTCTCGTGGTTTCAAGGACCAGGTTTGATGGTTTCCATGTTTGTTTAAAACTTTGAATAGTTTTTTGTTCTTCTATTTCCTGACTGTCATCTAAACGTTCTTTCATGCATGTTACCAATATTTTTTATTTTGTTGAAATATTTTTCTTTATTTAAAACTCACATATGTGCTAGATGGAGTCATCTTGTGTTGACAGTATATTTTTCATGCATGAAATGCAGATCTATGACATCTTCCAGCTTCTGCCGGGTCAAATTCAGGTTGGAGTGTTCTCTGCTACAATGCCACCTGAGGCCCTGGAGATTACAAGGAAGTTCATGAATAAGCCAGTGAGAATCCTGGTAAAGCGTGATGAATTGACCCTTGAGGGTATCAAACAGTTTTATGTGAATGTTGATAAAGAAGACTGGAAACTAGAGACATTATGCGACCTTTACGAGACTTTGGCTATCACCCAGAGTGTCATCTTTGTGAACACAAGGCGTAAGGTGGACTGGCTCACTGAGAAGATGCGAAGCAATGACCATACAGTCTCAGCCACCCATGGAGACATGGACCAAAACACTCGTGACATCATCATGCGCGAATTTCGCTCTGGCTCTTCTCGAGTTCTAATTACCACTGACCTCTTGGCTCGTGGTATAGATGTACAACAAGTGTCTTTGGTTATAAACTATGATCTGCCAATCCAACCTGAAAATTATCTTCATCGCATAGGACGAAGTGGGCGTTTTGGAAGAAAAGGTGTTGCCATAAACTTTGTGACTTTGGATGATGCAAGAATGCTGTCTGATATTCAGAAGTTCTACAATGTGACTGTAGAGGAGTTGCCATCAAATGTGGCTGATCTGCTTTGATGGGTTAATTTTCATTCTTTGTTAAGTCATCAGAGGGCTATTACTTTTTGACAATTATTATTTTGTGCTCTTTATTTTTCTTTTTCAAATTTTATCATTAGAGTTCAAAGACACACCTGACTTTATTTTCATAATGGATTCTATAAAATTTGTTTATTTGCTTAATTGTTCAAGCCTTTTTGTTTAAAATTTTGTGTTTTTGTATTTTGTATTTGATCAACGCCTTCATCACTCTTGTATCTACGATTACCTGACATAGCTGACACACCCAATAAAGAATCTCTCTCGTGTGGAATTAAGAAATTCTACTAATGGTAATATATTATATTTCATCCTAACCAATCCATTGTAACAAGGATGACATAATAAATTTATAGACATCATTAAGGATATATAAAGATTATCTATCAAGAATTTCATGCAAAAATTCTACTAAATTATGATAAATTTAATTTTAAATAAAAAAGTGTTTTTATTTTCCTAACCTATACACTTTATAAGATAAAACTGTTAAACAAATATTTATCTACAATAGGAAAAAAAATCACTTGAATTTTATTTATAACAGAGTTTGGAAATCAAGTTATAAATGTTAAAGATGATATAAAATATTCATTTCAAAGTGATCAATATTACGGATGGGCTTTAGGCTCAAAATAAAATGGTTGATAGATTATATCAGTTGGAGTTAAATTATTAGGTATTTAGCATTTATTTTTAATTCCCTAAACTAAGTTGACAATACAATATCATTATTATTAGCAATTAGGTTATAAATTGTATTGTCTTTATCCTTCTGGTATCAAGGAAAACTGAGTTGTTATTTTAAATTCTTCAGTTTTTCTATAGTCTTTAATGCTGTTGTCTTAGGAGTAGAAACAGTGTAGCTTCTTGCAACGCTTTCATTTTTTTTTTCTTAATTATCTATTTGCAAATAATTATATTCTTTCTACAAATTTTTATTTGATTTTTAATAATAATATATTTTATTAAAATAAAAATAATAAAAATTTTCATTTTATAGCTTTAATTAGTTTTATTTAATATTAAACTTAAATGCAATTTTGGTCCTGCTATTTTTTAAAATGTTCAATTTTGGTAATTTTATTTTAAAATAGGCATTTAGTCACCATATTTTTTAAAATATACAATTTTAGTCTCTTATTTTTAAAATAGAGATATTTAGTCTCCTATTTTAAAATAAAAATTATTAGTCCCCTGTTTTTATAAAATGTATCATTTTGATACTTTCATCAAATTGAAAGCGTTAATTGTTGAGATTAAGTTGACTATGATATAAATTAAATAAATTATCTTGTACCACATCATTAAAGTTGACTCATATCATGTTAATATTTTACCAATTAACATTTTTTGAAGTTGACATGAGAATCAAAATTGCATATTTTAAAAATAAGATGATTAAATTTATCTATTTAAAAAAAAGACTAAAATTATATATTTTAGAAAATATAAAGATTAATTGTTTCTATTTAAAATAAAGAGACCAGAAAAATAAAAACACCAAAACTACCTTTAACCCTTAATTTTATTGTCCAAGGCATGAGTGATATATTAGTTCAAGTTAAACGTGTTGTCTGAAATTACTAAGTACAACCAAATAAAATGACACCGGACTTTTTCATTAAGGAAAAAGAAAAAGAAAAAGCATCGCACTTGCCTGTTCATACTTTAAATTACCATTGAATTGTAATTGAGAGAATAAGAAAATAGTGGTACTGAAATAACGATGAATATTTTTACACGCAAAGTGCTGTATGTATAATATTGTTGTCTTCACCCAAATATCATAGGTTCTCCCTCCCCCACAACAAAAAATAGGGGGAAATTAGAGACAAGCATATTTATATAGTGTTATCAGCGTAATTTCGTTGGAGTACCCACCCTAAAAAAATTAAGCTCTTGCTAACATTAGGATGCATAATTCAAAGACAACAGTGTGAAAATCGTTTTCAATGCTGCATCATTAAAGTGTGGTTGAGAGTGAAAGACACATGCTAACTTCCTTATCAAGTAGATCTTTTGGTGGGACGGTTGCAATTAGATTGAACAGGATTACTTTAATGAAACTAACACTTATCCTGCTAATAATAATATTGAATTTAGGCTATGCACTTTCGGCCAAAACTTGAAAGCAAAGTTTGTAGAAAATTCTGAGAACAACTTTCCAAATGAAAATATAATAATTTCGTTTGGTTGTTATAATAATTTCATTTTGAATTATTTTTCTTAACTTGCATTAAACTGAAAATTTCACTGTTGTTTTAGCCATTTTTTGTGAGTATTTTTCAGGGAAAAGAAGTCAATGTTTTTACGTTCTGGCTTGCAGAAACTAATTAAGCACTAACATGTGGGGAACCATTCAAGAGGTGGACCACAATAGTCAATTGAAAATCAAAACGTTGTGCCTTTTTATGAACAGAGATTGGTCTTAGATTTTTGTGAAAAATTTAACACAAAAGATGGGGGGATTCACCACTATCATTCTTCTTTATCTTTTTGTCATTATTATTTATTTTATTGAAATCTAATTCATATTTTAGTACTATTTAACTTAATTTTGCTTTTGTTTGTTGGCATTTTTACTCTTTCCTTTCCGATGCACAAAAATATATGTATATATAGAAAGAGATTCCCATTATTTACAGTTACTCTTTTCTTTTGCTCCATTTCACTTGTTAATTTTGTTTAACACTTCAACCACGTGTGAACGCTAGTCAACCCAAAAGCCTCATGCAATTCTGCTCTGAGAAGAAAGTTGCATATGTCGCTACCCCACTAACTTTCATCAAAGAAAACAACATATCTTCATCATCTTCAACTGCCTCCAACTCAAAAGATTTTATTATATAAATTAACTGAAGATTTATTTCAATGTCACTATAATTTTTTTTTAAAAATATTTAATAGTATCTCAGTCCTTTTTATAAAAAAATAAGTTATATAACATTTTTCTTATAAGAAGAGCTAGAGGCAGTATCACATTATTTTTCCAAAAAGAAACAAAAGTTAATGTGAAGTGTAATTTTCAAAAAATAAAAAAGACCACCATTTTAAGTTAGTAAAGAAGCAATAAACAATGTTGTTAACATACAGCTACAAAAAAGCAAACCCATCCACCCTTTTTCATTGAACTTATTCCTTCTTGGTAGCCTTTAGACACACACATACTAGTCTTTGATCATGGAATTCAGATCCAAGTCATGCAGAGATGAAAGGCTGCAGATTGAAAGCTACTGTGGAGGCAAGGTGGCCCCAACAAGCATGCAAGATCTGAGGTGTTACAGTGCTAATAATGCTGCTTCTTCTGCTTATGCACACCAGATAGGTAGTAAGGAGGTGAAGGTGAAGAAAGGGAAACCATCAAAAAGTTGGAGCTTCACTGACCCTGAGTTGCAGAGGAAGAAGAGAGTTGCTGGCTATAAAATATATGCTGCTGAGGGCAAGATGAAAGGCTCTCTAAGAAAGAGTTTCAGGTGGATCAAGAATACATACACTCAAGCTCTCTATGGATGGTGATGAATCATGTCTTATTCTCTTTTTCTATAATGAGAGTTACTTATTTGCTTGTTTCTCAGTAAATGTTTAAATTAAATCATCCACGGAATCTCTTATAAAAAATCCCTCATCCTTTCAGAAGTTCATTCCCTTTTTGTATGAGATTCCATGGCTTATGGGTGTAGTTTGGTTACTACTGCTGAGTTTCTTGATTGGTTTATTTGTATTTTTATTTTAAATTTTAACTATAAATGTCAAAAAGAAAATAAATGAATGCGTTATGGGAGAATCGCTCTGTTTCTGTTCTGTTTCATGCTTTCAGCCAGTTATACTGATAATGACTTGGATTACTTATGATATGGGATAATTCAGCATTCTTTTAGCTATATATGTATCATGGCTGGATTGAAACCAACCAAAAGAGGGTAATGAAGAAAATGAAGGCGGAAAAGGAAGTTTTCTCCTTTGTCACCGCTAATAGTGATGAAAAATATTCAGATATGTCACTAAACGTTCCAAAGTGTATTGCTAATCCTGCAAAGTGCAAACCTCAATTACCTTGTCTAGTTTGGAAAATGTCATAAATGTTCCAAAATGAATTCAGTATCATTCGGTAATAAACATAACGATTTTACATCTTATTCTTGATAGAGCCATAGAGGTTAAAACTCATTCTGTTTTTTAGCCAAATTAAATCAGTTTTGTTATTCTAAATGAGTGAAATTCGCTCAATGGAAGCGCACGATACAAATAAAATAGCTTATGGTTGATCATACGGTGCTGCACACTTAGACAAAAGATAATGTGTCAAAAGAAATGATGATAAAACGAAAGATAATAAAGAGTATAATGTCCCAGATATTGTGTTTTGTCAGACTTCTACACTCAACCCTGCTCTTCACCCCATAATGTATTATGTATCAGTTGTACTATTAGAGAGAGAATACAAGACATTGTTGATTGTTCCGTGAATTTTAGAAAAAGATCTTTTAAAAGTGAACTTCTTTTAGGGTATATTTACTTTTGATTTAATTTATAATATAATGGTATTGATTTATTAAAATCCAGAACGCAATTGCTCATGAAAGTTGCTTATCATCTTTAATTGTAGATCTCAAATTAGGATCTTAGATCACCTTTTTATGGACCTTATAATATCACATAAGATTAAAAATCTCTTAAGATCTGTGACATTTTTTCCTTTAATGGTAGATCCTAAATTAAGATTTTAGATAATTTTAATGATATCACATAGATCCCACTTTTAAATATTTAAAATTTAATTAAATTAAATTAAGTAATTAATTTTAATTAATAAAGCATGGAAAAAATATATGAATATTAATAAAACATGTAATTAATTTTAATTTTTAATTTCATTTTATTTTTTTTATCCTTTCACATAAAAAATCATTTTTTTAACTTTGTGAAGATCTTCAGGTTTCTTAATGAAAATCGGATCTTCACGTAAAGATTTTGTTTCCTCTTTAGTGATAAATATGAGAAAAAAGACATCTTTCAACTAAAGATTTCTCCCCAAGATCTGTCCACTAATTTATACATTTGAAGTGTTAATGACTTAATTCACTCATGCTGACTTTTCAATTCCATCCTTCTAACACGCCATATATATTGATACGGTCATAACGGATATGACATGTTAAAATCAATTTCTTCAAG